>JARHVA010001972.1:1200000-1762500 GCA_037957365.1 Torreya grandis | reverse complement strand
GAATCCACTTGGTCCAATCATCGCATAGGATTACAAGGCATTTCAAAAATATTGGATATATTCATGATAAAGGAGGAGATCACACTATAGCTAAAATATTTTAAGGCTATTACTCTAAAATAGTATTCTTATGATCACAGTCTTATCTCTTTAGAGTTATTTGATGGTCTAAAGTAGCCTCCTGCTCCTTTTAAATTCAATACCCATTGGTTTAGCTATGATGACTTCCATAAGATTATCCAAGATACTTTGATCACCTACATACCTACAGATGGAGAACATGTTATGGTCAGCCTTTAGATGAATCTCATCAAGGTCAAGGTAGCGGCCAAGTCCTTGTCAAAGGATCTTTTTGAAGAAAGTTGGAGTAAAATTGTTCAAGTGGAAGAAAATATCAATATATGTCTTGTATCTTATCAATAGGATGACTTTCAAGAAGAAAATCTCAAGGATTTGGATGCTTTAAAATAGGAAAAGGCTAAAAGTTTGGCTTGGTAGGAGTAAAAATGGAGGATGAAGAGTCACTCGACTTGGATCAATGAGGTGGATAACAACACAAAAAACTTTCACCATCAAGCTATGTCACATAGGGTGAAGAATATCATTTGGAATATAAAGGACAATAGTGGAGCTGATTGATCTGATTTTACCTCCATATCTAAGGTAGTAGTCCCATATTATCAAAATATTTAAACTAAAAAACTGAGGGAAAACATTAGATACATCATTATTGTGGCCTCTTTCTTTGATGGATGGGTGGAGGAATAACATAATTATAAACTTCTCAGTCCAATCATTCTTTAGTATCTCTTCAAGATTCTAAAATCTTTTCAATCTGGGAAGGCACCAAGACTAGATGGATGGATGGTGGAATTTTACCTTAGTTTTTGAGATCTTATTGCTAATGACCTACTCTATGTAATTGAGGAATCACATATGACTAATAGATTACATGCCCCTTTATCTTTTAGTTTTATTACAAACATCTAAAAAAGTGGTAATCTTTCTATCTTTGATCACTTCCACCCTATTTTTTTGTGTAATTACATTTACAAACTCATTGCCAAAATCATTGTTTCTCACCTCAAACCCATTTTATCACTACAAATCTGCCTAGATAAATTATGCTTCCTTGATAATTGTCTTATTCATGATGCCATTGATACAGCCCAAGAGGCTATCCATACTATCAAGACAAAATTCCTACTAGCTTTCCTCTTTAAAATTAAATTATCCAAAGCTTTTGATAGAGTCAATTGGCTCTATCTTAGATTCATTCTCACCCAACTGGGCCTCGAACCAACTTTCATTAATTGGATTGGTATTGTTACCAGTCGACCACTTATGCTATTTTTATTAATGGATCTACTTCTCATTTTTTTTCCCCATCTCGAGGTCTTAGACAAGGCTGCCCTCTCTCCCCACTTTTATTCTGGTTGGTGGTTAAAGCTCTTATCCATCTTATTACTAGGGAGATCAACTATGGGAAATTAAGGGGAGTAAAGATTGATAGGAACACTTATATTACTCATATTTTATTTGTTGATGACATTCTCATTTTTGGGAATGGTTCCATTCAGGAAGAAAAATGCTTGGATTGGATCCTAAAGCTTTTCTCTTTAGCAACTAGTATGGTTATAAATGTGCAAAAGTCTACTATATACTTTTCTCACATTGCCTAAGCTACCTAGGAACATATTCTCATGATGATTCCTTTAAATTACCTTGACCTTGATGAAGGTATAAAATATTTGGGGTTTTTATAAAAGCAAATGATTATCGGATACAATACTAGTTGTGGCTTGTGGACAAAATAAAAAGGAGACTTTCTCTTTATGTAATAGGTGGATATCCATGATTGGGAGGTTGGTTTTGATCAAGAATGTTCTCAAATCCATCCCTATTTATTGGATCTCTCTTGCTCTTCTTCCCTAGATGATCATCAATAAGATTCATAGTATATGTCTTCATTTCCTTTGGTTGGGAAATAAGGAACATAAGAGCATCCCACTTATCAAATGGTACACATTTGCACAACCTAAAAGTGATGGTGGTTGGTACATAAAATATTTGACATTATTCTCTATAGCATTGGCATCTAAGTGGGCTTGGAGCCTAATTATAAAAAATAGTCTTTCACAGTATATTCTTCACTAGAAGTATATATTTCCCCTCTCCATTGAGGAGTGGATCAAAACTTATCTGAAGACTTCTATTGGAGCTTCTATTTTATGGAAAGTCATCATCAAAATATTTAATCTCATTGGGAATCACCTAGCATGGGAGCTAGGGGATGGTATAAATATTCTCATTAGATGAGATGTTATAGCCAATTTTTATAGATATCATAGATTCCCCAATTCTCTATAGACCTTTATAAGTCAGTACTCTTTGTTTACTCTGGTAGATGTTCATGACATAGGTTTGCACACTAATTAGATAGAGGGGTGGAAAATGCATGTAATATTAGCTTGATTAGTGAGGATGCCATTATTTGGAATAGATTTTGTTTATGTTTAACATCTATCTCTATATTTCTCACTAAGGAACAAGACAATATTTTATGGGCTTATAACAAGGAGGGAGGATAATATGTTATCAAGCTTGGATACAAGGCCTTGAGGGATCATTCAACACCAGCACATTTTCAATGGTAGTGGAAGGTCCTATGGCATATTCAGGCTCCTCCTAAGACTATTATTCATTTTTGGTTGGATTTGAGTAATTAATTACTCACATGGGACAATTTGTTGAAGAGGGGTTGGTAAGGTCCTGGATGTACCATCTTTAAAGGAACCAAGTTGAAAACATTGATCATTTATATGTCCATTACTCCTTTATGAGGAAGTTTGGAGTGTTATTTACAAAATTTATATCCTACACATTTGGGCTAGTGACACACTCTTGGAAGATTGGTCAAATTGGTCTCACAACATAGGTCTCTTGTAAGCTCACAAGTGCTTACCCTTTCAGATGTGTTGGAGTATCTATATTTATTTCAATGAGGCCATCTTTGTTGGTACTACACCTCTATTCTCACCAATTTTTTCAAATTTCATTACTCTTTCATGCCTCAGCCTCCTTCAGTTGTATCTCCCAGGTGATCCCCTTTCCCCTTCCTATATGACAACTTTTTCCCTCACTATTTCCCTGATGGTGCTTCACGTGGAAATCCTAGTCTTAGTGGTGTTGGGGGTATTATCCATTTTCATACCATTGTCATTTTAGTCTAGTAAGGGATGGGGGTTCAAACCAATAACTATGTTGAGATTCATGCCATTATTATTGTCTTAAAAATTGCTTTGGAATGGGACATTCTTGCAATCAACTTCTACTTAGATTCTCATCTTGTCAATGATTAGATGAATGGAAAGGTTATTTATAATCATACCACTCTTTCCCATCTATTCAATAGAGATAAGGAGTGGACTACCCACTTTTAGGAGACCTCATTCACTCATGTCTTCCCTAAACATAACACTAAGGTAGATGTTCTTGATAAGAGCACTTGTGACTTTGAAGTGGGCATGGTTCATCTACAGGTAAGTGAACATAATGGTCCTCTCAATGTTATACATATCCCTCTCACTTAACTCTAGATAGTCATTCCACATGCCATGTACTGGTCTTTTTCTTTGTTTCCACAAATAGGTTGAGGCCTTTACTTCCCTAGGAGACTTTGACTCATTGCTACTTTGATTTTTGTATCTGACCTTTGGTCAGTTTGTGTTGGTGCTTATGCACCTTTATTTTCTTATCCAACTTGTTATTTGGATTTCTATATGTATATTTTAAACTCTTCATGATGGAATAAAATATGCCAACACTTTTCTTTTTGAAATACACACACACACACACACACACACACACACACACACACACACACACACACACACACACACACACACACACACACACATGAGCCATATAATTAAAAAATCAATTCTCTTAATTTTATATTTTCACATGCATCATCATATCCTACCTTAAATTAATGATAATTTAACTTGTTTTCCAATTCATTTCACAATCTATAGAAATGAAGTGGAAAATAAGGAAAATTAGCATTAATTTAAGGTAGGAACTAATGATGGATGTGAAACTATAGATTTAAGAGAGAATATATTATATTTAGATGGTTGATATATATAAAATATATATATTAACCATATAAATATAATATGTTCTCTCTTAATTCTATATTTTCACATGCATCATCAGATTCTACCTTACATTAATGTTAATTTCCCTTGTTTTGCACTTCATTTCTACAAAATGTCTCTCTCCTCCCAAGAATCCCATGTTTATTTGATTCATTTTCATATTTAAAAACTAAAAGAGGCATCCTCATATTATTGTAAATTAATTATTGAATTAAATTCTACATTATCCCCATCTAACTAAAATAATTCATTTCCATTTAATTCCTTTGTGCATGCCTTATAGTGGGAGAGCTTATCCATCACACACAAACATAGTGCATGTTAACATTAATGTAATTTTCAATGAAAATGTTGACTAACTACTCATTATCCCCCTAACATTCACAAAGATACCATTAATGCTTCCATTCATTATTTTTGGGGCATATACCATGGACTTTCCATGTCACCTTAACATCATGTTGGCATCCATAACATAACCCATCCCAACTACCATAGTTTGAACATTAAATATGAAAATCCTAAAAGCACAGGCATTTGCCCTATTACTTTCAAATATCAATTTATTTCCCCTATCACCCAAGCATGCACAAACTTAAGCTCATTCATTAAAATTATAAGGAGTTCACATGTATCACAAAGAAGGAATTATTTCATATAGATCTTGACACTTCTAAATGCTAAGTGTTCTGCACAGACCATCAAGCTCACCGCATTTGTTACAAATTAATTATTTTAATTATAAGTCATTTATGCCCTTATCTAACCCTCATTTATTTAGGAATATCTCTCTCTTATTTTATTTTATTTAATTTTCATGGAGTATAAGATGTAGTATGTAGGTTTTTTCTATGTTAACCATGTATTTAATAATATTGATATAGCTTGTGTGTTCTAAAATGCATGCATCTCTAATTATAAAAGTTGATTATATTTCCTCAATTTAATTTAATTTTATCCTTTGCATAGTATAATGTAACATCTTCAAGATGGATATAAAGTTACCAATATAAGTTTCATCATATATTTAAAATAACATATTAATTCCAAAGGGTATATATGAGGTTTTAAGATCAGATTCTTGATAGTATAGATGTGTATTGAAAGACATTGTTAACATTGACAAGTTTGACCTCCCACATCAAAATGTCACCCTAATAATTTGAAATTTTTATTGTCATTATTTTTTACCTTATTGATCATTATCTTGGTCTTGTTATGCCCTTGGAATGGTCATTTAAAACCTTGGTTATCATAATTTAAGGTAAATTTGATAAGTTTAAGGCTTTGTTCATCATAGCTATATGCATGTCTAGTCACTCCATGACCTATTTCAGTGAGTTTAAAGTGATGAAATTAGTATAGGATGTATTTATAAGTTTCATTTCATATCTCAAGGTCATGTCATGCTTTTCAAATGATCAAACAAGTTGGTGATATTCTTGGCTAACATCATAACCTAGTTGTGTTGCATTTTGGATCATTTTATGGCTTCTAGAGAAGGTTTTGAAAGGTAATGGATATCAAGTACTATAATAAGTTTTAAACATATCAAAATACATTTTTTAAAACATGTAAATATATTATGGACACTTTTTATAGTAGTCTCATCATGTTTATTAAGTGATTATGGTAGTTTTAGTGCTAAAAAGGGCTCTTTTGAAGCTATTCCACAAGTTTTCAAGATGAAATTAACTTTCAAGAATATTTAGGACTCCATCCATCCTCCCCAAGGTTAAATTCATGGCTTGGAGGAATTGTAAGGTGTAAAAAATGGAAAAAACCTACTTATCTCTCCCATCAACTTTTTTGGTAACTAGAAAAGGGTCATAGATTTTCACTTGGTGTGCAAAGTAGAGAGATAATTAAATGGAATTAATTTTTTAGATGTTAATATTCCTTATTCCATTCATATTCTTATAATTTATTCTTATATTGAGTCCCCCTCCTCTATGAACCATTGTTAAGAAGTCTAGGTAGTCAAAAAAGGCTATTCATCCCTCACAATCAAAGGTTCTAGTGATTTTAGAGAATGAGTGAGAAAATGTGTTA
The DNA here is from genome assembly GCA_037957365.1 of Torreya grandis. NCBI lineage: Eukaryota > Viridiplantae > Streptophyta > Pinopsida > Cupressales > Taxaceae > Torreya > Torreya grandis. The sequence continues at coordinate 1,756,285 of JARHVA010001972.1, read as the reverse complement.
AATGTATGATGGGAGTAGATATTGTAGACATTTAATATTCCTATAAAAATATTTTAAAATAATTACTTGGCACATGTGACCCTCAACATAAAAAACTTCTATTCAAAATGAGTTACCTTGTTACAGTTTATTTAAGAAATTGCAAATAGGTGTTGTGTTTGATGGAGGGTCTATTAAATTCATATAAGATGTAAATTATCTCAATAATACCATATTTAATTATACCATCTCCTTTAAGTCATCTTTAATAATTAGATGATTCATGAGCTTTAATTAGAGAGAACATTATGCATTTCAAGAGTAATTGTAGGTGAAATTTTAGTTGTAGACCTTTTTAAGGCCATGCAAAGATCAATATAAGGTTGTAAATGAATATATATCATATTTATCTAAGTTTTTTATTTTATTACTATCCTTCATCCATTTTAATTCACCATCCATTTTGTATTTTTGATCTAATTCATTGTGGTAGTTCATTTAACTTGGACTATGTAAGCATCAATGAGGGAGTTTCTCACTATTTAGTGATGGAAAGAGATACCATAGGGAAATGGAAATATTAATATGATATTCTAATTTGTGTACCTATCTACACACTAAATCTCAAACTTTTCATGGTCTCTTGGCCATTAGCTCAACTTATTTCAGTGGGATTGTTTAAGAGCATTAAGGAGTAATGTGAGAACTCTCAGTGAATGTCTAAAAACATTATAGACTCAATCATGTAGAGATATTTTTATAAAAAATGATATAATATTACACATATTCACATCATGTTTTAATTTATCCTAATATAATACAAAGAGGATAAAATAATAGCATGGTATTTCATTTATGTGGTCATGAAGTTGATATGTAAACCTACATGTCTACCATAGGCCTAACTGGAAAAGTACCATTTGATAGATGTTCTAAGGGTTTTTAGAGTTATATAAATGTACCAAGGAGGTAAGATTATATAATTGAGACTCATTTCATTGAATCTTTCACTCATTACACCTCAGAATACCACTTATAAGTAGGTAGGGTCAAATTTACATGATTTATTTCAAACCCTCCATATGGGCAATTCATGTAGCAGAGCTTCCTAAGAGATAAATATCACTTGTAAATAATTTGGTTTCATAATTTCATATGGATCAAACTTCATAAATTCATGCACAGTCAAAGGGATTCCTTGAATTATCCTCTTGTACCCAAAATTAGTTTCACGATCTAAACACTTGGTCTACTTATCTAGGAGGTCATCTTGTGAAGCACAGTACTCATTTGAGGAGATGTATGGGGGAAGATGAAAATTTTAGGTGTTTAGTGGGGTCCCATACCCAAAAATCCTATCATTTATTATTTTTTTCATCCCAATACCTATATGAACTCTCTTTAAGACATAGGGTGACTCAAAACCCTATTTCTACCTCAAGAAGAGCTCAAGAGAGCATAGAGTTTTTATTATAACTCAATTAAAATTTTATATGGGATAGATTTATCTTTGTTTATGGTTAAGGGGTCCATCTACCTTAATCCTATGGTATTAAGAGAGATAATGAGGGTTTTTTATTTATGAATAATCCTTAAGAACACTGAGCACTATAAACCCTTATAAACCTTCAATAAGGAGTTTGATGGTTGTCAATGATCCCTAAATGTCTCAAGATAACTTTTTTGTCCTTGAAAACATTTATGATACATATTAAAACTTTTTATGCACTATATAAACTAAAAACTATGGCACATGTGAGAGATAAAGTATGCGAATGGCCTAATTGTTGGATTACAAAGGCCTAAGTTAACATATAGTGACTTAATCATGGACATGTGGAAGCAAGATGAATGATAAGATAATATTCACATCATGACTGATATAATATAATTTTGTGATGAATATTTTATAATCAATCATGAAGACCATAATTTTTTATTCCAAAACTCTATCTTACACACTTACCTATAGGCCTACTTGAATAGGTGAGTTTACTCTCAATAATTGAAGAAAGTGTGCAAAATAGGTGTCGAGTGCAGAGTTAAAATGAATATAAATAGGTGTAAAGAGGTTATAAAATCATTATGATACCATTTATATTGATTAAAATTGTAAGAGACATATTACAAAGGGTTCATACAAAGGTGCATGTAGACCTACAGGTCCTCACTCTTCACCGAAAAAAGATCAAAACATTGCATAGATGAAGTTTTTTTGGGTATATTAAATCACCCCTTGCATATTTAAAAAAAATTATTAGTAACATGTATATGACACACTTAAATAATAATGAATGTCTTCAACATGGGTGAATGATCATGAAGACAGCGAGGTGAAGCCTAGATAGACCTAATTTTAGAAATTTGGTGATCAAGCCTAACTTTATGATTTGGGATATGGTGTGTGTTTCTTGTGTTAATAATGGAAATTTTGTATTTAAGGGAGGTCATGAATGCCCTGGGGAAGTTTAAAATGTGAATACATAGGTTTTGCGAGACTAGAATCATCCAAAATAGAAAACTCTCAAGAATGCAAATAAGAGACCTCATGAGTGTTGGTAAGGTCTTTATATGAAAATTGAAGGAAGTTATAATATTTTAGTTGGATATGAATATTAAATATGTTTTAAAGTTTTATATATTTTATGGAGACTCTCACAAGATCCAATAGAGGAAAAAAGAAGGAATGATCAAAGAAAGGTAGTTAGGGTCAAACTAGCCTTATGACTCACAAACCCTTACGACATCTAATCAGGTTGCAGATCCTTATGTGGAGATTGTTTCCCACTAATATAATTGAGATGCATAATATAGGTTATCTTATACCTACTAAAGACTTGCATAGCTATTTAACATCATTATTGAGGTTTTGAGGTCTAAAAAGACCTTTCTCGATCTTCATACATAGTCTACCTAGCCAAAGAGGCATTTTATTTTGCTTGGATTTATAAAAAGTAGATTCATGGGACCTCAATATCATAAAAATATTTGTATACCTTTGTCAACCAAACTTAGTGGCATTAGTTTTGAGATTATCCCCCTATTCTTTATGAGCCATTGTTAAGATGATAAGACTATTTAAACCCTTCTAAAGGACTTGATGATAGAATAAGTTATTATAATTCATTAAAATAGAATTATTAAACCTAAAAATGACCTTGATCACCTCAACTAGTCTCATAATCATTTGATCATAGCATTTGATAGTACATTTAAAGGTAAAGGTGTACAAAATAGGTTGAAAAGCATGGTTGTAAGTCTCTTTGTGAAGGAATAAGGTATGAAATGGCCTCCAAATCATAAATAAAGGTATTTAAATATTTAAAGGTTAAATAATTATATAAATATATCTTTAGGTCTTATATATAAGTATATGGCTCTGCAAGTTAGCAACTTGGTCAAGAGTAGAAGAAAACTCAATTTTGTAAGCTAAAAGGCCTATTTGTCAACCTATAAAGTTATTAAAAAGACCTATCCTCAGAATATTTAATTTTACTAAGGTATTTTAGACCTAAAAAAACCTTTTTAAATCATCAAAACCTCAAAATTTATTGAAAAATCACTTCAAATGTCTCTTAAGCATGCACAAGCTCCTAGGCTAAGGTTTTAGCCTTTTCATGGTTCACATATCCGTACAAGGTTGCATACCTTAAAAATGTATGTGTAGAATGGTCAGTCCATGGGTAAAGTAAATTAAATACTTCTTAAAAGTTTCACATGTTTGGAAGTGATTTTGGGCCAAAACTTAATTTCTAGGCAAGGAGGCCTAATAGAGACCTAATTAGAGAGAAAAATGGGCCAAAACATGTACTTACACTCAGATTTGGGTCTTAAAACTTGGCATAGAGTTATAATGGGATACTAGGTCTTCAAAAATGTATTTATTTATCCAATATCCATTTTACATTATTATACATAAGGAGGTTTACCTATTTTGAGGGTTACAAAGAATTAAGAGAAATGCAAGATAAAGGTCAAAAACCATATATTTTGGAGTGTTTGAGGGATTCAAGTGACTTATTTCAGGTATAATATTATGTATAGGGGCCATCCATAGAGATAAGTTTCTTTCATTAAGGCAAAATCAAATTTTCACCTTTTAATGCCATATTGCAAAAGAAGGAGTTCAAGTGGTCAAACCACCAAATTAATGCATAAAAGCTCTTCAACAAGATTTTAAACATGACCCCTATATTCTAAGCCACTTTGAGAGAAATAAAAAGTCAACATTTTGTTTCAATAAGTATTTAAATGGTTGAAGGAGTCTTTAACAACCTTAGGAAGACCTTCTCCCTCTCATATGCCAAGTCAAGAAGACAAAGTCAAAGAGGATTCAATAGCCTTATAAAAGCCCTAGAAAAGTGGAGATACATCATAAATGTATGAGGATAAGTATTCAATTGAGTAATTTATGAAGACTTAAAGATCTATTTTCATTGAGAAGACTTCTTCATCAAGGAATACATGTAAGCTAATATATAGGGTATACAAGCAAATATATAGGCACTTCAAGTGGTAAAACTCCACAATTCAATGCGCATGACTTATTAAAACTTTCTAAACAAGTCTAATCTATATTATACATAATTTTTAAGAAAGAAAGAGATAGAAAATATAGGAACTACTACATAGGATTTGAAGAGTGTGAAGACAAGTCAGTCACCCCTATTTTGGGGTTACTTGGTCTCCCCTCTCCTACTCTTTCTTTTATTTGTAATTTATTTTCCAAAATTAACATATCACTTTATGCTTTGACTATGCTAAAAATCTATCAAAATTTTGTACTACACCATCTAAAGTAATAAGAAGTTGGTTTCCTCCATTTTTAGGTTATTGTGTGAAGTGTATGTGTGATTTCCATTGATATAACCTAGTGAATCAATAGATTTCCTATGTTAATTTCTATTTTTTGTACCTTATTACAACATATTTGAGTTTATACAAGTCATATTAAGTGTCTAGGTTCAATCTCAGTCCATATTTAGAAGTGAATTCAATAAATATTCATTCCTTCTATGTTAAGAGTGAGCATTACTTAGACCTTTGTGTGAAACACTATTGTAGAATCCATAGACCTAAAGTGAATTTAATGTTTAAAATTTGATTCATTTTATAAGAGTGTTAATTACAAGCATAATTTATAAAAATTATTGGTGCATCACCTCTTTTTCAAAGTTTTCATGACAGTTTCAATCCTAGTATTATCCCTTCACCCTTTCCCTTTGTCAAGAAATTAATAGTTAGTAGTATTAGAATAAAATTGAGTGAATAAAGGTAGATATACACATATATATATATATATATATATATATATATATATATATATATTCTCTCCAACTCAAATTCACCCATACTTTGGAGAGATTTCATTGTTTTAGCAGGAGTGGGAAAAGGCACACCTCTCACAAGGGTTGCACTCCTGATTGACAACAATTTTTGGCACTCCCATTGGGACCTATATTACTTGGTATAGATAAATTTTGGATTTGGATAAAGAAATTTTTAATAGTAGATAGTATTCATCATTATTTAACCAAGAGATTCTTTGAATTTGTAAGATTCTTAGCAGTATACCAACACTAGTTTCATGCCAAATATCATTACAAGGTATTTAAGCAAAGGTGTTCCTTTTGAATTTTTTGAGTTACCTTCAAATTATAATAAAATAAGAATCTTCATAAGAATAAATAATTATCCTATGATATTGTTTCAATCCCCAAATTATCCCATTATGCTATATAATTCAATCACCACTATCTAAATGGATATCCCTAAGAACTAGGTATTTATCTCTTTTAATAGAGGAAGCCCACTAAATCTTGCTCAGTATGATGATATCCTAGCTTCAGATCTTAAAATAATACCTTGTTTATTATGATAATACCAAAACATGCATATTAATCATATTAAATATGTAGATAACCTATGTTCTATTCATAATGTTGTCCAAGAGAACGTTGTTATTAATCTGCTTGATACATCCTTCAAAGGAAAGGCATTGTAGTGGTATAGAAACTTATTTTAAACTCTATTACTTCTTAGGATGACTTAGGTGCAGATTTATGTATGTAATTTGAGGATAAATCAGATCACTTATCTCTAGTTGAGCAGCTCATAACCATTAAGAGGTCACCCCATGAGTTCATGACTAATTTTAACCTCATGTTTCAAAAGACATGGACTAGGATACCTCTTATGATTAGGCCATCTCCTAAGTATGCCTTCTTGTATTTCCTAAGAGATTTAAATTCTAATATCTATATCTTGATTTAGTAAATGGGTGGCACTACACTTCCAAATGCATATGAAGTGGTCATTAGATCAAAAAATAGCTTGATTTAGGCTAGAAAGCTTGCACTTAGGCCTCCAATGCCCATTTTCCTAGAAATATAGCTAATTACAACCCCTCAAGATCTATTAATGGCTCCACTTCCATCCCCTTAAGCATAAATAATATCCCCTCCTATTCAAACAAGTTAGATTGGTGAACTTAATGGAATGTTGTAATTTATTGAAAATGAAATAGTTCAATTGAAAAGGCAATAATTATAGGCCAATAGCCATACCAAGCACCTAATCATCCCACCTATAAACCTTTCAGAGACAATAGACCTCTTTATCAAGGCTTCAAAGACAAAATACCTTTATATCAAGCTTAAGGAGTTATCACACAATCCAATCCTTATGCAACAATTCATCCCAATGATCCTTCTTCATTTAAGGCCATTGTACCTATACCAACACACAAAAAATTGATGTAAGAGTTAGGTTGGTAGCTATATAATCCAAATGATATATAGAATCAAAATTTGGTAAGTCAAACTATGGTAGTTCCTCAAATGATCCAAGAATAATCTTCTCTTTTAGAAAGCCAACAAAATATGGATATGATACAACAAGGAAATATCATCATGGACAAGGGCATCCTGATTCAACCTTTATAAACTAGCAAATTGATGATCATGTGGCTTTGAATCAATTTGGTGATTCAGGTGCTTCAAAAAATGTAGTTGAATCCTTCATAAGAGACAATAAAAGGGCCATTGATGAGACTTAATAGGTGGGCCATGTTCTAAGCATTATTTATTTTTTCCCTAAAGGTGTTAATTATTAGTTTTTTATCCCATCACCATAGAAAAATCAAAATATGGAAGTTAACAAAACTCACCAAGTACCTCAAGTGCAAGATCATCCAATTCCTTTGAGGGTAAAACTAAATATGGGTGGATATTCTTTTAGTTTTTTTGACCACATGAAAAATTAAAACATAATCATGAGTATATGGGATTATTTGGAAATCCTAAGACAAAAATACATTCTCATTTGGGAATTTTCAACCCTCAATTTATTTACAAAACCAGTTGAGAAGTAGAGTGTGATTTTGGCTAATTTAGATCAGCAAATGAAACAAGTAAAAAACATACATAAGGAGGTAAAAGTGAAAAAATATGAGGTAAAACTAAATAGAACACCTCTTTTTATCTCTTCTCAATTTTTGTAAACACTTTAGTTCATAATTATATGGTTAATAGTGGAGCTAGTAGTACGGTGATGCCTGAGAAAATTGTATACAAGTTGGGTTTGGTGTATGAGCCAAACACTAAAGGTGTATTTCAATTTGATGGATCCCCAACTAAGATAGTAGGCATGATAAATAACTTGAAACTAATGATACATACATGCCCAAATATAACCATTCATTAGGATGTAGTGGTGGTGGACCTTCCTCCATATTTTACCATGTGTTTATCATGAGTCTTCACATCAAAGATTGGTGGTTACCTTTTATCTGATTGGACTTATCTCATATTTAGAACAAGGTATGGAACCAAGTTCACAACTCACTCATAAATTATTGCACACTTTCATTTAGAACCATACATGCCAAGTATTATGAATACTAATTATGTCATCTCTGACGAGGTGGAACAAACTAATGAAGTAGAAGCCAACTCACCTCTTGAATGAGTTCTTAATTTTTTTCTTGATTAATGGGCTTTTAAATTACATAATCAAGGAAGATGAATCAAGTGATGGTCTTTGGAAACTCTAATTTGATGGTTCAAGGAACAAGCATGGTACTGGGATGAAATTATGCTCATCTCACCCATTAAACAAAGGTATATCCTGTTATAAATTTTTAGTTTGGTTGTTCTAATAATGTAGTAGAGTATTAGCCTCTAGTCTATGGTTTGCAGTGGACTAAGAATATGGGAATCAACCTCTTGAAATCTTTTGGTGATAGTGAACTTATGGTTCACCAAGTGAGAGGATTGAATATATGAAAAAATTACTTGGTAAGGTATTATAAACATATATTTTGGGATATCCTTGAGGAGCTTGATGCTTTTGATATCAAGTAGAACCTAGAAAAAGTAACAAGCATGCAGATAGATTGGATATCATAGGATCTCAGTTCAACATTCTGACTGATGTAAGGAATGATAAAAATTAGTCACATATAAATATTTTTGTGAGGCCTTCTATCCTTAAAAATCATGATAACTAGAAAGTTTTTGAAGATGATAACCAGATTATTCACTTCTTACAAGAGGAGTCTAAATTCTCTTCTATAAATCAGTCAAAGCTCTTACAATAGTATGGTGACCAGATTATCCAACTTAAGTCCAACAAGCTACCCAAAGGTCTAGTCACATTTGAGAACATCTTTAGTAGAGATGATGAGGTGAGGAGAGATAAGTCTTCATTGTATAAAAAATAAGAACACTATGTTAACATTGAGGTAGAAAATAGGAAGACTTTCAAAATTGATACAGTATGTTCTCTATCTCAAAATTAGTCATTTTTTTATCTATGCATAGAATTTATTGATGTATTTGCATGGTATTACATTGATTTAAAGGGTTTTGATCCTATATTATCTCAACACACCATTGAGTTAGAGGCTGATACAAAATTATTAATACAAAGACAAAGACCAATCAATCCTAAGCTTTAGCCTTTGGTGAGAATTGAACTTCACAAGCTAATTGAATCAGCCATCATCTTCCCCATCAAGCATTTTACTTAGGTGGCAAACCTTGTTCCTGTGAGGAATAAAAATGGATAAATTAGACTTTGTGTGGATTTTCATGATTTGAATAAGGCCTTACTCAAAGATCATTACTATTTCCATCAATGAAATAAATATTACAACTAGTAGCTGGTTCAAAAAGGTTCTCATTTTTATATGGTTATAGTGGATATAACTAGATACTTGTGAAGGAAGATTATTGGTTTAAGATATATTTCACTACCAAATGGGGCACTTTTGCTTACAATAAAACGTCATTTAAATTATTTAATGCTGGAGAAACATTCCAAATATCCATGGATATGGAATTTCAAGGTATAATCAATAGGTTTGTTCTTGTATATTTGGATGACATTACTGTATTTTCAAATAATATAAGTGAACACATGCTTCATCTCAAGGAGATATTTAAAATATGTAGACAATATGGGATGTTACTTAACCCGAAGAAGTGTGTGTTTTTAGTACTTGGTTATGTTGTTTATAAACATGGTTTGAACATTGATATTGAAAGGATAGATTCATTCTTGCATTATCCTTGCCTAAGCATAAGAAGGCATTACAAAGTTTTCTTGGCAAAATAAACTTTATAATAAAATACATATCTGATTTTGAAACTTTGTCAAACCCATTTACATCCATACTTAATAAAAACTAGAGTTTTGCTTGGACCAAGGAGGACATGAGAAGTTTTTAAGAAATCAAACAAGCAATATCTAGTTCTCTTACGCTCATTAATCTTGATTTTTCAAGGAATTTTATATTTTATACATGTGGGAATATGGATACAATTTCAGGTATACTAATGCAATAAAATCATAAAGTCTTGGAGTATCCCATAGAATTCTTTAGTCAAGGCTTGAAATAATATGAGATAAGGTATGTACACCTATGTATAAAAACATGTACTTTCCATAATCAGATGTATAAATAAATTTAGACACTTGTTATCTAACAATAGAATCTATCTAATGGTTGTTCATCCTATAATCAAGGAGTTCTTGTTGAAAAAGGAAATAAGTGAGAAGAGGTAGGTTGGATAACAATATAGATGGATTATGATGTTCATATAAAGGTGACTAATATTATTATAGGTAAATGGTTGTGTGAACACTTATCCTAAGATTTGTAGGAAAATAAGGAAACAATTCTAATTTTGAATGATGAAAAAAATGTAGCTGGTCATACATCATTATCAAGTTGGTTTCAAGACATGGTAAAGTACCTCCAAGATGGTATGTAACCTCCAAAATTAATTGCATCAAGGATAATATATTTCATATTGTGTTTCACTCATTTTTTTCTTGTTGATGGAGTGATTTTCAAGAAGGATATTAATATCATGTTATTGAGGTGCATAGATCCAAGCCAAGTTGAAAGATTGCTTGATTAATTAAATTATGGAAAAGGTGGAGGCCACTAATAAATAAGGAAAATATCCCCTAATATCATGAGGGGTGGGTATTATTTGACAAACATTTTTATAGATTACCATGCTTGGGTAAGAAAGTGTAAGAAGTGTGTAATGTTTATAGGAAAAGAAAGACTTGTCTCCTTACCTCTTCAACCTATTTAAGTGGATCAACCCTTTATCCAATGGGGTTTAGATTTTATTAGACTTATAAATCCACCTTAAATATTAGGCCATAATTAAATCCTTACTTATATGGATTACTTCACTAGATGGATGGAAGCAATGGTTTTGAAGGAAGCAAATGAATCCAGTGTGTTAAATTTCTATGAAGGTTTGCTTACAAGGTTTGGCATTCCCTCCACTATCATTTTAGATGATGACATGACATTTATGGGAGATAATATTATTCAATGGTCTATCCAACATGGTGTATACCTCATCACTTCATCAAATTATTACCCACTAGCAATGGCCTTGTTGAGTCCATAAATAAGAACATGTTAAAGATTATAAGGAGAACCATTGAGGATAATTAGAGGACAAGGCATTTTAAGATTAATTTATCTCTATGGGATGATATAATCACCTTCAAAAGGTCTTTTATACACATAAATTCACTTTATTTATTAATTTTTACTAATACTACTATTAGTGGACACTAATTCCACTTATCTCATTTACTCTAATTTATCTCCCCTTTTCTAGTCATTTATCTAATGTCCCCCATCAATATTTATTCATCCACTAACATTAATCCTATCCCACTTCTTCATTAATTCTCTTAATCATTTATTTATACCATCTTAATCCCCACTTACCTATTATTTGGTAATTTTAAATTCCCAATGGCCCACCTACTAGCTTATGTCTAGGCTCTCCTACACCCCTAGTTCATAATCCCTATCTAATTCATACATAAGCCCAATTAATCCCTAATAGGATTATATAATTTGAGGATTATATAATCCTCTCTATTCTAACCCCTCATCTCTAGAATTTGCTAAATATAGAGGCTTTTAAGGAATTTTAAATTCCTTGGATAATCCACAACCCTTGATCTCTTTCCCCCAACTTTGAATTTAAACCATAGATATCTCCCTCCATTTTTTATTTCAACAACTCTTCTCCTCCATGGAAGGCCATCTCCAAGCTTCATAACAAATCCATATCAAACTAATCAACAATCTTAGGAGTCCATAATCAAGTATCCATCATCCATAATCAAGCAACATCATAGTGTCAAAATTTTGAGTCAATGTAATCTTGCATCTTACACCTTGACCCAAGTCCACATCATAAACCACTTGTATTGACCTTGCCTTCACATAGTCACCTCATCACCCATATAGTCTATCCTTGTCCTAGTTAGATTTATAGGTCACACCTATGTCCATACCATCCACATCCCATTCATCTTATCCTTGATCATTTCATCACCACCTATCTAAATTTGTCCTTACCCCCCCCCCCATAGCCTTACCATCTTCATCACATAACCTTATTCCATCCCATCTTGAGAAAATTAGTCCAAGGTTTGAGATAGTCCTTTTATCCTACCCATATCATCTTATTATCCTAGTCTGATATCACTCATCATCTTATTAGATATCATACCTAATCAATATCTTTTTAGCATCTTATCACTCTATCAATTTTAATCTAGTAAACCCATCATTAATATGATCATATTTAGTCCAATGATCTTACCTATTCATAACTAGAAACCCATCCAATCATCCTCTTGATAGTTTAAATTGAGGCACCTATCAAATCCCTAATACTTTTGATATATTGACACCTAATAATTGTGGATAGGTCATTATCACCTATTGTAATATTGGTCTGAAATATGATCCTAGTCTCTAATCCATTCATCCATCATCAACTAATCATACTAGCTCAATATTTTTGACCTATTTTGTTTAAGAACACCATACTCAATCATTATCCTCCCCCCCATCATCTATCATCCCATTTCAAACCATCCATACTTATCTCATCCCTTATCAACTTAGTCTATATTACCCATCCACGCCATCCTTATCTATCCCATCCCCTCTATCCATTCTTCCTATCCAATGTCTGCCATCATGTACCCTCATCCATCATCATATCATGTCCCTCTTATCTTAAAATTTATAAAGAAGCATAAGGTATCTTGAGACATATTCTCAAACCATCTTGGCATATCCTCCAATGAACATTCAAGCAATTAAACATATGGTTCCTTCATGATGTGTTCATTAGCAATTCCTATTCCCTTCTTCCTTAGTCCTCATCCTCTTTTTCACATCACTCTCATCTTTTTTTCATCCCATTCATCCTTCCATCCATCCTCATCCTAGTTTCTAGGCTTGGTATTCCCTTTTATAGTAACCCCATTTGTATAGTGTGCATACATATCCCAAAAATCCCTAAAAAGTGAAAAATGTCAAAAACCCTAAAAATCATAAATTTGAAAAATCTAAAAATAGTCCATGATGTCTTATCTTATGCCTAATCCCATAGTCGCATCCATCTCCATCTATCACATATTTTACCATATTTAGATACCACATTCCATCTTGGAACAAAATAGAGTGGTCACCCATCTCCCCATATCTTCCTCATCTTTTTGACTAAGTGTTATTAACATGCATCACCTTGTCAAAGAATTTAATCTGGCACCCATCACTTCTTATCAGTTGCCTTTTCATATCTAACACCCATCAATTCACTTATTTGCTAGTATGAAAGGTAATTAATCCCATCACCTTCCTTATCATTGCCTCTTCATACTTAGCACCCATTAAATCACTCTTTACTAGTATGAAAGGTATTTGATCCCATCATCTCTTAGTCTCTTTATTAGATTGGATTCTTATAAGGCCTTGTCTATTAGTAATCCTTGGTCATAAATTTTCTCAATCACCTTCCTTGGCCACTTTTCAGTTCACTTTTGAGACCAAATGCATATTCAAATACCTTATCACATCATCCATCCTTATCCCATAATAAGGGGCAAGTCTAATCTATATCCACATCCATATCCTTATCAAAGTCTTAAACCTAATCATCATCATTAGTCTATCCAAGTCTATCCTAAGTCCATAATCACATCCTGATAATCCTAGTCCAACCCATCCCCCAATCACCTATCCCATCATTATACAAGACATTTTAGATACTCATATGTGTTACTTGTTTATTATGTTTGTCTTGTTTACATGTTTTTATCACGTAAATATTTGATTGTCTTTATCTCTTTTTATTTATTGGTCAATTAGTGGGGATGCTATGAGGTCACCAAGGCTATAAAGTGCCCTTGAGGATGTATATTTCACTATGTTCCCATGCATTTTGGCAACACATCCTCTTGGCCATGTCTATATCATGGTGCATACTGCCAAGTGTCATATCTTTTGGATTGCTTAGACTATGATGAACCTTATGAAAATTATGATGGCTTGATCATCTATCTAATTCATTTAATCATCATTATTCTCATCACTAATCTAATATTCATGCCCCATCCAGCTAACATCCAACCTTTTATCTCCATCTCATCATCTGAGTCACTAACATCATCCTCTAATCACTAATCCTCATCACCATCATTATTATCTCCTCTATCACTTATCATCTATCCTTGATTTTATCTACATTAGCTTGAGGTCTTTTTAGACTATATAGGTAGTACTTGGCTATGTTTTAATTCCCAAGGATATCTCAGCCACTATCTCTATCTTCCATCCTCATCCCCTAGTATTTTCATCACTTGATCATATCATTTATTCTCTCTTATCCTCTTCATCATATTAATCAACTTTAGCTTTAAGCTACACCCATCATTAATCTTATCCAATCAATTTTATCTTGGCTTATATCTCTCCCTTTCATGCATATTTACTTGAGACACATCTAAAGCTTTTGACCCTTTAATCCTATCATCATCATGTTATAGTTGATTTCCCCTTGGAATGTGTCAATAACTATGGCACCCATCATCTTTACTCCCTATGCATATATCTTTACCACAAGCATCATCAATTTTTGGCTCATTTCTCAAAGTCAAAATCATATTATTCTATTTCATATGTGATATCCCATCCCCTCATCTATTCATCACATCCCAGCCTTCATTTCTTCTTTTGAGTGGCCATCCATCTCATTATTTCTCGCATGTCCCCTCAAGGGGGAATCATATCCACTAACATCATCTACTAACTTTCATCCATGACATGGTTTTTCTTTGAAATACCATCACTCCTTCCACTTCACTCTATTCACAATGCCATTTCAAAGAGGGGGAAAATGTATACACCTAAATTCACTCGCTTCAATAATTTTCACTAATATTAATATTAGTTGACACTAATTCTGCTTATCTCATTTACTCTAATTTATCCCACTAATTTATTCCCTATTTTCTAGTCATTTATCTAATGTCCCCCATTAATATTTATTCATCTACTAACCTTAGTCATATCCCACTTGTTCATTAATTCTCTTAATAATTTATTTATCCCATCCTAATCCCCACTTACCTATTATTTGGGAATTTTAAATTCCCAATGGCCCACCTAATAGCCTATGTCTAGGCTCTCCTACACCCCTAGTCCTTAATCCCTACATAATCCCTATTTAATCCATACCTAAACCTAATTAATCCTTAAGAGGATTCTTTAATTGAAGGATTCTAGAATCCTCTCTGTTTTAACCCCTCCTCTCTAGAAGCCTCTAAATCTAAAGGCTTCCAATGAATTTTAAATTCCTTGGATAATACACAACCCTTGATCTCCTTCCCCCAACTTTGAATATCAACCATAGATCTATCCCTCCATTTTATATTTAAACAACTCTTCTCCTCTATGGAAGGCCATCTCCAAGATTCACAATAAATCCATGTCAAACTAATAAATAATCTTAGGATTCCATAATCAAGCATCCATAATCCATAATCAAGCAACATCATAGTGTCAAAAATCTGAGTCAAGGTAATCTCAATATATTATTTTTTTCTTTCATCTATTTGATTATGGTGTATAGAACTTAGCTTTAGGATTCTAAAGTTATTTTGAATGGTTTATTCATATATTTTTATTTAATTCTAATGGATCTATCACTTTACCTAGTAGTTTGATGTTTGAATTTTAATCTACATAGTTAAATCCATATAGAGCTCAAATTTCATCTATAGGTCTATAGCTAATTCACCACACAAGCTTATCTATGGAAGAGAAGTAAGGTTTCTAATCTCATTTGAGTTCCCTACTTTATAATTAATGCATTAACTAGATTTTTTGGAGAATAAAACAATGGAAGTGAGGTATGATGAACTTATGGAGCTAGAAGAAGTCATAAATTAGTCTATTTTATCTATGGAGATGCATCAAGCACAAGTGAAGAGAACCTTTGATAGAGGAGAATCTATAAGAAATTTCAAAAAAGATGACTTCATTATAAAGTGGAATGAGGATAGAGATGAATCAAGAAGGCACACCAAGTTTGACTCACTTTGGATTGGCCCTTACATAATCTCTAGATACAAGTCCCATAATGTTTTCCAACTTACCAAGATGGATGGTGAAGAGCTCCCAATCCCAGTCAATGGGATACATCTAAAATAGTATTGTTAAGATATAAGTTATTTTGTACATAGTTTTGTTTTTATCCAAGTTTTTTCTATCACATTATATTACTAATGTTTTATTTTCAATAAGTTCTTAACTATCACATGTGTCTTGTTGGTTAGTTTCCTTGATTTTGTGTGTCTTTGTTTCTTTATTTTTGGGAGGAAAATATTTGTCTTGTCTTAAATCAATAGTTATAGTCATTGGTCAATGTCTGATCATATTTATTTTAGAGTGTAAGAGAGACTCCATGAGCCTAAATATTTTCAAAGTTACTCATTCATAAGCATGGTAGGCATGCTTCCCATTTGAGTCACCAAAATGTTGACAAGTTTGACTTCCCAATTCAAACTATCATCCAAATAATTTGAAACTTTTATTCTCATGCTTGTTTACCTTGTTGAGTATTATTTTGGTCTTTTTTCTCCCTTGGAATGGTCACTTAAAACCTTGGTTAGTAGAATTTAAGATAAATTTGATAAGTTTAAGGTTTTGTTCATCATAGCTATGTGCATGTCTAGTCACTCCATGACCTATTTTAGTGAGTTTAAAGTGATTAAAGGAGTTAAGGATGTATTTATAGGTATTTTATTATGTTTCAAGGTCATGTAATTCTTCCCAAATGATCAAACAGTTGGTGATATTATTGGCTAACATCATAACCCATCTATGTTGCATTTTGGATCATTTTATAGATTTTAGAGAAGGTTTTGCAAGGTAATGGTTGTTAAGTAATATAAAAAGATTTAAAAATATAAAAATAAATTACTTAATAAATTTAAATATCTTATGGACACTTTTTACAGTAGTTTCATTAGGCTTTTTAAGTTATTATAGTAGTTTTAGTGCTAAAAGGGGCTCTTTTGAAGCTATTAGTACAAGTTTTTAAGGTGAAATTGAATTTAAATCATATTCAATACTTTATTAATCCTCACCAAGGTAAATTTCATGGTTTATAGGAATTTTTAATTGAAAAAATGGAAAAAACCTACTTATCTCTCCCATCAGCTTTCTTGACATATAGAAAAGGGTCATCGATTTTCACTTGGTGTGTAGAGCAGACAAAGAGTTGAATGGAATTAATTTCATGAATTTTATGAGTCCTTACTCCCAAAATATTTCTTTAATTATTTCACATATTTATTCCCCTTCCTCTATGAACCATTGTTAGGAACTTCAAGTAGTCAAAAATGCCTATTCATCCCTCACAATCAATAGTTTCCAACAATTTCAGAGCATGAGTGAGATAATGTGTTAAATAAATGATGGTAGGAGGTCTTTCAGATATTTAATATCCATATAAAAATATTTTAAAACACTTAATTTTCATTTGTGAACCTCAACATGAGCAAAATTTCTATTTAGAGTGAGTTGCCTTGTTACAGTTTATTTGAGAAAATATAAATAGGTGTTGTTATTGATGTAGGGTGTATTCATTTCATAGAGGATATAAATGATATAAATAAACCAATATTTAATTATAACATCTCCTTCAAGTAACCTCCAAGTATTATATGAGTCATGAGTTTGAATTAGAGAAAACATTATGCATTTCAAGAGTAGTTACAGGTGATATTTCAAATGAAGACCTTCTTAAGGCCATGGGGAGATGAATATAAGGTTTTCAATGAATTTATATCATATTTATCTAATTTTTCACTTTTATTAATTTACTTCATTCATTTTCATTCACCATACAAGTTGTCTTGTTGATTTAATTCATTATGGTAGTTCTTTTAGCTTGGACTGTGTAAGCATCAATGAGGGAGTTTCTCATTATTTAGTGTTGGAAAGAGATACCACAGGGATATGAAAATATTAATATTATATTATATTATTGAACCAATTTACACACCAAATCTCAAATCTTTCATAGTCTCTTGGCCATTGGCTCAACTTATTTTTAATGGGACTATTTAAGAGCATTAAAGAGGACTATGAAAACTTTTAGTGAATGTCTAACAACATCCTAGACGCAATCATGTAGAGAGGTTTTTATAAAAAAAATATACATTATTCCACATATTCACATCATTTTTTATTTTATCCTAATATAATACCTAGAGGATAAAATAATAGTATGGTATTTCATATATTCAATCATGAAGTTGATATGTAGCCCTATAGGTCTGCCATAGGCCTAACTGGAAAAGTACCATTTGATATATTTTCTAAAGGTATTCAGGGTTAGATAAATGCACCAATGAGGTAAAATGAGATAATGGAGACTCATTTAATTGAATCTTGCAGTCAAGACACCTCAAAATACTGTATATAGGATGGTAGGGTCAGATTTACATGATTTCTTTCAAACACGCCATATGGGTAGTTCATGTAGCAAAGTTTCCTAAGAGATTAGTATCTCTTGTAAACTATTTTGTTTCATAATTTAATATGACTCAAACTTTATATATTCATTCAAAATTAAATGGAGTCCTTAAATTATCCTCTTGTACCCAAAATCAATTTGACAGTCTAAATGCCCAGTCTACTTATCTGAGAGGTCATCTTATGAAGTTCAATACTCACTTGAGGAGATGCATGGGGGGATATGAATATTACAGGTTTTTAATTGGTTCCCTTACCCCAAAATCCTAAAATTTATTCTTTGTTTTAGCCACATACCTATATGAACAATCTTTAAGATAGAAGGTGACTCAAAACCCTATTTCTACCTCAAGAACAGCTCGAGAGAACATAGATCTTTGCTTATAACTCAATTAAAAAATTTCATATGATATATTTATCTTTGGTTATTTTGTATTTTTCCATCTACCTTAATCTTGTGGTATTAATGGAGAGAATGAGGATCTATTCTTTAATAATAATCCCTAAGAACACCAAGCACTATAAACCCTTGCAAACCTTCAATAAAGAGTTTGATGGTTGTCAATGATCCATAAATGACTCAATCTCACTTTTTTGGCCTTTAAAACATTTTTGATACATATTAACACTTCACAAGAACTATATAAACCAAAAATTATGGCACATGTGAGAGATAAAGTATGTGAATGGCTTAATTATCAGATTGCACAAGCCTAAGTCAATGTATAAGGACTTAAACATGGACATGTGGAAGCAAGATTCATGATAAGAGTATATTCACATAATTAATGATATAATATAATTTTGTAATGAATATTTAATAATCAATCATGTATACCATAAGTTTTTTATTTTAGAACTCTATTTTACACAGTTACTTTTAGGCCTACTTGAAGAGGTGAGTTTACTCTCAATAATTGAATAAAGTGTGCAAAATGGTTATTAAGTGTAGAGTTTTAATGAATATAAATAGGTTTTAAGATGTTATAAAACCATTATTAGACCATTTATCTTGCTCAAAATTATAGGATACATATTAAAAATGGTTCATACAAAGGTGCATGCAGACCTATAGGTCCTCATTCTTGACCAAAAGAAGATGAAAACATTACATGGATGAAGTGTTGTTAAAAAATTATGAGTCACGTAAAAGATAGTTTCAAATAAGAAAGAATGTCTTCAACATGGGTGAATGATCATGAAGATAGTTAGGTGAAGCGTAGATAGACCTAAGAAGAGTTTTAAGCCTACCTTTAGAAGTTGGGATACGGTGTCTATTTCTTGTGTTGAGAATGGAAGTTTTCTAGTTAATGGAGTTAATTAAGTCTGTGGGTAATTTTAAAAGGTGAATGCATAGGTGTTGCGAGACTAGAATCATCCAAAATAAAAGAACTCTCAAGAATGCAGATAAGAGACCTCATTAGTGTTGTTAAGGTCTTTGTATGAAACTTGAAATAAATTATATTATTTGAGTTGGATATTAATATTAAATATTTTTTAAATTTTTATATGGCCTATATGAATAATCTCACAAGCTCTAATAGAGTAAAAAGGAAGGAATGATCAAAGAAAGGCACTTAGGGTCAGACTAGCCTTATGACTCATAAACCCTCACAACATCTAATCAAGTTGTAGAGACTTATTTGGAGGTTATTTCCAATTTAGATCATTTATATAAATTATATATGTTATATCAGACCTGCTAGAGACCTTCATATCCATTGAAAAGAATTATTGAGGTTTTGAGGCCTAAAAAGACCTTTTCAGTCTTCATACATAGTCTGCCTAAATCAAGAGGCATTTTATTTTGCTTGGATTTGTATGGAGTAGCTATATGGGACCTTAAAATACTAAAAATAGTTTTATACCTTTTTCAACTCAAACTTAGTGACATTAGTTTTGGGATTATCCCCTTGTTCTTTATGAACCATCGTTAAGATGATAAGGTTGCTTAAACCCCCTTAAAGGATTCGATGAGATAATAGGTGATTCTAATGCATTAAAATGGAATTATTCAACCTAAAAATGACCTTGATCACCTCAAAAATTCTCATAATCATATGATCATAGCATTTGATAGTACATTTTTAGGTATATGTGTATGAAATAGGTTGAAAAACATGGATGTAGGTGTCTTTGTGTAGGAACAAGGTATGTAATTGCCTCCAAATAATGAATATAGGTATGTAAAGATCTAATAAATGTTAAAAAATTATATAAACACCTCTTTAGGTCTCATATAAAAGTATATGGCTCTACAAGTGAGCAACTTGGTCAAGAAGAGAAGAAAACTCGGTTTTACAAGCTAAAAGGCCTATATGCAAGCCTATAAAGTTCTTAAAAAGACCTATCCTAAGAATATTGAATCTTACTTAGGTATTTAAGACCTCAACAAACTTTTTTCAAGCATCAAAACCTTAAAATGTATTTAAAAATCACTTCAAATGTCTCTTAAGCATGCACAAGCTCTTAGGCTAGGGTTTTAGGTGTTTCATGGTTTACATATCCATAAAAGGTTTTAGACCTTAGAATTTGGCATAGACCATGGTTAGGGTATGGGTATGGGTAAATTGAATCAAATAATTCCTATAAATTTCACACTTTTTGAAGTGATTTTAGGCCAAAACTCATTTTCTTGGCATGGCACTGTAATGGGATACTAGGTCCTCAAAAATGTATTTATTTCTCCAATATCCTTCATACATTCATCTACACAAGGAGGTTTACCTATTTTTATGGATACAAGGAATTAATAGAAATGTAAGCTAAAGGTGCAAAACTAGATCTTTTAGAGTGTTTGATGGCTTCAAATGACTTATTTTATGTCTGATATATATAGAGGGGTCATCCATGGAGATAAGTTTATTTTTTTAAGGAAAAAGAAAATTGTCACCTTTCTATGCCATATTGCAAAAGGAGAAGTTCAAGTGGTCAAACCACCAAATCAATCCATAAGATCTCTTTAACAAGTTTTTTAATGTGATTCATATCTTTTACACCACTTTGAGAGCAAGAAAAAGTCAAGAGTTAGTTGCAAGAAGTACTCAAATGGTTGAAGGAGTCTCCAATAACTTTATGAATACCTTCTCTCTCCTATGCCAAGTCAAGAAGACAAAGTCAAAGAGGTTTCAAGATCCTTCTAAAAACTCCAATAAAGTAGAGAGACATAATAAATGGATTATAAGTATTCAATTAAGGAATTGATGAAGACTTGAAGATCTATTTTCATGGAGAAGACTTCTTTATCAAGGAAGACATGCAAGCTAGTATATGGGTATGCAAGCAAAGATATAATCACTTAAAGTGTTGAAACTCCACCAATAAATTCACATGACTTAATCAAACTTTCCAATCAAGTCTAATCTATCTTTTATGCCATTGTTGAAAAGGAAAGAGAGAAAATCTAGGAGCTACTACATAGGATTTGAAGGGTGTGAGGACAAGTGAGTCACCCCTATTTTAGGGCTGCTTTGTCTCCCCTCTCCTAATCTTTCTTCTATTTTTAATTTATTTTCCATAATTAACATATCACTTTATGCTTTTCATATGTTAAAAGGCTATCAAAATTTTGTACTACACCTTTTGAAGTAATAATAAGTTGGTTTCCTCCATTTTTAGGTTGTTGTGTGAAGTGTATGTGTGATTTCCATTGATATAACCTAGTGAATCAGTAGCTTTCCTATGTTAATTCCTAGTTTTTTCACCTTCTTACATCATATTTTATTTTCTATAGGTCATATTAAATGTCTAGGTTCAATTTTAGTCCAAATTTAGAAGTGAATTCAATAAATATTCATTCTTTTTATGCTAAAAGTAAGCATTATTGAGACCTTTATGTGAAATACTATTGTAGAAGCCATATACCTAAAGTGAAGTGAATGTGTGTAGGTTTCTTTGCTTTCTAAGAGTGTTAATTATAGGCATAAGTGATAACGAGTATTGATGCGTCACCTCTTTTTTAAAGTTTTCATGTCAGTTTCAGTCCTAGTATTATCCCTTCACCCTTTCCTTTTGTCAAAAAATTAGTAGTTAGTATTATTAAAATCAAATTAAGTGAGTGCATTAAGGAAATTTTCCTTCTATCTATATATTCTCTCCAACTCAAAGTCACCCACACTTTTGATATATTCCATTATTTTAGTAGGAGTGGGAAGAGGCACACCTTCTCACAAGGGTTGCACTCTTGATTAACAGTAGTTAATAAGATCCTTGAAAGCCTATAATTAAAAGGATGTGATAAATTAATGGAGATATTTCCAATTATCTAACCCATGTGAGGAAAAATTACATTTAAAGGCTAGGAAAATGGTTCATTTAGTGCAAGGATCATCAAAAGAACAATATCATGATGGGATACCACGTGATAAAATTTTCACCACTAATGTTTATATCCAATTCCTTCCCTAAGTCTAACATCTCCAACTAAAGGATAATTAATTGTAATTCAAAAAGGAGATATGTGTATCATCTTCTTTTTTAGATTCATGGCTAGTGTTCTAATTATGACTCCTATGGAATCACCTGTAATTATAATTGCATGTTCCTTTTTTAGGTTTGAAAACCTCTCCATATTATATTAAAAATAAATAAATAGAATTAATTTTAAATTTAATAACATGTATATGTACTAAAATAAGTAAAATATGTTATTTTTTATTAATCCAATAGTAAAAATGGATTTATATTTCTTCAAATCATAAGGATATAGACAAATATTATGGGGTTAGACTCTATGTTTAATACAATTCTCCCCTTTTCATTTATTTTTGATCCAATCTTGCTCCGAATTAACCATAAATTCTTTACATTATGCATATGATACTTGTACAAAGTCTCAAAATTATTTTTAGTATTTGTTGTTCCCTTACTCCTTCCTGAATTAAATTAAGAAGATCTAATAAAATAATGGACACTTGGAATATATTATAGACTTCAATGCATAACTAAACATTAAATTGCATATTGATGCCAAAAACAAACTCTTAGTAGTTTGTTTCACCATGATAGAGGATGACATATAATGACTGGTATAGTATCTTTGAGTCATCTCCAAAGTGATTAATTATGTCTATTGTAAATAGATTTCATAAAAAAAATTGTTGTCATCAACCTCTCTCCTAATGATTCACCAAAATAGAGGATATCCAAGATGTGACCTATACAAAATGCTTTAATACGTCTATAATCTTAAATACATCTCACATGGTTTTTATTGAACCACATACTAATCAAATCAATTGAGAACATGTTTTATAAATAAGTATAATGTTGCCAATAAGATATATCCTAATAGCATACTTCACCATAATAAAACATGACCTATAATGACTTTAAAATATCTTGGAATCACCTTTAAATTATTTTTAAGTGTGTGTATAATCCTAAATACATGTCATATAATTTTATTTATACCACCTACCAATAATTTCATTTGCCCTATGTTCATAAAGGTAAGCATGTATTGAACCTAGAATTGCCTCACTTAATCCATCTAAAATTGCATGTCATACATATTTATTTTCTACCATATATTAATGATTTATTACTACCTATGTTAATGAACAAAAACATATCCTTCATTAGGAGATTTTAGCATAAAATCCACCATGCAAAAATTTTCTATCAGCCACTTACTTTCCCCACATATCTTGAAATTGATTTAATTAATTCTACTTGGAATAATTCCTATACAAATTCCCATCTAGTCTTACTAAGATAATATTTTTAGGTATGTTTTTACTTTAAATAGTTCATATAACACTTTGCATTTAGTATTTCTATGGTATAATTTTTAGATAAGAACATTCTTGATATACAAGCTAAGATTTATCCCCACTTACAAGTTCCAACCTTTCCATGGGTCTTTTATGTATCTGTGCACATGTCCAATTGGATGTGACCATGTATACAATATAAATGATAAATATCTTAGATTTAAAAAAAATCAAGTAGAGACACAAACACAATATAAATTCCCATTTATAATGAAAACAATTTTCAAGATCTTACCTACAATAACATTCTTATAAGAAATATTCAGTAACCTTGCTAACACACTAGAAAACCAAAGGAGTAAGTTTGTACCACTTTTTCTCTTAAGATCTCTTTTCTCATTTTAAACAAGCCTTTTAATAATTTGTTTATCAGTTTGATTAGCATGATCTATTGATGATGGAGATGTACAATTATTAATTACATGTTTAACCTTTTCAATTCTTTCTACAAGAATGTCACAAATACTTACGTCATTATCACCATGAAAAATAGGACTCCCAGTCTCCTTTGGTTGATAACTTGATGATGGTTTCAATGACTTATGAACTTTTATAGATGATATAGTAACACTATTTATTTGTGTTTGTCAAAATTCTCCTATAAGTTGAGAATG
Source organism: Torreya grandis (assembly GCA_037957365.1). Classification (NCBI taxonomy): domain Eukaryota; kingdom Viridiplantae; phylum Streptophyta; class Pinopsida; order Cupressales; family Taxaceae; genus Torreya; species Torreya grandis. Next base: position 1,731,530 of record JARHVA010001972.1, on the reverse strand, counting down.
GAATAATGTAAGACTTCAAATGTCACCAAGGCTTACCATGCTCCATAAAATAAAAGTGGAAAAAAAATACAAGGTTCAACTATTTCAGATCCTATTTAGAGCATATGTGCATTGATGGTATTTGGATTATTTAAAAAAAAAATTAACATTAATCAAGCACATTAATATGTAGTTCCAAAATGGAAGTATTACTAAAATTATATAATAGAAAATAGAAGTACAAATCAAATTCTATAGAAAAATAAATACTAAAAACTCTCAATACATTATGCATGTCTATAAACAATAATTTTCATAAAATATTAAATGAACATTTTAGGCTCTTTGTATCCTATGAAACCTCACATAATTTAACTTCTTCCTCTTCGCCTCCACAATAATAGACTCAAAAACACACTTAATATCTTTTATCTCTATTTTAAGCTCCTTCTCCATCCTAATTCTTTCCCTTATATATTAATCAAATCAACAATTATGAAATATATATAGGTAAATGACTCGTCAGAAATCAGAGATGAAGATCATTATTCATTGGCATTTAGGTCCAAAACTCATCTTTACATCTATGTAGTTCATAGGCAATCAACATTCAGATAACTATGATTGAAATGTTAACTGTAGGGATAAATTTAATAAATTCATAATTGTGTCTTGAATGTAAGCATATATGTTTTTGATGTTAAATGTATATAGATTATTTTTAGTATGTAAAAGGGGTTAAATGGAATAATACATGTAAAAAAATATATATTTCAATGATAGATACAAAAAATGAAGCAAACAGGGTGTTGTGATGTTTCTTACTTTTGATGTGTATGACTAACCAATGCATGTGTATGAATGAAGTAGTTTAAATTCTAATCTTTTTATGTTTTTTAGGTGAATTTATAAAATTTTAAATATTTGTAACCAAAAAATATGTTTATTTGTTAGTTACCAATGGAAATGAAGGGCTATTCAAATCAACAACATGTTATTAAGTCTCAAAAATTTTATCATAATGTAGTATGGTAAATTTTTAGGTGATGAGGGTTGTCTACATTGTGCTCATTACAATACATTGATATATTGTCTTGTCTTATGTTTATAATTTCATGAGGAAAGAGGTTTTTGTGTGGAGGTTGATTCATAAGTTTTTATTTCCAAGATGAAAGGGGAGAGGGATGTTATAGGAGGACTCTTGAGTAAACTACATGAGGATGCCATTTTCATTATGGTTTTTGCATGATATTGAGATTTTTTGTGAAAAAAATCCATCTAAAAAGGAGAATCACATGAGGAACTAAAGGAAATATGGGAAATGAGTATGGACAAGTTGGATGTGTCTAATTTAGAAGATGCACATGTAGAGTCTTCTAAAGTAGAATAATGTTTTAATGTCATGTCTAATTTTAAAGTGCATGATGATGTTAATTTTGTGCAAAAAAAAATTATTTTTTTATAGTATAATGTTCATGTTTATTTTTTTATTTTTACTCTCCATTATTTTTTCAATGAGATACAAAGTCTATAAAATGAAATGTTTGGAATCATCGTGTGTAGATAATTTGACATCAACATTTTAGGCACAATATGTGTGCCCATCCTCAGGGTGAGAGAAGCCAAAAATTAATCAATTCAATGTGATATGATGATTCAAGTTGATTTAATATTGGAAATATTATTTTGGGATACATTTTATATTGTTTTGAAAGACAACATTTTTTTAAATTATGCAATGATGACTATATGTTGTAATGTTCTTTCTGTAACTATCATAGGATACATCCATATTATGAAATGATGGTTATATGTTATAATGATATTTTAATTCCATTTCCATTATGAATCTATAACATACTATTAATTATTAAGCATTTGATATTAGATGTTGTTTATAGTTGTTTAAACACAATCAACTTTTTAAAATGTTGTACATGTTATTCCTTCATTTCTATTCATATACTGAAATATTTGACAATTCATAATGTTTAATAGGTATTGTTCAAATGAAAAAAATTATTGTATGGTGGAACAAATGGTGAAAATATGGGATCAAATTGTGCAACTTCCAATCCAAAATCTAAGCAAGGGTCTGTTTGACTACATCAATATCAAGTGATAAAATTTTAGAGAAAGACATGTGGGTCTTGGGTGGATGGTGATAGGGTTGAATACTTTTTGAAATAAGAATAAAAATTAATTCGTTCCTTACAAATTTTGTGTGTCACATCACACAAAAAACCATCACATGTTTCGAGCAAGTAGACAAAGATAAACATTTCCTTAGAATGTGTCATGTAATTGACCTCCCATTTTAGATATCAAGTATGTGTTTATTTATATGTTTTTATGTTATGTTAATATATCATTATATGGTATATTTTTAATTTACATACAATTTATATGTTTAACATATCTATACAGATATTGGTGTTCATATGGGCTCAAGGAGTTCTGGGAAATTGATGTCATGCCAAAAGACAAGTCCATAGTGTTGAAGATGGGAAAAGGCATCTAGCTAGGCCAAAAACATATAAGGTGTAGTTTTTAGTGTCATTTCAACACATGTAAAATGGTCATTAGACCTGATCATGTGTTTCTCACATACAAACAGGTAAAATAAATAGACATTCAAGGTAATCATTGCCATAGGCAACAATATAAAAAATTTAAGGGGAAGAATAATTTTTTTACTCCTTACATGAAGACCTAGCTAGATGAATGGGTTCATAGGATACTAGTGTTGGGAATTTCTGCCAATGTTGTCCATATTAAACACCATAATATGGTGTATGATAAACTTGAAATGTTTAATAATAGGATGATTTTATAAGCAAGGATGACATATATAATAGAGAACATCAAATTAATGAAGTAAAATATATCTATAGTCCCTAAAATATTAACAATTGGTTTGTCTATTAGGGATATGATGGGTAAGGGATTGATGAAAATGGGAAATCCCCTTCATATTGGGCATCTAACTCCCACAATAGTTGGATTGATTAATTAGATGTGGTAAGGGTACATTATTGGTGATGGATTCAATGTTTGTAATGAATCCAATGAAGGTATGTTTTCAATTATTGTAATAGTAATTGATGAAGATATGCTTTCAAGATATACAATTTTCTTAACTTGCAAGCTTACTTAAATTTTTGATTTTTGTGTAGTTCCAATTGCACATGTTGTTAATTTTTGATTCCAAACACCAAGGACCACCCATTTCATGGGTGATTATGTCATGGTTGTGTACTAATAAAATCATTATATTTATGCAAATACTTTTATAGAGATTACATTTGAAATACATTGAGTGGATAATCAATGCCTTTATGGTTGATGATGCTAGTGTAGAGGTAAAAGTTATTAAGTTCATCTTTGTTATTTATATACACTTAATTAAGTTCATATGATGAATTTCATTGATATCATTATCACCTTATATTATAAAATATTACAAAACTATTGTGTTATGTAGGGAAACATTCAATTGATAAGTATATTTATGTATATGGAATGTGTGTCATGCATGGTTGATGAATTTGATAGCAAATGTGAGATAATATGATGTACGACATGTGATATTAGGTAAATATGGTACATAATGCATAACTATATTGATGAATACATGGAAAACATGGATTCTATAAATTTTGGATACAAGTATGAATTTTTTTGAATATTGGGAGCAACATTGGCTTTATAGGGTTATAATTTAGTCATGATGTTTTCATACACTTCATCATACTAAGTAAAAAACAAATGCATCCATATAATCTTACCATTCACTCCTAAAAACTTATTTATTGAGTACCATATAGACTTCCACACATCATAGGGTGTATTGGTTAGCTCACCAACTAACCATATCTATTTACATATATTATTAGTGCTTGCAAATATGCAAGGATAATGGCTTCTACAAGAACTTTAAATTAGAGAGACTTGAAAATATTTCATGGGTCAAGGCTTTGAAAATTCTATACTAACATGTCACCTTTCATGGTAGTGACCCTCACATAGCTTGGGTGTGGATTCTGACAGTTGAGACATTGTATTATCATATCTATACTACAACACCATGCATGTCAATGTTCAATTACTCATTTTCACTCCAAGGCTACACTTGTAAACATGTGATTAAGCTAGATTTGATAAAAGAGAGAAGAAGAGAGTTATTTTTATAGGATTCATGAGATGGTGTGAGTGATCACATCAATAAAAATGATATAGACTAAAATGCAAAGTTTATTTCCACTTCTATTTTATTTGTTTACAAGTTTCTTGGGAGTCTCAATTGGCTAATATATTTTGAATGCATAGTGTATATACAATGGATCAAGAAATGAAAATGAAGTAAAAATAGGTATGAATATCTAATGATGTAACCCTATAAATTAATATGAATCATGTTAAAGTATTAAACCTTGAAGATGAATGTGAAGTTACATATTTGGTGGAGGATAGCGAAAACAAGCTGAGGGAGGTCGATAATGTAAAACATTTCTCTACTCATGATCTTATGGTTTTATATCTTTAATGTGTATTTATAACATGATATTTTTCATTGTATGAATATATCCCTATTATTGTTGAATTTTATGATATTGAATCCATGATATGTGAAGCTCTAGAGATTTTTGAGAAATGTGTCACTACAACAGGAACCTCTGAAACAATATCATTTTTATAAAAGTGTATGGTTTATGTTTTTTAAAAATGGTGAAGATTAGGGTAATATATATTACAAAACACCCAATGTATCATCCATTCTAACAAGTGAATTATGGGTATGATAACACCCTTCATAAAGAGAGAGACTTCATAGAAACAATGAATAAAAGAAGACATCATAGCATGTCATAGGAGATAACCCTCTTTCCAAACCCTCCTCATAAGAATCACAAATGAGAATTTTGGAAAGAGGATCTAATTGGGGTAGTGAATTAAGATAGAGACAAACTTAATGGAGATAATGTATCTCGATTGTGTCTCTATGTTGGCTATAGTGAGAAGTCATTTTAAGGTCATATATTTTGTATGTGATGTGATTAAAAGTTATACCTAAGACTATAAAATGTTTCAATGATGTGAATAAGGTGTTTCATGTTTTATGAATATGTTTCCAATTTATACAACATTTAACTTGTTACTATCCCCTTCATATGTATATTAAACTTATAAATTCAAAAAAAATGAACATAAAATACATTTTACCATGTACAAGTTAGCTTTGAATGGCATCCTAGTATTGCATTGTAATTTTTAGAATTCTTACACTTATAATAATCAATTATTGATAGAATTATTATCTCTTTTCATCATGTTCACAAGTTATTATGACTTTCAAGTCATGAAATCATGTTTTTCTTATTCATATTTGAAGGACACTATTCTGGTTCTCTTAACAAGTCTTATAGGCTAGGTCTATGGTCATTGGACATGAGTATGTTCCTTGGATCTACTATTTGTTATATTATAAAAATTCTTGGATCTACCATATATCATGGAATATGAGTTTTTAAAATCATTGTTATAATTAATATTTATCCTCATGTTTAAATTGAAATCTATGAGTAAGTGAAACATTTCATGTAAAACTGAAATTATCATCAATGGAAACAAAATTTCTACTTTTTGACATGTCTAGTTTTTTATTATTCATGTGATAACTAAATTTATGTTCCTTAGTTGCAAACTTATGCCATATTTTCACACAATTCCCTTAAGACTTTTTGTATACAGATTATTCATTTTGTTATCCCAATGGAAAAAGGCACCAATGTAGGTAGATTATATCAAAATTTAATCATAATTATTTCCTTTTAAGTTCTAATAATTTTGAATATTTATTCATGAATCCCTTATCTTGAAAATTTTATCACAAGGGAGTAAAAGCTAAGATATAAAATCAATATGGTCCCAATATCAAAAAGCAAATAAGAATTTCATGATCACATATGGCATAACTAATCTATTATGTAAAGGTTGGCTAGTGATCAAAATAAGATGAATTCAAAGACATATAAACAATCTAATTATATTGCTACCAGAATACTTGATTTACTTCTCAGTATATGGAACCTAGTAATAAATATGGGGTATAGTTGTTTTTTACAATAATTCCTATCCTGGAGATCAAATGCCATATGATAGTATTGAGTTTTTCACATTAGTGGAAAAACATAATTTTGAGTTTCTCATCCAACTATCTTATGAATGGCTTGAGTTTAATGTAATCTAATATGATTTTTGGAATATTCTTGATGTTATTATACCTTACATTGGACCATTCCTATAAAAATTCATGCCTACAAAGGCATATGATAATCTTGTTATCAATATACACCCTAATCAAATAAAAAATATTTTCATTGGAATGAAGATTTATTTCAAAACTATTTTAAAACTCTTTAGTGTTCAGATTCATCAATATAACATAATAAGAATCCAACTAACTCATCCTATAGGTGCATTATGTAAAATATTCATAATATCCCATCAACCTAATTTTACACTGATATAGCTTGGACAAAAGAGTTTGCTACTAGATACTATATACATTTGTCCACCTATTCAATCTAATAATAATGATGAAAGTTACCCTCTTATGGGTGACTATGAAAATGTTACCAATGATTAGATTGGTCAAAGTCCTAATCATCACATGATTAGGTGTACTACTGATATGCTATGTTTATCAATGTATCACCACACTAAAGTCCTTTTTTAGTTATAAAAATACCATTTTGATAATTCCACGGTAAAATTTATGAAATCTTAATTATGTTGACTACACAGGCTTTCTAATCCTATTATTGCTCATCTTATATTTTATTTTTCTTGACATTTTTATATTTTATTTTTATTTTGGAATTAATGAAAATATTTACAAACAAAATTTGTTTGAAGTTTAGAAAGAACCTATACTAAGCCATTTTCTCACTAAAATATATGTTTAATTTAATTTGCTAATGATTTCCATGCCCTACTCCAAAGTTTCCATTTTGGCACTATTGGTGGATACCAACAAAGGTTGATGACATTGGTACTTGTTGTCTTGATTTAGCTAAGATATAGCCAAATGGAATCTATGGTAGTAGTGTTTCCTTTTATCAATTGTTTCTATAATTTTGAATAGAAACATTTTTTTATATATCAAAATAATGTCTTTTGTTAATGAATCATTGATGTTTTAGGAAAGGGGTTGTTACTTGGTAGCACCATACTTTTTCTATTTTAGTTACTTTTAAGTGAAGTAATAATGTGAATGGATATAGGTTTAGTTTCTTTTAGTTAGTTTTGTGTTTAAATTAGGACTCATGGAAATTAAAGTTGGAATTTTATTACCACATTTGAGTGATAATGTCATTTATGTACAAAAATATATTTTCATGCTTTCAAATTTTTGGTGTTGGTTATTATGTGTTTTCAGTATCTTTGGCATGGTAACACCTTTAGGTCTATCATTTTGGATTTAAAATTTTAACCTTATATGCAATCTTATTCATTTTTTACTTAAGATTCAAGCATAAATATAGTGCATTGACTGGAGCCAAGTTTTGCTCCATAACCTTACAATATTCAAAAATAAAATGAAAAGTAACATTCATGAGGTATTATTCCACCATGCATGTGTAAAATTATTAACCTATTGAAACCATGCTACATTACTCATACAAACCAAGCTTAAGCACACCAAATTTTTCTCTACATGGTTAATCCTATCATCTAAGTTTCTAATAGAACCATACTCAAAGATACATAAACTCTATTAAATCAAACACTATCCTCACAAAGAAACCTATCATCAAATTCATAGCAAGAAAAAATCTTATGTCCAAAACTCCAAGTTCTATTTCAAAGGTATTTGACCACTAGATTATAAATATTTATATATAAATTAAATAACATTCAATAATTAGACTATCCAAAATCAGAGTGTCAATAATTATGAAATCACTAAATTAGATAATATTCAAATACTAAAGAAAATGTCACCACATTAGGGCCACCATAGTGTCACTATTGAAAATTAAGGAAAAATGTACAAATACAAAATTGAGTGAGAGTGATTAGCCTTTAGAAGTGTTAATAACAATGATCAAACCATGAGTGATCACCCTTTTATCAATGTGTCCTGTAACATATATTTATTGTAAAACTCAATGAACTATTTTTTTCTTTATAAGAATTTGTAGATAAAATAATATCATTCTCAACTTGGAGCTATAAACTAAAAAATGATATCAATAGATAAGGAGTTAGATTGGGATATTTAAGATCTTTGATAAAATACTATATCATTTAATTTTTCATTTAAATAGTAACAATTATGTCATTTAAGATCACCTTTAGAATATGTCCATGATTGTAAAATCCATTAAATGAAATAAAGTAATCTCATATTTAAAATTTCATTCTATGGACATTGTCTACTTGTTAAAACCCCACTAAATTCACTTAAAAAGTTATGATTTTTTAAATAAGTAGGTAAGTTCTATTATATACTATAATTAATATTGAATATTACTTTCAATCACATATAAATCAACCATATTTTTATAATGTCTCTCATGGACACTTTAGAGGGACTTTAGTAGTTTAAATTTTTTCTTAGGTAGGAAAACTAGAATGGTCATGTTGGTAGTGCCTAGATGTAGGTAGGATTCAATAATGTTCCCCTGAGGTCAACACAGTCCCACATGATCCCACTCATAGGCTTTACTTGATGGACTATCTACTAGACAATGGTCTAAAAATTTTGGATTCCACCCTAAAGCAGTCAGACAAAGTGATTGTTATCCTAGAAAAATTGGTTCCTTGTGCTCCTAAATTGTCATGGGTGAACATGGTCAAAGGAAAAATCTTGGTGGGTCAGGGCTCTTCACATTTATATATATTCTCAAAATAAGCTAAGAATGATATTTTCATCCTTATTCTAGACCCTATTGGGGAGTAGACCAACTTGGAGCTCACTAAATCTATTCTTTCCAAGGTAAACAAATTATATCCAACTATTGACACCATTCATAAATGGTCTAAATAAAGGTAGAAACCCAAAGGTCACCTATAGGTGCTCACTCTATCTAGGGGTTTCTTCTTGGTAAATTTTTATTTTCAAGAGGATTACATCAAGACTCTCTTAGAAGGGCCCTAACTTATGGGCAAGGTGAGTGTTTCTATCTATGATGAAAGGCTGGGTCGAGCCTCAGAAATACCACCATGGATTATGTTCCAATATGGGTTCTTCTCTCTGAAATCCCCTTGTAATATTTTCATATGAAGGTAATCACTGGAATCACTAGGGCCCTAAGCTAACCAATCAAAATTGATCTAGTTACTCTATCATTAGAGAATGATTGCTTCTCGAGTTCATGTTTTCTTGCCTACTAATAAGCCCCTACTGCATGAGATCAAGAACAATTCAAAGTATAGTGAATGGATGTAGAACATCATGTACAATAATAATGCAATCATTTATCCATGGTGTAATGTCTTGAGCCATGTGCTTTGTGATTGTCTGAAAAAAGGCCAAGATTTTATTATTCATATGAAAAAATGGACTAGAAAAGAGGTGGATAAGATGAATCTATGGTCAAACCACCCCCTCATAATAGGCTTCCCCTGATCCCCTCTGAGTGATTCTCGTTTTGTTAGCTTGAAAGGTAGTCCTTATTCTAACCTTTTTAATCCTCTTATTTCACTTTCTATCTCAAAGTCCCTATGTGAGTCAGGCCCCCCTAGGGTGTCTTTCCCTTGTCCCCCCTACCCCCCCACCCCTTCCCTTTCACCTTCTTCCCTTTCCTTGGACTCACCATTGGGCCCTCCTCCCCCTATCCCCCCTCCATCCTCACTCTCCCCCTTATCTACTCACCAGGTGTTGGTCACCCCTCTTAAGTGTGTCACCCCCCCTCTATTTAATTGAGCCCTACCCCTAGCTTGGTACCCCTTCCCCATCTAAAACTTGGATTTTCCACTTATTCCCACCTATTTTCCACCTTGGATGCTCCTTCCCCTCTCTTTCCTCCCCTATAGAGCCTTTTCTTTCCCCCCTTCTCCCCCCTCTCCTTAGGTGCTTGTTTCCCTTCCCCACTTTCAAAGTTTGCTCATGCTATTGCATGGAAAATCCCTCTCTTTGATAGCTTGGATAATTATTTACCCCTCCCTTTGATGATCCCCCCTCCCCTTTTTCAAAATCACTAGAGCATTGCAAAGACTAGGGTAATTCTATGAAACTCTTTTTCCCCCTAGACATTCCCTTAGATGAAGGACTCACCACAAATTCCAAAAGTAAAAGAGGGAGTAACCCCAAAACCTATGTGAATAACCCTAAGGATGGTCACAAGAAACTTAAAAAGGGACAAAATGATTACTAAAGGCTCCCAGCAAACTCTTAAGATCCATCAAGATAAGAAATAAAAATCCTGTCTTGGACTGTAAGGGGTTTAAATAACCCCAAGAAAAAAATGACCCTTTGCAATCTCATTAAAAGGGTTAACCCTTCTATTCTTATTATTTAGTAAACTAAAATGTCTAATTCTATTCTCAAATCATGTATATTGAGAATCTAGAAGAATATTAAAGCTCTATTTTCTAAGTCTATAGGTGCTTTAGGTGGACTTGTAGTTTTTTGGAATCTAGATGTCCTAAGAAGAGATCTCCTATGGAAGGCAAACCATCATATTTTTATTTTTTTCATGGACCTTGATAACAATGATAGATGGATTTTCACCAATGTCCACACCCCAAATGCAAAATCTACCAAAAATATTCTTTGGAATAATATGTTGGATTTCTAAAAAACTTATGTAAATTAGAACTAGATTGTTGTTGGGGACTTCAACACCCCTCTCACTCCTAGGAACAAAAAAGGAGGCCTTTCAAACTTCACTGATAGCATGTTGGATTTTAATGACTTTATTAAAAATGTAGTCTTAGTGGACATGGACTTAAATGGTAATCCTTTTACATGGTCTAACATAAGATTGGGGGAAAACTTGATCCAAGTCTACATAGATAGATTTTTTATTTCTTTAAACTAGGACATCCATTTCTCCAATAGGCTTTCCTCCTTACCTATAATCAAGTCTGATCATATCTCTTGGTTTTCAAAGGTGATAAGATTTCTAAACAAAAATGTTGTCCCTTTAGGTTTGAAATCATGTGGCTCCTTCATCCCAATGTCATGAAGCCCCTAAAAAATTAGTGGAATGAACCTTTATTAGGCTCTATTATTTTTATTCTTACTAAAAAACTCAGCTTCCTCAAAATGAAATTAAAAATTATGAATAAGGAAGTCTTTGGGGATATCATCCTACATAAAAAAGCTCTTGAAGTGGAACTTTTGGTTATTAAAGATCTATATGATTCAAGTAATTATAATGATCTCATGATCTCTAAGGAAAAATAACTTATTTGTTAATTTCATAACCTAGAAACAAGAGAGGAAGCCTTTTGGAGACAAAACTTCAAAAGCTTATGGTTGGAGGGTGATAGGAATACAAAGTTCTTCCATCACTCAGCAACAAGACAAAGGAACATCAAGAAAATATCCCAATTACAAATGGAAAATGGGGATATCAGTGGAGATGAAGATGATATCTCCCACCATAAAATTAATTTCTTTAAAAAATTCCTCTCAAAATAAAGCTTACCAGATGATCATCTAGTGGCTACCACTCTCAAAAACATTGATAAAGTCTTCTCTACTATTGAAAATGTCTCTCTCATAAAGTTTCCTTCTAATTATGAGATAAAAAGTGTGGTATTTTAAATGGAGGGATCCAAATCATCAAGACTTGATGGGTTCCCCCTCTTCTTCTGAAAATTCTAAGACATTGTCCATCTGGAGGTCAAGGTAGCTGCTAGAGAATTTTTCCAATCAAAATCTATTCTCAAGGAAATCAATAATAATTTCCTTATACTACTTACAAAAAAGTAGGGTGCTACTAATGCTCAAGACTCTTGGCCCATTAATCTTTGAAACACCATGTACAAAATCTGCTCCTCTATCTTAGTAAAGTGCATGCAATATCACTTAGATAAATTTATAGGGGAGCAATAGGGGGCCTTTGTGGATGGCAGACAAATTATAGATGCCACTGTCTTAGTTCATGTTGCTATACATTCCATCTCTATATCCTCAAGGCAAGGCATGTTGCTTAAGTTGTATATGTTGAATGCCTATGATTAGGTCTCTTAGTGATTCCTCATGCAGATTCTAAAATGGTTGGGATTGAACCAAGACACCAGGAAGATTATCTAGAACTACATTGCCACTCGTAAATTTTTTGTTATCATAAATGGTGATCCAAAATTTTTCTTCCCTAATTAAATAGGACTAAGTCATGGTGACCCCCTCTCTCCTTATCTCTTTATCATTCTAGCAAAACACTAGGCAGGACCATGTTGAAAGCCCACTCTCATGGACTAATTAAAGGAATTTTAGTGGCTCTAAATAGATAAACCATCATGCACGAATAGTTTATTTATCGATGATACCATCATTCTAAGAGAATCCTTTGTTAAATAATCAAAGAAACTAAAACTCATTCTAAAAAATTATTAAAATGTCTTGAATCAGTGTATCAATTTTTAAAAGAGCTCTCTCTTTTTCATTAACACTCCTCTCTTTTAGTAGAAAAGAATTGTCATAATCTCAAATTGTTAAGTGGGAAATCTACTGGAAAGTCATTTAGGCATCCAATTTTTTGAAGGAAAAATGGATTATGATCTTTGGAACCCTCTCATTGACTGTATCCAAAGAAAACTAGCAAGATGGAAGGGTCACCTACTTTCTCAAGAAGGGAAATACCGGTTACTCAAAGCCTCAATCTAGAGAATTCATATTTACTATATGTCCATTTCTAGAATGCCTTCCAAAGTGGCCACTAAAATTGAATAAATTCAAAAAATATTTCTATGGAGTACTGAAGAAAGATTCATATATAATCTCTTTTCATGGGAAAAAGATTATCTTCCCAAAGAAAATGGAGGCCACATCGTGAGAAGAATAAAGTTTCTGAATAAAGCCTAGTTGGCAAAAATGGGTTGATGACTTATGAAATAAAATAGTGAATGGGCAAGAAGTATCAAAGTTAAATACCTAGAAGGAAAGGAAGTAGATCACTTCCTATAGGAAAAAGGTCTAATGGATGGATCTACCTTATGGAAATTTATCACCAACTGCAAGGATCTCCTAAAGAAAGGCATCATATGGAAAATAGGCAATGGTGAGAAAATTAACTTCAAGGAAGATGCCTGGATATCCTCCCCTCCCCTATCCTCACAATAGATTTGGGTTGGCTGGTATAGGGACCTAAAATCAAAGATTACTTGGTGATGAATTAAGGTGTAAAAATATGGAAAATACTCCCTTATAATGGATTCTCAGTAGAAAAATCATTGTCTATTCAATCCCTTAACTCTTTGATGAGCTAGATTCATATCATTGCATTCTATAAAGAAGATCATTTTATATGGGTTGTTGAAGACAATGGATCATAATTGGTGGCCTCAAGACATGCCACTGATCTTAATCTTGAAATTGAATGGAATTTCTAGAAAAAACTTTAGGTCAAGCATTTGACTCCTAAAGCTAACTTTTTTTTTGGTTAGTAGTATAGGACAAAATTTTGATGGTGGATAATCTGGCTAAAAGGGGAATGATTGTCCCCAATAGATTGTCATGTATGTCATAATTCAAAGGATTTATTCCATCACATGTTCCTAGAGTGTTCTTTTAGCTCCACACCATTTAACTGGTTACTAAATAAATTCAACCTAATGTGGGTTAAAGCAAATAATTTCATTAACCTCATAATTCAATGGAAACCTCCCTAGAATCTCCATTCTCTAGAATTCTTATGGCACCTAGCTCTTCCACATTGGTTTTGGTGTGTCTAGAAAGTTTGCAATGATGGCCTTTTCTTAAACAAAAGGCACCAGCCTAAAGCATTTTTCCTCCATCTCTACCAAACTATTTTAGAAAATTAAAAAGCTTCCCCCCCTAAATATAAATAACCTAGATCTCCTTCAGCACTACATATTTTTAGCAACTAGGACATAGTCTAACACTTAAGCTCCCCCTCAAAATCTATTATTTGCAAACATACAAAATAGAAGGCTCCACTAGAAGGTTAGGTGAAACTGAAATTTTATGACACATCTAAAGGCAACCCAGGCCCTACAAGTAGAAGAGGAGTCATAAGGAACTCAAAAGGAGTGATGTTAACCACTTATGTGGGACCTTTCAGGACCCAAACAAATTACCTTATAGAGTCCAAGGTGGCCCTCTAGGGTATCTATTTGGCTTTTAGGCTCAAACTAAAAATAATCATTATGGAGGGTGATTTGCTAAATATCCTACATGCTCTATAAGGGAAAGTAACCCCCTCTCATATTATCAAGGACATCATGGACAATGCTAAGAAACTCTTGAAGGGCATGACACATCTTCAAATTATGCATACTTATTAGGAATTTAATGGGGTACCAAATCAAGTCACCAACATTAGAGTATAACTCCACATTTTAACTAACTAGCATGAAGGAATCAATGTTCCTAATAACATCCTCAAAGCCTTACAAGATGAAAGTACCATTGTTTGAATGACACATCATATCACCACACATGAATAATATTTCATTCAAGGGGTGGTTTTTAAATATGATGATCTAAAATTATGATCATATGAGGAGGCATAATTACTATAGGCTGATATTGGTGGGCTTCTCAAAAACCATTTGCATTATTCAAACTCACTCCATCTAGAACCATCTATCTACTTGACTCAGCTCTGTTGCCACCACTTCAATGGGAGGAGATAGGGAAAGGCTTGAGCCCATCTCATGCACAGAAGTGTGGGGGGAAAAAAGGTTTGGAAGAAACTTAAACATGGGGGTCTCACAAATTTCATGGTGAGAATCACTAAGCATGATGTTGATGTGGCTCAAGATTTTTTAGTGCTTTGGAATAAATGCAAGGAGATACTTTGTGGCATAAAATCACTGTTATGGAGGAGTTTATTGGGGAGGCAACTGGGATTTTTGTGAGGAGACTAAGGCCTTCAAGGACCAAACAAAGAATTAGGAGCTACTTCAATAATTTTTTTGGATGAATGAGTTTGTGTGGAATGACTATAAAGGCTTCCCTCGGGTAGATCTTCCTCATCATTGGCCAGAAATATGTCTTCAAGTAATGCACTATATGACCCTTGAGATTAAATATAACTTGATCTTTTCACATCATTTTTTGTTACTAGATCACTTTATAGGATATAAGATAAGCCTACCTTTTTCCTACTTAAATATATCGAATTCACTACCTTGGCTCATCAAGTAAATGAGACCAACCTATCTTACACCAGTGGTTAATTCTTATCCTCATCAAACATGGCTAAATCTTGCAAGGGTGGGAGGTCCCCCAGAGAGGATCCTCGATCAAGGAGGACTCCTCAGAGGAGGATCCCACCTCAAGATTCTATGAACCTTATAAGATCACCCCTGAAGATAGTCTTTCCAAATCCCATACCGACAACTTTCCCCTCAAGTTATTTATACACAAACCCAAGCCAATCACCCTTGACAAGGAAACTTATGAGGAGATCACCTAGAAGGGTAACTCTATTCTATTTAAGGAGATTAATAATAACAAGGCATGGATAGAGAATTTCAATTTTAAGGTGTAAGAGGTAGGGCTAACCCTCCCCAATCTTATACAAGAGTAGATCACCCTTCATAGGTAGGTTGAATCCACTGTGTAATCTTTTATCATGTCCTCTAAGCCTGATCAGACCCCTATCAAATAGTTTTTTAATATCAGGGAAACACCCCCCATCTGGTCCCCCCAAATTATCACCCTGTTTCTACCTCAAATTTCGCTTTTCAGACTAAAAAGAAAGAAGAAACTAGAGAAAGTAATGGACAAGGCTTGGAAGTACCTGGACTAAAGATTGTGCACCGTAAATCCAGACGTTTGTGAGCACTCCTCTTTGGCTGTGGAGGAATGACACCTGCAAGAAAAAAAGGAAACTAGGACAAGAAAAATGTTAGACAGATAGGCAGTGGGTTGCCAAGCAAAAAGCTTGTTCCCAGAAGTGTAAAAACTTCCTTAAGGGAGGTCAACCCACTGTTTTGATGAAATAAGTGACTGATAAAAGATAGAATGCCAGAATATAGAAGTGACAAAGAAAGTAGAAAGAAAAGAAGAAAACAAAATGATTACCTGAAAGAGCTGTTGGGCTGAAGACAGTCGCCGAGGTCGGAAATGTCGCCGGCGTCGGTTATCTGATCTGCCGGCGTCGGCTATCCTACCGACGTCGGTTGGGGAAGTGACCGGCGTTGGTCGGGGTTATGGCCTGTAGTCGGGTCTGGGTTGCTTGTTGGACTGTGGATGGGTCTGAGACTGAACGGGGACAAGCTTGGATGGATTGGGGAGTGGTCTGGTTTGGGTTGGATACCTGGTGCAAGGTCTTGTTGGCAGAGGGGTGAGGAAGTTGAAAGAGACACAGAGGACAGGGAAGAGGAGGATTCACAGAGGATGGGGCCTGAGAAGGCTTTGCAGCCTCTCAAGGGGGAAGGATAGAGGGAGCAGAAGACAATAGAATATAGATGACTGAATAAAATGAAATAAAAAAACCAGACTAGCTTACCTTTAGCTTGCTGAATGAAGAGAGAAGAAGATGTTGCTGGAGCCACAGAAGAGTTGCTGCAAGGAGAAGATACTGATCCAGGGCCTTTGTCACCTGTTGATGCTATTGCACGAGGTCAAGACAGAGGAGAGATCAGAGCCAAAGCGTCAAGAGAATCTATTTTCGAGCTCAAGAGTCCAGGGGGTGCAACGGATGCAGAAGGGGATAATGAAGGCTGCCGACGCCGGCAGTTTCATCAACGTCGGCCGAAGGGTCACTGACGTCGGTGGTCACAGGATGGGCACAGAGGCTAAAAATAGCCTCTGCCCACTCTTGCACGCCGCCGAGTGAGGGGTCATGGGCAGAACGGTCACAAGGATGCCAAAATGGACGAGGGGGGATATAATGGTGAGATTTGGCCTAATAAATGCTAAGGGGAAGGTGGAGGGATTCAAGGGAGGATCCAAGGTGGCAAGGGTAGGGTGGAAAGGGGGCCTTATTTAATTAAAAATAGATGTTA
The DNA here is from genome assembly GCA_037957365.1 of Torreya grandis. Classification (NCBI taxonomy): domain Eukaryota; kingdom Viridiplantae; phylum Streptophyta; class Pinopsida; order Cupressales; family Taxaceae; genus Torreya; species Torreya grandis. The sequence goes on along the minus strand of JARHVA010001972.1, from coordinate 1,714,391 downwards.
ATTTCTAATTAATAAGACTTAGGTGGGTTAGGGACCAAGGAGGACTAGGAGGGAGAAAGGGCCAAGGGGGAAAACCAAGGTGTAGACACATTTGCGGTGTTTACATTTGCCCCTTTTTGTCTTGTTGGTTGTTCTAGACGAACTGCAAGACAAAACAGGAGTTGGTTGCCCTAGAAAAAAGGATCAGGTGTTCCCCCCTCAAAGCGATAGTCGAGAGAAGGGAACCGAAGATCGAGTGTCGATTTGACAGAGAAATGGATAGAAGAGAGTGAGTGAAAACGCTGCCATAGTCGAGATTGAGCGTAGTCCACTTCACGAGAGGGTCAGGTCAAATCGTCGCATGGTCAAGGGTCAAGGAGTGCCAAAATTAAAGTAACCAGGCCCCAGCATTTAGTCGTCTGTTGATCGGGTCACTCAATCTAAACTGAAGCTCCAAATGGTCGTCGTGTCCCAGGTATCCAGGGCTCAAGAAGTGCTCCCAAAAACATGAAAAAGCCACAAGTAGTAGGGATCAACTGGGTTGTGATCCTATACTTGTGAAGGGTCAAAAAAAAGGTCTGCGGACAATTCTGCTAACCAGCCGTGGAATAGCATACACGCAAAAACAACCAAGGCAACATTGGCTTGGAAGTGGTCGAGGTCGAAGGAGATAGGCATGATCGCCAATGGTCATTGGTCAAGAGGATGGATAGACGAAAGGATGCAGCTGAGCTAACCCCAGAAGACCCCATGTCAACTGAGTGCTACCTACATAGCCCTGGTGACAGGGCCTCAGGCCGATGTAGTTCTCCCTAAAAGGGAGGGAGGGTCGGAGGGATTGATTGGTCTTGGTCAAAGTCGATGATTGGTCTTGGTCAAAGGTCTATGATTGGTCTTGGTCAAAGTTGATGAAGTTGGGTGTGATAAGAGTCAAAGAAGAGAGGGTTTGTCCATCAAGGAGACGAACAAACGGGGGTGGTCGAGCTAACCTCAGAGGATGTGTTATCTGAGTGCTGCCTACATAGCCCTGGTCGTAGGGCCTCAGACCAATGTAGTTCGGACAAATTGAGAAGATTGGTCGATGATGAAATTGGATGTGATCAAGGTTGTCGAAATGATGAGGATAAAAAGATGAGGATAAAAGGATGCTACAGATGGTGTCTTCTGTAGAAGTGGTCGAGAGTCTTTCATCCCTAGCAAGTTTCCATAGTTGTGATGGATGTATGCTAGAAATGAATAGAAGGTCTATTTATGCTTCAGCAAGTATTGGTTTATGCTTAACATAAATTGGGTCTAGTCGGTAGTTTCCATGTGTATTGGTGTCCATAGAAACTATGCGAAAAGGACAAGGATGATGCCTGATGTCATGTTGAAAATGTCGAGGCTGGTTTGAAGAATGTTGAAGTTGGTTGGGTTTAAGGATGAGTCGACAATTAACGTGGCCAAAGCATGACCAAAGTGTAGAGAAAAGGTGAAAGGCAAATTGCTCATTCATTGACAAGGACCAGAAAGGAAGCATAGATAGGGGTTATTAGAACAAAAGCCCCGTTCATGCATTGCGTCGTTGACCAGTGTTGAGTTAGAACGGTAATCGAATCACTTTGACATTAAAGTGAGCTCGAAGTCCCTTGAGCCGGTGATAGGAGGAGGATAGGGTAACCCAGTTTAAGAGCAGGAATAACCTTGCCCCTTTTATAGGAGACCCTGAGACAACTACAAGCCAATGTCCGTGACTCGTTGTTTTTTTTTCTTTTTTTTTTTTTTTTTTTGCACAGACTGATCGATGCGGGAAGTCTGCATAGAGATGTCACTTGATGTAATGGTCATGTTGTGAAGCTGATCGATGCGGGAAGCTCCTAAGAAAAGTGCTGCTTATTGCCAGAGTAGTCATAGCCATCCTTCGAGGGAGTGGTCTATATTTTTGCTTAATAATGTTTGAAAAGTTGGCCTAGCTGTCCTTCGAGGGATCAGTCTAGTAATACAGCAATGATAGTACAGCTGTCCTTCGAGGGAGCAGTCTATCTTTTTGATTTGACTTGATTTAGTGACCATGGATATATTTTGACATCTTGATTTGGATTTATTGATAGGAATGAGAGTCACGGACAAGACTGTAGAAGCTCAAGGACGCCCCTTTTTATTAGGACAAAGCATCACTGCATCCTAAAAGGGTTGTAGAGGACTTGTTAAAGGGGAATAGGGTTGAAAGGGATGAGGATTAAGAGGACGAGGATTGCTCAAGGGACGAGCTCAAGTTACGTGTCAAGTAGATGAGTACTCGACTAACAGAAGAAAGGTCGAAGATGCAACGCATTAAGAGGCTCAGGTTCTGGCCGTCTGTCGAGGGAAGACAGATGATAAGTCCCTGACCCATACTTGTGCGTGATGATAAAAGGTCCAAGCCAATTAGGGGCAAATTTACCTCGTTTACTTCACTCCATATTGGTCACGTGCTGATTCTCTTTGAGGATGAGGTCTCCGATGTTGAAATCTTGTTCTCGCAGATTTTTGTCATAGGCCCGCTTTATGCAACTTTGGTAGACATGGAGATGATTAAGGGCAGCCAGACGGCGCTCGTCGAGTAACTCAAGTTGAGCTAAGCGATCTTGACAAAAGTCGTCATTGGAGAGAATGTCATGCAAGGAGATGCGGAGAGATGGGATCTGTACTTCGAGAGGTAAGACAGCCTCTATTTCGTACACGAGAGAAAAGGGGGTAGCACTCGTAGAGGTTCAGATGCTAGTGCGGTAGGCCCACAAAGTGAAGGGGATATGAACGTGCCAATCCCTTCCTGTATCGTTGACCACCTTCATGAGAATTTTGGTGAGAATTTTGTTGGAAGCCTCGGCCTGCCCATTTGCTTGTGGGTAGTAAGGCGAAGAAAAGCTGAGTTTGATGCCAAATGAGTCGCATAGTTTTTGGATAGTCTTGTTTTTGAAGGACTTGCCATTGTCGGTGATGATTTTGTGAGGGACACTGAAATGACAGATGATGTGGCTACTGATGAAGTCGACAATTTTGTCGGCTTTTGTGGAGACGAGAGGAATGGCTTCCACCCACTTGGTGAAATACTCAGTGGCAGTGATGATGGACTGATGACGAAGAGACGAGTGAGGGTTGATCTCATCGATGAGATCCAAGCCCCACTGAGAGAAAGGCCAAAAATCCTGAGTGACTTACAAGGCGTGACTGGGGAGATGAAGCAGGTTAGAGTGCTGCTGACACTTGATGCAATGCCGAACATAATCGCTACAGTCTTGATGAAGGGTGGGCCAATAATAACCCAGGCGAAGGAGGCGCTTGGCAACCGAGTTTCCACTGAAGTGTCCACCACAAATCCCGTCGTGGACTTGCTTTATGGCTTGAGGAGCTTCTATGGAGGTTAGACAGTGAAGAAGGAGGCCGTCGAAGCCTCGTTTATAGAGAAGACCCCCTAGCATGGTATAGCGAGCTGTGCGCTTGATGAAAGCTCGTCGCGCATTGTTAGAGAGGTTGGGAGGAGTGACAGAAAGAGACAAGTAGTCCACAAGTTGCTTATACCAGTCATCTTTTGGGCTAGAATTGATAGTGTTGATATGGTCGATGTGAGGAGAGATGTATGAAGGCAAAGGTATGCGATGCACTGTGACAAAAAGGTGGGATGATGATGATGAAGATGGGATATGCGAAGCAAGAGAAGCCATGGTGTCGGCAAACTTGTTCGTAGAGCGTGGAACAGTCTGCAAGAGGTAATGGTTGAAAGATGCCAAAAGAGTGTCAGCACGATTCTTATACCTCTGTAAAACTTCATTTTTATAGAGATATGAACCGTTAACTTGATTAACGACGAGCTACGAGTCGCCGAAGATGTTGATAGACTTGATGTAGAGAGAAAGAGCAGTCTGGAGTCCCAAAATTAAGGCCTCGTATTCGGCCATATTATTGGTACAATTGAAGTCAAGCTTGAAAGATAGAGGCAAGGGATCCCTGTCGAGTGGGATGAGGATGACCCCCGCACCCCCACCGAGTTGACATTTGGAGCCATCAAAGAACATAGTCATCTGGTAGACGGTGTCATCGATGGAAAGTGTGGCGATAGACTCGTCAGGGAACTCATAGTGTGAAGGTTGGTTGTCGGGAAGAGGGGCATTTGCTAGTTGGTCAGCAATGGTTTGCCCCTTGATAGATTTCTGTTGAATGAATTTGAAGTCAAACTCAGCAAGCAGCATGAGCCACCGAGCCATACGTTGATTCTGATATGGCTTGGAGTGCATGTACTTGAGAGGGTCAGTGTGAGTGACGACAAAGGTTTTGTGGTTGAGAAGATAGTGGCGGAGCTTGGTAGCAGAAAAGACTAATGCCAAACAGAGTTTCTCGGTATGAGTATACCGATTTTCATAGTCGACCAGTGTTCGGCTAATGTAGTAAACCGCTTGCTCGCGATGATGCTCGTCTCGGTGCGCGATCATGGCACCTAACAAATGGTTGGTAGCAGAGATATAAAGGTAGAAGGGTTGGTCATCCTTAGGTGGAATGAGGACTGGTGGAGAGACCAGATAGTCTTTGAGGGCCTCAAAAGCCTCTTGACAGTTCTCATCCCACTTAAAGGAGACGTCCTTCTTAAGGAGGTGATGAAAAGGTTGGCAGCGGTCTAAAAGCTGTGAGATGAAACGGCGAATGGACTGGAGCTTCCCTTGTAGACTGCGAAGCTGCTTGAGATTGGTCGGGGGCGGCATTTCGAGAATAGCGCGGATCTTGGCGGGATCTATCTCGATACCACGGAAGGAAATGATGAAGCCGAGAAGTTTGCCTGAGAGGACCCCAAAGACACACTTCTTGGGGTTGAGGCAGACATTGTATTGAAGGAGACGAGAGAAGATGATTGTGAGAATGGTCAAGTGGTCGCGGCGGAGCTTGGACTTGCTGAGAAGGTCATCCACATAGTCCTCCATGATTTTATGGAGGAGATCGTGGAAAATGTAAGTCATGGTGCGCTGATAAGTGGCACCAGCATTTTTCAGGCCAAAAGGCATGACTCGATAGCAGAAAGTCCCCCATGGGGTGATAAAGGTAGTCTTGTGCTAGTCCTCCGGTGTGATCAGGATTTGATTGTATCTTAAAAACCTGTCCATGAGAGATAGCATCTCATGGCCGGCCGTGAGATCAACAAGCTGGTTGATGTTAGGAAGAGGAAAGTCGTCTTTGGGACAGGCTAGGTTAAGGTCGCGATAGTCCGTGCAGATCTGAATCCCCCTAGTTGCTTTAGTAACTAGGACGATGTTAGAGACCCACTATGGATAATCGATGGGTTGGATGAAGGAGACAGAAAGAAGGCGCTGAAGCTCCTCTTTGACAAGAAGCGCAATGCGAGGATGCATCTTTCGAAGCTTCTGCCTAACAGGCTTAGCCTCTGGTTTGGTGACAATGTTATGGGTAGCAATGGTGGGGTCGATGCCAGGCATGTCGCTGTAAGTCCAGGCAAAGGCCTTGCTATGGTTGGAAAGGAACTGGGCATAGTCAAGCTGCTCTTGAGTGTCTAAAGATTGGCCAATCTTTAAGACGTGAGGAACATCAGAAGAAGAAGGGAGGTTGATGTCAATGGTGGATTCATTTAACATAACCTGGGTCTCGGAAGGGAGGAAACGCTGGACGAAAGAGTCATCGGCACCCATGTAGGAAAGGATGGCGTCATCGTCAACGCAGTGGACAGTGTGAATGGTTGCCGACTCATCCTCTACCATGCTAGGAAAGATGAGAGGGAGAGACCTGGGCACCCCATTGAGCTGATAGGTCAGGGGTTCCACGCGGATGGTGTTTATAGAAAAAAAAAACTAGGAGGGATGGAAACCACCGACTCCGTAGGTGACGAAGGAGAAATGGGTGAGTCTGAAAGAGATTGGTCAATGGTTGGTTTGGGACAAAGGTTGGAAGGAGCCTGAGTGGGGTCATGATATCCCAGGCCATACCGTTTCTTGGCATCGTGATCATTGAGCGGCTCGATGGGCTGATGGGAGCCCTGCTCATAACGTCTGAAACCAAAACCCTTCCATGCACACCTGTGAAGGTAAGTGTGTGCAAAGGCGGGGTTGCCAAGAAACGAGAAATCAGATGTGAAAGGTTGGGGTGAAGAAAGAGAAGTGCCGTAGGTAGGGGCTTGATTAAGCCCCCCATAGACAAAGTTGGTTTGGCAGTGAGGAGGACCATAAGGTATGACTGTCCTGATTCGAGGGTTGTAATTGGGACTGAGGTGAAGGCATCCATACTCTTGTGGAGTTTGGAACATGTCAAGGGTCAACAAGTGATATTCCCCAAGTGATAGTCGTTGGAAGATGTCTTCCATGGGGTCCTTGGTCGGCGCTTGAAGAGGAGGGGTGAGGGCAACTGCCGATTGCGAATTGGTCGAAGCTTCCGCAGATGGAGGCGGTGCCAGAGCGGACGGCTTGATGGGAATGAGGATGTCGTTGGGACGATAGGTGGTGTTGCAAGTCTTGAAGGGTGAAGGGTCAGCGGGAATGGTGTGGACTTGCCCGTCATGCTCAAACTTCACACAATGGTGCAGGGTGGAGGGTATACAGGCCATGGCACGGATCCAAGGTCAGCCTAGTAGAAGGTTGTATTGAAACTCTCCTTCAATGATATAGAAGAGCTCCGGGACTGTGCATGGGCCTACGTGAATGTGGAGGATGACTGTGCCAATGGTCATGGCGGTGGTGTCGTTGAAAGAGCATAAGATCGCGTCAGTTTTGGAGACGCAGTTCTTGGGAAGAGCCAGCTGATCAAAGGCGTGAGTAGAGATTATGTTGATGCTAGCGCCACCGTCGATCATAACACGTTTGATGCGCGTCCAATCGACATAGGCAGTGATGAAGAGGGCGGCGTCTTGATCTTCCGTGTTAGATGTGGGAATCTCAGAATCGCTGAATGTGATGGAGTTGACAGGAGATAAAGAATGGACGAGGGCAGCGAGTGGTTGGGGGTCCTCGGGTTGGACCTCCGCTGCCTGCAAGGCTTGGATAAGGGCTTGACGGTGCTGAGGCAAAGTTTGGATAAGGTCGTAAAGAGACATCTTCACAGGTGTCTGGTGAAGCTGTTTCAGCATGGAGTCGTGAATTGGTCCAGAAGAGGAAGATGAAGAAGGTTGGGACGCGCCAAGGATAGAAATTTTAGGCTTGGGCGCAAGAGGTGGCTTGACGAAGGGATAGGTCCAAGGAATGGCAGCTTTTGCTTTGGCCTTGTCCTGTTGCGACCTAGTGGTTATACGGATGGCATTGATTTTGAAAATGGGAGGCGAAGAAGGGGTCATGTCTTGCTGGTGAGATGTTGACGTGTTTGAAGAAGTTGGACAGGAAGGAGTCGAGGTCTGGTCAAGAGTGTCCTCAAGGAGAAGAGTGTCCTTCTCCATATGGTGGCGGATGACGGCCTTGAGGGCACAGCAAGTCTCGGTGTCGTGTCCTGGTGTACGATGATATAAGCAAATTTTCGTATCATCGAACCAGGAGGGCTTGGACCTGAGAGGTTGGAAAGGCTTGATGGGCGGAAGGGTTATGTCAGAAGTCTGGAGAAGTCAGCGTAATATTGACGAGTATGAGCCCAATAGAGGGTCCGTGCTATTTGATATGCGCGAGGTTGGTGACTTTTGCTTAGGCGAGGTTAGAAGAGGTTTCCGTACCATCTTATGGGTTGATGGTGCGGTGACAGATGGAGATGGCTCTGGCCTGGTGATTGAGAACGCCTTTTTAGGAGAGGGACGACTGGAGGTAGGCAGAGGAAGCAAAGGAGGCAACGAGTTTTGGTTGAAGGTCGGAGTGGGAAGGATGCTAGCCAAGGTCGAAGGATGGGGGCCCAAAATAGATGGCAATGGTGATGGAGAAGGAGGTGTTCATTTCTGCGGTCTGGCAGTCCTCTTTGACTTGGTTGGAAGAGTACTGATGGTCGAGGTCTGGCCTGGGTCCACCTTCACTTGCGGGTGAGTGAGGGAGGAGATAGGATGAACGCCAAATGACTTGATGGGTTTGGACGAGATAGACGCAGGCTTTGGTTTGGACGGGTTTGGTTGAGGTTTGAGAGTCTGGTCTTTGTCAAGAGTCTGACGAGATTCCACCTTGGGAGGATTAGTGGCATGTGATGAGAGGGCGCGGGTATGTTGAAGGGCTTTAAGACGCTCCCACAACACCTGAGGCGTCACTTTCCATGGAGGGAGAAGTTCAATCTTCTCCACTAACCGAGAAAATGGCTGAGAGGAAGATGTTGATGGTTGCGAGGTTGAAGACGAGATGGGTGTAGTGGTCTTAGATGCATGGTATGGTGAAGTCATGATAGATTTAGATGAGAACGAAGGAGGGACAGCTTCTTCCCTGGGTGGAGAAGAAACCGGGGAGCGAGGCTCCTCCAGTGGGTAAAGGGCAGGGATGACGGTGCCCTCCACTTGCTGCTGAGGAGTAGGAAGGGTCGGGTCCTCCATAGGCAGTAGAATGGAGGATGGCGAGACCAGAGGTGCAGGTAAGGCCGAGGTGTCCTCCAAGATGAGAGAGGTCAATGGAGAACTAGCCGGGGAGAGAGGTTCATCCACATGTGATGGACTGATTGATGGACTAACCTCAAGAGGTTGATTGGGGACGAAAGGAGAGACCGTATTGACTGTTCGAATGTTGTGCTCATGATTGTCGTCAATTAAGGTCTGGACGTTGTTCTGAGTTGGCGGATGATTGGGGAAAGGTTGTTTGAAGATGTCAATGGCCTGATTAGGGGGTGCATTTGGATTGTCTAAGATGAGATCCCCCTTTTCGAGCATGTCTTGTATTATGTTCTTAAAGGTTTTGCAGTTTTCCGTGTCATGGCCCTTAACACGGTGGAAGCTGCAGAAGTCATGCTCCCTATACCACGCAGGGATGGCGTGAGAGGGATCGAATTGCGGAGGAGGTTGGGCTTGAGGGAGATTGAGGACTCCCTGTTTAAGAAGCTTTTCCAGCACAGATGCATATGATTCTCTGAGAGGAGTATATCATCGCTGCATGTATCTTTGCTGGAATTGCCGAGTAGCGCTCTGAGATGTAGAGGGCTCAGGCTGATTGGTCGAAGAAGATGAAGGTCTGACAACCATGGCATTAGCTGAAGCCTTGGATTTAGAATTGAATGATGATGGCTTGGCAGAGGAAGAGTCATTGGTCTTAGAGCTGGGATTCTTACTCCGCAACTTGACTTTGTTCTCCTCGATGGCATGCAACTCTAGTTTGCGGGCCATCGTGAAGGCCTCGTCAAAAGTGCGGAAGGTTTGAACCCTCAGGGTGGAAGAGATATGTCGGGCACAGGCTTGAGAAAAGAGTTCAATAAGCTCAGCCTGGGGCAAGGAAAAGGAGAGTTGGTTGATAAGGCCTCTCCATCGAGCAACGAAGTCGGCTATGGACTCGTCCTCGAATTGCCGAATAGAATAGAGGTCCGTGATTGAGACTTTCTTGGTTATGTTGATGGAAAAGTGATTGAGGAATAGCTGAGCCAATTGCGTGAATGAGAAGAGAGAATGGCTAGGAAGGGAGCTGTACCAGTCAAGTGCAACACCCGAGAGAGACATAGGAAAGGTGCGTAAGAGTAACGCATCGTCATGGCCAATGAGGTAGCAGGCGTGTCTGAACGCCCGCAAGTGTTGTTGTGGGTCTTCCTTATTTTGAAAGCGAGAAAACTTCGAAAGCTCCCACTAACTAGGATATGGTCTGATTGGGATAGAAGGATGAATGGGCTCGTTACAGATCTGCTCGTATGAAAGAGTGTTGCGCGAGCCAGAAACAGAGGTCTCAAGACTGGTCATCTTGTCCATCAGCATCTTGATGATGTCTGCCGACGGATTGACGGGTTGCGCGCCCCCTAAGTTGTAGGGCACTTGGAAGAGGTTAGAGGAGGCGAGCGACATAGTCGGTTGTAGAATGTACAGATGACTAATCGCAGGGGCAGAGGTGGATGCTAAAGGTGGTTGGTTAGAAGACATAGCTGGGCCCGTTGTTGCCACGAGAGGCTGGACTGTGGTAATGGGGGCCAAGGGGTAAGAAGCCACCCTGGTGTTGATAGGGGCCAGGGTAGGCGGGATAGAGATGACAAGGTTTTGAAATGGAGTGGATAGCGGTTGAGCGGGTTGAGGTTGACAAGAGGCTGGAACCCCGATGGAAGTGGGCCCAATGATAGAGGGAGAGGCCACACCTGGGGGATTGGTCAAAGTCTGGTCAGTGGTTAAAGCGATGGCTTGGGTGTCCGAAGGTTGAACTACGGATGCTGTCGATACAGCCGTAGTCGTGACAAGGGAGGTTGGCATTCCATAGATTGGATTGCCCAAGGAGTCTCGCGTTTGGCTATGCGCGAGATAATGTTGCAAGGCCTTGACGTTGAGGTCTAAGAATCGCTCGAAGTCTTGGTCCTCTTCTTAGACAATGGGAGTCTGCGGCGGGGTTGGATGAATGGGAGTTCTTTTAGTTTCCGAGTTGAACTCCATTGTAAGCTTGGTCACGGATGGGGTGGACGGAAGTGGTTGACGGCTAGCGTGGTTGACAAGAGCTTTGGCTTGGCTACGAGTCAAAACCATGCAAGGCAAAGGAGGTTCAGGTCTCAGGAACTGTGTTGCTCAGTTCCAGAAAACTAGGATGGAGTCTTTGACAGAGAAAAGATAGGTTTCAAGTTGCTGGTTTTGAAAAAAAGGACAGTGACAGAGACCGACGTCGGTTGAAAAACTGATGTCGGTAGGAAATGAGGCCGACGTCGGTCAGATAACCGATGCCGGTAACAGATGAAGCCGACGTCAGTATCAGAACCGATGCCGGTGACAGTGGAAGGCCGACGTCGGTGGCAGAACTGATGTCGGTCACTGTGTTTTCCAGAGAGCCAAAAGGTTCTTGGAAAAACAAAGAAGAAAGCATCCTCACACACTCAAAAAAACAGATGAGAAGAGGAAAACAGAGAAAGACAGACAAGCCTAAGCGATAAATCCTAGGAATTAACCTTAGAAACTTGTGGCTTATGCCTTAGATGAATGTTTGGGGAGATTGGCTGAAAAATGGGTCCTAGGAGAAGGCAGTCTAAAGATGGTTTCAGGTGTTGTTTTAGGTGCTCAAAGATCTATGTTAGGGTCTAGTACGTGGCCTGGTGCTAAGGAGCAAGCTCCCCTCACTTCACGATTCCAGTGGTTAGCTGGTCTCGCTTAGCCAAGTTATACCTCGCCTAGAGTTTATCCTCTGCCAGAGAACGGAGTGGGCTTCCCCCTTGGTGATGAAATCTAAGTAGGGTCACCGGGACGGGTAAGGTATCCGCTGGGTGATGAAATCCCAGTCGGGCCTTGTCTCAGGTATGTTTTATGTGTGTTTTAGTGCATGTGATTCGGTAGTGTAACATCAAGTGTCTACGGTTCATTCAATATGCACCTAAGTTACTAGATGTGGACTAATGCAAGCACAAGCAGAAATGAAAGTGCAATATGTTTTAATGCCCAAGTCGAAATGTGATGTTGTTATGAAGACAAGATGGAGAAAGGGACGAGAGTATGATATTTAGACTAGTCTAGAAATGCAAGGAAGAAAGAAAAGAAGGATTCGTTTTAGTCCTGCTTATAGTGTCATTTGGAATAGAAGAAAGAGACAAGAGAGAAGGAGCCTAAATGCACCTAAATGAATGAAAAAGAAAAAGGAACCCAGGAGGAACCTAGGGTCCCACCGGGCGTGCCAGAGATGTTTCTACCTCAAATTTTGCTTTTCAGACTAAAAAGAAAGAAGAAACTAGAGAAAGTAATGGACAAGGCTTGGAAGTACCTGGACTAAAGATTGCGCACCGTAAATCCAGACGTTTTTGAGCACTCCTCTTTGGCTGTGGAGGAATGACACCTGCAAGAAAAAAAGGAAACTAGGACAAGAAAAACGTTAGACAGATAGGCAGTGGGTTGCCAAGCAAAAAGCTTGTTCCCAAAAGTGTAAAAACTTCCTTAAGGGAGGTCAACCCACTGTTTTGATGAAATAAGTGACTGATAAAAGACAGAATGCCAAAATACAGAAGTGACAAAGAAAGTAGAAAGAAAAGAAGAAAACAAAATGATTACCTGAAAGAGCTGTTGGGCTGAAGACAGTCGCCGAGGTCGGAAATGTAGCCGGCGTCGGTTATCTGATCTGCCAGCGTCGGCTATCCTGCCGACGTCGGTTGGGGAAGTGACCGGCGTCGATCGGGGTTGTGGCCTGTAGTCGGGTCTGGGTTGCTTGTTGGACTGTGGACGGGTCTGAGACTGAACGGGGACAAGCTTGGATGGATTGGGGAGTGGTCTGGTTTGGGTTGGATACCTGGTGCAAGGTCTTGTTGGCAGAGGGGTGAGGAAGTTGAAAGAGACACAGAGGACAGGGAAGAGGAGGATTCACAGAGGATGGGGCCTGAGAAGGCTTTGTAGCCTCTCAAGGGGGAAGGACAGAGGGAGCAGAAGACAATAGAATATAGATGACTGAATAAAATGAAATAAAAAAACCAGACTAGCTTACCTTTAGCTTGCTGAATGAAGAGAGAAGAAGATGTTGCTGGAGCCACAGAAGAGTTGCTGCAAGGAGAAGATACTGATCCAGGGCCTTTGTCACCTATTGCTGCTATTGCATGAGGTCAAGACAGAGGAGAGATCAAAGCCAAAGTGTCAAGAGAATCTATTTTCGAGCTCAAGAGTCCAGGGGGTGCAACGGATGCAGAAGGGGATAATGAAGGCTACCGACGCCGGTAGTTTTGCCGACGTCGGCCGAAGGGTCGCCGACGTCGGCAGTTGCAGGATGGGCACAGAGGCTAAAAATAGCCTCTGCCCACTCTTGCACGCCGCCGAGCGAGGGGTCATGGGCAGAACGGTCACAAGGATGCCAAAATGGACGAGGGGGGATATAATGGTGAGATTTGGCCTAATAAATGCTAAGGGGAAGGTGGAGGGATTCAAGGGAGGATCCAAGGTGGTAAGGGTAGGGTGGAAAGGGGGCCTTATTTAATTAAAAATAGATGTTAATTTCTAATTAATAAGACTTAGGTGGGTTAGGGACCAAGGAGGACTAGGAGGGAGAAAGGGCCAAGGGGGAGAACCAAGGTGCAGACACGTTTGCGGTGTCTACACACCCATAAGTAAGACTTCACTTTAGGTTTAAGGGAAAAAGAGGCCATGTATTATTCTTCTAGGAGAGGCAATAGAAGGATCTAGCAACCACACATAGGCTAAGATCTCAAAGGTTAAGTAGGATATCCTTATGAAGAATCTTGAGGAGGAAGAATACTCTCTAGAGGGACCCCCCTTCTAATCTTCAATTATTTTAGTTTTATATAGTTTTTTTTTTATGTTTTTAATGGGTGACCTTGTTTTATCCTATTGATACTTCTATATTTCACTATTATGGTTCCAAGATCCCTATAAAACCTAGTTTTTCACCCTATCAAATAAAAAATAATCTTTATATAATATTATTTTTGTTTATTATAATCAATTATAGGTCAACATTCATAATCATTGTAATTAATGTCAATCAAGACTAAGCATGACATTGTTTAGGACCTCAAAAATACTATATGGAATTTAAACATCACTATTGTAGTTAATAAGGATACAACATTTTTTACCATGGTAAAACTAATATTGGTAGTACAAAAATGTAATATGTTATAATACACCAAGAACTCATGTCATTTTCTTGTCCCAATATTTTCCTCAAATGCTACATAATGCATTACTAATTGTCATTTTTCATCTCTAGAATGGTACTGTACTTTTGACTCATTTGATAGACTAACTCATACATGATCTCACACTCTGTATTCAAATGCTACAACTCATGTTAATAGATGGAAATCATTCCATCATGCTTTATTTTTAGGTCTTTGATTATCTCCCCCATGTAATCACGAAGTGATTTAGTGTATGCACTAATAATATTAATATTACACACTTTATTTCAAGTTCCTTCTTATCACCCCTGAGTGCAATATTTTTATGATGTAACTCCTCTCTCTCCATAGATAAATTATCCAATACTTTTTTCTTCTCAATGAGTGTACTTTCCAACTTTTGAATGGTTATCCTTGCACTTTGAATAAGGTCAAAAAAAAACTAGTTTTCCCTAGTGAGAGAATCATTTTTTAGTAACATCCATGAGATATTAAAACTAATATATCTTCCATTGACATAACACCCTTGATGTTGGTGTGTAGGGTTTTCATACACATATATTTAGCTTTATTATTTGTGTGTTTTTTTTGTACATTGGAGAATTTTATCCCACATGTATGATGATGTTGGCTTGATGTCTTTTTTCCACCTATTTTTATGAAGTTAGTCCCACATACATAGTGTGGTTAGGTTACACCTATATATGTACATACTCACCTAGTCATAGGGTAATGCAATGCAATATTATTTATGAATACATATTGCTCATTTTATTCTCTCATCTTGATTTCAATCTTCAACAAAATTTATGTGTTTGATCAATTAGTCTTTAGTTTTGGACATCCTCGTTAATGGATTAATTGTTTATGGTATCAGAGCACTGGGTGATGGTAACAAACTTTATTTTTTCTATTATTATTGATAATTTAAATATTTATTTAGTTATTATTTTTTATTCTTCAAACTATGAGAAAAAATTATATATTTGTGTGTTCATTTGTGGTTTTTTCTCCTCTAAATATCATTTCGCATTGTCATTTGCATGTGTTCATATTGGGGCAATCTAGTCTCATATTATATCCCTCTCTTCTTATTTTATCTCTTTTAAGAGGGATTTTTTCTTATGGGTTTTCTCCTCTGATCCACTTTATGAGAGTTAATTTGTACTTGGGTACCTCATTAGGACTTATTTTTTAGACCCATTTATTTTACCTACCTAAGCTATACTTAAGGGGGATATTGGTGTGTAGGGTTTTCCTACACTTATATTTATCTTTTTCAATTGTGTGACTTTTGTGTACATTGGAGATGTTTAACCCATATGTATGAGGATGTTGGATTGATGTACTTAATCCACCTATTTTGGGTAAGTTAGTTTCACATGCATAGTTTGGTTAGGTTACACCTATATTCCACCTATATATGTACATATTTACCTAGTCATAAGGTAATGCAATGTAAGGCTATTTCTAAATGCATAGTGTTTAGTTTATGTGCTCATCTTGATTTCAATCTTTAATAGAATTCATGTGTTTGATCAATTAGTCTTTGTTTTTGGATGTCCTCATCAATGGATAAATCTTTCATTTAAATATCATCCTTATAATTATCTCTTCCACATCATCTATCATTTCACCAACTACATTTCCATCATTATTTTCATAGACCCTATATGCACGCAAAATTTACATGGTGTGACATGTATGATATAAATCCCATGATGATACAATGAACTCTTGTTTTGTGATCCATTGGTAACTCTCTAGATCTATTCCCTCATTATATCTTCTTATTCCTCCATTTACCCCATTTGGTACCCTTGGCTCAGACCTTTCTATGTCATTTCTAATTTATTTTTAAAACTACCATGTGTGATAGAACCACCACCCGAAGTGATAAAACTACCCTTCCTTTTTTCATAATTGTCCCTTATGTTTCTCCCCTGCTTTGGTAGTTTTGTAATATATGAGGTGGTTTTGGCATAAGGAGGTGGTTATTAACTAGAATGTAAATGGTCTTAGGATCATATATAGTGGTTGTGTCATATGAAGTGGTGATTTTGGAACCATCTCCTACATATAACAGTGGTTCCTCTTAGTGGAACTACCTTCTAAAATTAGCTCACATAACTTCAATTTTCATGTATTTTTCATAACTAGATTCATGTTTCTTATTCCCATCACCTTGTGTTTGCTCCCAATCATGCCCAACTCAATCACTCTCCTAATTTTAACCTTTTTTTATTTCATATTAAGTTAAAATCACCATCACACTTAGTTGAAATCCTCTATGAAAAATTTATTCTCTTCCTATAAGAAGGTCAATTTTGTCCTAATTTCAAATCCAAAAATTTTCATTAGAAGTTGTTATTGATAATATTTTACATACACAACCTTGTTAAAATTTTTAGAAGTTTCATCCTCTATTATTTTTACATCGCCTACATAGTTGGAAGTGAAAAAGTGTTCTTAGTGAGAACAACTTAGACTTTCCAAGCCAATGCATTAGCCAACACTAGTACAGTTGGTCTCCATTTGTGGATTATGTTTCCCCATTTTTCATCTTGTTCTAGAGTTGATGTATCATCTAAATAGAGAGTTTCTATAACTTATTCAAGAGCATACAGAACTAGTGATGCAGGAGCATCAAGGCAAGAAAACCTCATTTGTATGTTTTAGTTTATAAGGGGAAAATCTAATCAAAAAGATAGTGTTAAAGGTTTTAGTACATGATAAGAGGTCTAATTAAGGTCATAGAGGTCTTAGGAAGCCATGATATGACTTAGAATTTGAATTGGAGGTTTTCCCTCCAAAATTATAATTTGAATTTTCAAATGTTATCCTAAGCCAAGCATGACCCAAGCAAAGTAAAAAAAGGTGGTCAAGAGTATATAATGGTGTTAAGGGTAAAAAAATCTTGTAACAAGTGTTTTTAGTTATAGGTTTCCATGGTCATAAGGGAGAGAATTGCATTTTAGTCATGAGATCAAGAAATCCCATGTTGAACTTGTATTTAGGAAGGTTTTGGTTTGTAACCACCTCAACCAATCTTAAAAAAAAAGTTGAAAAGGATAAGATGGTACATGTGTGAATAGGTTATATCGAATATGAGGTGGGAGAGAGGTAAAAATAATCTCCAAGAAAAGAAATAGGGGAGATATACAAGGCTAAAAACATCCTCTCAAGAAAAGTTGTCTATGTCCATTAAGGATTGTGTTTTGTAAAGGAATGTTGAATCAATACTAAAGATAAGTTGTTTTTTGTTTAATCTTAAACTTGTATGGATTTTTCTCTATAAATATATGAACATTGACTCATGCAATCCTTCAAGGCTATATAGGCTCAAATTTAGGTAAATATATAGGATTTGGAGATTGTAGAATACAATTAAGAAGGAAGGAGTGGAATCCTTATTAAAATGGATACAAAATAGATTTTTATCATGGTGTATGTTATCCTTTGTGTTAATAACCTTATAGAGTCTATAATGGTTGATAAATCACATATATATAAATAAACTTAGAAAAAAGGTAATTTATACTTTATACCCCATTTTGGTATACTCAGTCCCATGGTGGTTAAGTGGAATTTTATGATTTTATCTTATCAAGAAGGCTTCGATACATATTTGAATATTTGGCCATATGAGTAAGGAATCCTTTTAGTCCTTAATAAATTTAATAGATTATTAATGTTTGAAACAAATACCCATGTTGTGTCAAGTCGTGTAGGTACCTTGTTTGCAAAATGAGAGTTTTGTATTCTTAGTCTATGACAAAGAGATAGGTTATTATTCAAAGAAATGAATGGTCATATGTGATTAAATTTAGGATATATAAATAAATATGAACCTTTTTTTTTAACCTAGGTAGGGTTTAGAAAACATTTTGAGAATTATGATTATGGAAACCCGGTCATAAAAGGTATTCCTTGTTTTGCATAAATAACCCAAGTGAGTGTAGTGTTAAGTAAAGAAATGAGTATAAAGTTGTGATATTCCCTAGATATTGGTTTATATGAGTATTTATAAGACATTTTAAGGTAAAAATATATATTTAAGGAGTGCTAAGTCAATTGGATAAAGGCATTCCTATATACATAAAGAATACCCTGCTTATACAGTCTAGAAACAAATAGAGGTTAAAATTAACTAATGGAGTATGGGAAAAGATAATTATGAATGAATATTATATTTTATAATATTTATTGATCCTATAGGATATCTTAGGTTTGATTTATAATAATTGATAAGAATATTAGGTCATTAGAAACCCTACTCAGTCATTGAAATGTATGCATAATCCACTATTAAATGTTATTTTCTAGCATTTGAAGCATTGAACAAGGTATGAAGATAATTTTAGGATAGATTATAAGTTAATAAAGACAAAAAAATTAATTTATGACTTTTACTCACTATAAAATGAAATTTATGGCTTTATTTAGGCTCTTGACCTATTTGCAGGGTCTAAAAACCCTAGGTTAGGGTTTAGCATGTAAAAAGAAAGTCCACTATTAAAAAATCTTGAAAATTTTCAAGTTGGCTTAAATTGATTTTTTATCACTAATTTAAGTTTTTTAAAGTTTTTAAATACTGTATGAGTATGGATTTGAGCAAGTGAGCTTAAACTAGGCCTAATTAGGCCTGAAAAGAGTGTGCTTTCTTGAAGGAAGTGGTAGTGAAGGGAAGAATAAATGCAAGAGACATCACATATACCTAAAATTGAATATTGAGAGTCATTAAATTTTATTTTTCCTTGGTATTATATCTTTTACATGTGTAACCAAGTGAAAAAACTTAGGAAAAGGGCTACAAGCCTATGAAGACCACAAGAAGCTTGGATAATGGAAAAAGGTGCAGAAGTGTATTGGAAATCTTCCAATAGGAATAAATAGATATTATGTGATATATTTATACCATATAAGAAATATTTATGGTTCTTTTAAACTTAATTCTAAGTTTGGTTATAGAGACATATGGATGGAGGCCTAATACAAGCATAAAAGCAAGAATTAAAGAGGATTGAATAGTATAAGATGGATAATGAAAATGAATTTCATCTAGGGGAGTTATACCATGAATAAATGAGATTAATATTAAAATAAATATATACTTATGACACAAATTTTATGAATCCCAAGAACAAGGGGAAATTATTGAGCTAGACATGGAGTTTTGAATGACAACTCATTAAGAGTATGAGACTAGGTTAGATGGAGAATCAGATATGTTGATGCTAGAGAGGACTTCTCCCTTATGCCTCTACATTATTTGGTATTAGATAAATTAAAGGTATGATTGAGTAATAATTATGTTTTGAATTCTTTACATTTCGTTAATTTAATAAGAATGCATCATGCCATGAGATAGGCATGAGACATAAGCCTGTAGGGTGTTGAGGGAGAAGAGGATGTTGTAGGTATGATCCATTGAGTTAAGTATAGAGGTAAATAATATTGAGGAAAAGATAAAATATAAATCCCCAAATTATTTTGAGAATGATAAGAGCTAGTCCAGAAAGGATAGAAGAGATAAAGGGAAAAGAGAGCATTAAATCTCGAAGAGATAAGAGGGAAGAAGGAAGACTCCAAAAGAGAGTCTAGAGAGTTAAGAAGAAATCCTAGAAAGAGGATGCAAGAAGAGGAAAGTCCCATAATATTTATAAGAGGCAAGATTGATATAATTGCTAAGATAAAGGTCTAAATAGACCAATCAAACAAAGAAAGTGAGAGAATATGGATATAAAAATAGAGATAGCAGACATAAGAAGAGAATTGGGATAGAGATTTGAGAGGATTGAGATCATGTTTAAGCTCATAGAGAGTCAAGAAATACAATGGATAGGCTATAATATGAGAAGAAAGGTAAATTTTCCAATAGAGTCACTTGTGAGAATAAGAAGGCATAATAAAGGTGTCTTGCAAGATGAGAAGAAGAATGAGAGGACAACCTAGAGAGACAAGAGAATAGAAATGTTTCCAAGTAAGCAACAAGAAAGAGAGGTAGATAAGAGGTTTCTAATTGAGGAGAAAATTAATGAGAAGGAAGTGCCAAGGATATAAAAAAAAAATAATGAAGATAAGAAGAGATGGACAATGTCTATGCCAAGGACATTCAAAGAGACTATATGGTCTCTAGTTTTGTATGTTAATATTGATTTTGAGTTTGTTTGTGCAAGTATGAAGATAAGGATGATGAAGGCCAAGCATGAGGCCTCAAATTTTATGAATAATGGGACAAGAATTTCACCCATTAAAAGGCAAGAGGATGACAAAGAGAAAGAACTTCATGAAGAAGATAAAGTGTTGAAGATTGAGATCATTCCACAAGATGAAAATGAAGAGAAAGAGGAATTCTATTATGCATTGTCATACATAGCAGCTAAAACAAAGGATACGGTGCACCAAAAATACAAGAGGCTCACCAAAGAAGACAATAAGATCATCCATAAAGACATGAATGAAGATACAAGCTTTCATTAGTTTCCATTAGAGGTAAATGAATGTTTACATGTTGATTTTGATTGTATATGTGAAGAGAAAAAGGATGATATGAAGGTTGAGGAAAATAAGGATATATTTTAGCCCTCGATAAGAGAAGAAGGGCATGGATGTGTATGGCCTAAGTGGTTTAAATAAGTAGGTAGTGATAAAAAGGAGATGAACCTTAAACAAGAGGTCACAAAAAGCAATAGTATAGGTGGAAGACAAACACAAATTTGGAAACAAAATTCAAATGATAAGGAACATAAATTTGGCATAATAGATGACAAAATGATGAAGTGTGAGAGTGGTGAAAAGAGAGGAAAGTGGAAGCCCAAAAAGATACAAAGAATAAAATGGATAGCAAAGAACATGTAAATAGTACAAGGATATCATAATTCAAGTGTACTCAAAGCAACCATGAAGAGTGATGAAGATGACAAGCCCACAAAGTAAATAAGAAAGGTTGTGGATGTAAACCAAGACAAAGAAATGAAGTTACATCCATGTGAACAAGGAAATGAATGTATAAAATAAGATAATTATTTTTAAGATATGTTTTCAAGTGTGATATATGATGACATGTTTGAATTTTATTCCAAAGATGAACATCTTTTGTACAAAGAAACCATTGCATTGATGAATGGATGTGTAGCAAAGCAAGTTAAAGAAGAAGCACCTCAAATAGTGCTTGATAAAGATGATATGAAGCTAAATTAGGTTGATGTGACTCTCAAAAAAGGGTTCCAAGGAGAATATAAAGGACAAGCTTCCCAAGACAATGAAGAACAAAGCAAACACAATTTTGATGAAGCGAATGAAGAGATTGATGCATTCAAGTTTCAAGAGGAATTAAAAATGTTGGAAGACATGTTTATTCCATCAAAGAGCTGAAATTAGTTGAAGCAAAGTATGAAAAGAGCAAGAATAAATCAAAATAAAACTCAATAGTGGAGCAACAAAGAGGAGCACAAGAATTTGCGTCAATAGGCAAGCAAGCAAATGGAACATAAAAAAGCCAATAAGGTGAGATATTAATTTGGGAAAGATAAAACTTATTTTAAATTAGATAAATATGCATATGAGAGGTCAAGGATTGGTCAAATCATGATGTACTATGGTGAAGATGGAAAGAATAAGGAAATGTTCTTGCATAGTGAGCATGTTGAGAGGAAAGAGTATCAAAAAGTGAAGAAGTTTGAAGTAGAGGTAGGAAAGGAAAATGTGATTAAGTAAATGATGAAAATTGAGATGCATAAGAGTCCATTAGGCCCAAGGAAGAATATTATAGTAGGAATAAGAAGCAAAATCCACTAGATAAGCAAGAATCAAGCAAGATTCATGGAGAAATTAGCTATCAAATAATCATAATCAAAATGAATATATATTATTTGAGTACATCTTATTATGATGGAGAACAAAATTACTTGTAAAAGGTGGAATATGTAGCAAAAAAGAAAGTATATCAGTGGGAACACTTCATGGAAGTTAAATGTGAATGGACAAGTAAGCTAGACAAAGCCATAAGGAATAAATGCAAGCATTTGGCAAAGATAAGGGAACAAGAAAGGATGACTATAAGTTAAGCATGTATGAAGGACCATCAAAGGATAAATTATAAGGAAAGGAAAAAGACTGGTGGCTCATGTTTTTTCCCTCCTAGGGAGTATGATGCAGGAGTATAAGGTAAGAAAATCTCATTTGTGTGTTTTAGTTTATAAGGGGACAAATCTAGTCAAAAATATAGTTTTCAAGGTTGTAGTACATGATAAGAGGTCTAATTAAGGTCCTAGAGGTCTTAGGAAGCCATGAGATGGCTAAGAATTTGAATTGGAGGTTTTCCCTCCAAAATTGTAACTTGAATTTTCAAATGTTATCCTAAGCCAAGCATGACCCAAGCAAAGTAAAAAAAGGTGGTCAAGAGTATATAATGTTTTTAAAGGTCAAAACTAATTGTAACAAGTGTTGTTATTTATAGGTTTTCATGGTCATAAGGGAGAGAATCATATTTTAATCATGAGATCAAGAAAATCACACATTGAACTTGTATTTAGGAAATTTTTGGTTTATAACCACCTTAACCAATCTTGAAATTGGTTCAAAATTAGAAGTTGGTACATGTGGGAAGAGGTTAGATGGCATATGAGGTGGGAGAGAGGTAAAAATAAGCTCTAAGAAAACAAAATATGGGAGCTATATAGGGCTAAAAACATCCTCTCAAGAAAAGTTGTCTACGTCCATTAAGGACTATGTAATGTTGAATCAATAATAAAGATAAGTTGTTGTTTTTTGTTTCCTCTTACACTTGTATGGATTTTTCTCTATAAATACATGAACATTGAGTCATGCAAGCCTTCAAGGCTATATAGGCTCAGATTTAGGTAAACTACAAGTTTTGGATACTGTAGAGTACAGTCAAGAAGGAAGGAGTGGAATCCTTATTGAAATTGCTACAAGATAGCTTTTTGGCATGGTGTATGTTATCCTTTATTTTAAGAACCTCCTAGAGTTTTTAATGGTTGAGAAAGTACATAGATATAAATAAACTCAAAAAAAAGGTAATTTATACTTTTGATTTAAAAATTTTAGGAATAATTATGGTTTTATTCCTAATTTAGTTAAAGGGTCTAGATTGATAAATCAGTAAATAATATGTGGTAAATAAGCTACTAATTTATGAAATTTATTGGTAATTCGAGATTTTATAAAAATAGTAATAAGAGGGAGAAAATGAGACCTAGCTTAAACTGTGCTGATCTGACTGAGACAAGATTTGATATTCACTATGTAGGCCTAGGACACTATTGTAAACAAGATTTTGACTTTCATTTTTTGATTGGATGGGAGCACCAAAAGTGGATAGGAGTGGCACCAGCACTATAGTCCTTGTCTAGCTCCATTGTCCTAAGGATTTGAGCTTTTTGGGTTTTGTTTAGTAGGTTTGTGTGACCTAGTCTCTAAAGTTTTGATAGTTGAAAGTCTATAGAGCTCCTTGTAGAGTAGATTTTATCTTCAAATCCTATCTTCTATTGTACTTTGAACAATTTTAAACAAGAGGGGGGGTTAGTGTGTGTAATATTCACTAGACATGAATCCACACCCCTTGTGTGGGCACACTACCTATAAACCAATACTTCAAAGAGGGATCAAGCCATATGTAGTTTTCTTTTTTAATGTGCTTGGTGCAACTATGATATAAGAATGTAAGGAAATGTTTAATTGGGTGTGCTTGAGATGATTAGGGACTGGTTTAAGGATTTGAATAAGCTACAAATAGAATTGGATGGTTGTATGCAGAGAATAGGGAAATGTGCTTGAATAGTCTTACTTGTATTCTTGCTTACTTTGTGATATTTTCCAACCCTTTCCAAATGATCTTTGAATGGGATTTTATAGGGATCTATTGGTCATAGATTGAATTTTCTCATAATAAGTTGATGATGAGTGTCGTTTATCTCCTCATTTAATCAATATTCAATTGATGTCTTATCAACTAGGGCTAGTGTCCAAAGCTATCTATAGTAAGGTATGGGATGGTTGATCTAGAAGGTTACTTATGGGGGTGCTTGTTGATCCTATTCTAACTTTGAATAAAGAAAGGAATGTGTCCTAAACTACATGATTCATGCTTTTGCTAAAAAAAGAAAGAAATCAAATCAATCCACTTCTTTGCTAGAAGTAAAAGATCACACTCCTATTTTACATTTGCAGGGAAAGTAGATTCACACTCCTACTTATGAAATGAAATTTGCTTCACACTTTTGTTGTAAAAGAAAACATACTTTACATAGAAAAGAAATGAAATAAGAAAATGTTCTTTTTAAACTATGAATTTATTTTGATGTTTTTATAAATAAATTCAAACAGTAACAAGATTCTAATTAATTATAATAATGAATTAATAAAATAGAACATAAATACCATACATAATTCCTGGTTCTAAGGAGAGTGGGCCCTTACTCCTCTCGAACTTAGGAACAAAGATTAATCAGTGCTAGAAATTGAAGTATTAATTCATAGAAATGAAATAATTACAATCTGGCTGAAACCTGTATGCTTTTATAATATCTGATTCTTGATTCTCTATTTTCTCTATATCTTCTATTATATTCATATTCGAAAGTCTTACACTTTATACTAATACAATCAACTCAAAATAAGATGCAAAAGAATAGGACTCCTTGGTTGATCCCTTCATCCAAAGATAAGAGATTGGATTCCCAAGAGATCTAATTATTTTGATGAAATAAATATCCTATCTTATAATAGTCCTAAAATCTGATTACATACAAGTTTATGAAAAGCAAGTCCTTCAAAATAGTAAGTGGTTATTTTCCTTATTTGATTCTAGTTGGAATAGTTCTTTCTTATCCTATCTGGCCTCCAACTTCTCATTTGTGGCTTTGTCCTTACAGAATTCTCAAAATTGACCCTACAGAGTCGGGAGGAATGAGCTTGTAGAGTCCATAGAAATGAGCCTATGGAGTTCATAGAAATAAGCTTGCGGAGTCCATAGAAACAAGCCTGTAGAGTCTTTATAAACAAGCATGCAAAGTTCATAGAAATAAGCCTACGAAGTCCGTAGAAAAAATCCTGCATAGTCCATAGAAACAAGCTTGTAGAGTCTGTAGAAACAATCCTATGTCTTTTTCCTGAGCATTATTCATACCAAAGATCACTAAAACATGCTATGTATTAAACATGAATGACAAAGTAAAGGTTTAGTCTTTGGTTCAATATAAACAAGACAAATTTCTATTTTCCATGTAATAGCTCTAAGAATCTAAGATTTGCATAAGATAATATCCTTTGAGAGATATATTGAGGGAAATATTATGTCAATAATGAGCCATATTTTGAGCTCATCATCTCCCCCAAGCTTTACCTTTTTCAAGTCCCATTGCAAACATTTATTGGCATTCATAACTTTGGCTTCTACTTTCCATACTTTGACTCAAGTCATATTCATCAAATTCCTATGTTATATGTCTATCTGAATTACTTGTAAATCCCTGATGTATTTGAATCATTTGTTTCTATATACTAAATTACTCCTCTGATTGTGGAGCCCAACTCTGCCATCCTAGAATAGGTATGATTAGCAAAGGGGGTTTATATCTCATGCTAATCCATTTTTGTTCTCCCCCAGAGTTGATTACCTCTATTAAAATTTCTATAATTGAGGATGCTTTCCTCATACTTCATCTTAATTTATTTGGAGACATGACCTCTCACCTTTTAAGAGGCACTGAAAGTTGGTCCCATCTATTTACACTTGCAGCCACTACTGAATCAAAACTCTATCTTGAAAACAAATCAAAAGAAATAGCACAATCATATAGAGCCTATAAATAATGTGTTTTAACCTCATCATTTAACAAAGCATAGTTAAAATTCTATTTGATCAATATGGGAATAGAAAAGGCTAGTCTGACA
Organism: Torreya grandis; assembly: GCA_037957365.1. Taxonomy (NCBI): domain Eukaryota; kingdom Viridiplantae; phylum Streptophyta; class Pinopsida; order Cupressales; family Taxaceae; genus Torreya; species Torreya grandis. The sequence goes on along the minus strand of JARHVA010001972.1, from coordinate 1,688,873 downwards.
CATAATCCTATTGTCTTAGCATGATTTGTATAGTCCTCAAATCTGCCTTTCCATGCTATTTGATTTTTGAATGTAGAATGTAATGCTCTCAGTTAAACTTCTCCTACATGAAGATTTATCAAAAACTTATTGTGCTTATGATCTCCTAGAATCAAGTCATGCAAATAAAATTCACAAAGCAAATCTTGCATATCAGATTCAACACTAGAAAATTTCTAAAAATGTTGTTGGCTGCAAAATTTTGTAAGGAAGATGATAGGAGATCTATAGAAGCTACCATCTGTAAAATTGTTTAAATAAAAACAAATTGTATGTAGGAGAAGGATTCCTACATACCAAAAGAGTTTCCCCTAATTTGCATGCATCCTACAAATTTTCTTCTAACTCTTGGACTTTAGCTTTTAATTCTTTCTTTTCATTTTCTAAGAGTTTGTTTGAAGAAGTTGCATATTTATTTTTTTGTTTAAGTACAAAATATTCTTATTCTATTTGATATTGTATTTTCAAGGGAGGAATACTTGGATCACTTATTTGACAACCATGGTCAACAAATACCTGAGGAGGAGGAGGTGCAATAGCAAGTGCTTCGAAAGAGTTTACCAAATTTTGCAATCTCTTATTTTCCTTCTTTAGACTTTCTACATATATCTAAATATCTATCTATTCAACTTCATGTTCTTTTATTATTTCCTCTAATCTATAAATTTGTGTTGCATGATCAACAGACACTGTATCTAATTTTTGCACTAAAGATGAGTTGTGATGATCCTTGTTTTGCAATTTATCGATCAAGTTAGTAATGTCAATTGTCTATTATTGTTCAAGAGCTTGAGCTTGAGAAAGCTTCAAAGTTAGCTACATAATATGATCATTTAGATTAGATGATTCACCTTTCTCATTGGTACATATATTTTTCCCTTTATCTATTGTAGTTTCAAATAGAATAGGTGGTTGTCCTATCATACTTAATTCCTCTACCGTGTGTGGCTCTTCCTCTATATTTGGCTCCTCCATTATGATTAGAGAGTTCTGTTTAGAAGGAATTTATTCAATATCTATAGGTGTAGGAATATTTTGATGTATGGGGAAATGAGACACCATTTTAAGACTATTTAAAATATTTGCAGCTTCTTATTCATCTTTTTCTATTAAAATAAGCCGTTTCCTTCTTTTAGTTACTCTTTGAGCTACACTTTATTGGCTTTCATTCTCAACTACTAAACCCTTGGTCTTCTCAAGTTCTGTAACAACCTTCCATCTTAATTTTCTTCTTCCTGATAAGGGAACTAGTTGTAAAATAGACTCATGAGGTTCTTGTGGGGACCTTGAAACTTTAGGGTTTTGAGACCTTATGATTCTTCTTAAAGAAGAAGAAGGATTTTCTATTGGGACTCCAGTCTGTGATTTCTTCCTTGATGTTGTTTTCTCAGCTGATACAGTAGGTGGAGATGAGCGTTCTTGTAGTGAATTTAGGGTTTCTTATGTAGGAAAATTTGGAATTTGTTGTGCTATATTATTTTTAAATTCTTCCCAAACCTCTTGACCTTACTAAAGGAAATGATGTTGGATAATAAGCTGAATAAGGCCATGATGCCTAAGAGTAGTATTAGGGGTTGTAGACATAACTTGTAGAGCACTATATAAGAAAGATGGGAGGCTAATTTTGTACTGAGGGTTTTGTCTCCCATGTTTAAGATGTATTAACATTTTCATGGTGTCTCTCCCTAAAAGACTGTGTTGCCTTTCACAAATGATATATTTAAGTACCCACTTGGCTACATATTTCCAAGGTTCAAAAAGTGAATTTCTTTTAATCCCGTTTGATTTTTCTTTGGAATCTACTAGACATGAAGTTTCAGTCTACTCATTACCATTAAACTAACTAATTAAATCAATAAATGAAACTCTGCTTGTAGCTCTCATTCCCTCTTCTAGAACTTGTATAATTTAGTTTATAATTTGAGTTGTAACAGGAATAACAATGCCTTTCATAATTGAAAATTTAGGGGTGAGATTGGTAATGAATTCACTTACCATTGTTTCATTCAAACCCTATAACTTTTCAATGAAATGTAGCTAGCTATTGGCTCTAAACACTGCTACATAAGCTTTGTCTTTATAAAACTTTACTAGATCCTTCAGCTCTAATCTTGTCTTATGTTCCATTTATATGCGGAGTTATAGTCAACTCGATTCTTTTAACTCCAATTAAGTTTTAGAACAATATTTTTTTCAAGTTGGTAGGCAATAGTCACTAAAGATTGGTAGACCAGCTTCTATTAAAGTCTGTAGAAAGGAAATGGTTCATTTGAAATTCTATAACTACATGAGTCCATAGTTTGGTATGATAATTTGATACAGTTAGGCATCGTACATTTTTATGGAGTGTGCCAGCCATTTTGTCTCATCAATATAAGTTATGTGAAATGATGATGTGTCATATTGATGGTGATAGTGATTCATTATTTCATTCAAAACCTCCTTTTATAACATCCCACCATTATCATACTTGATGCCTCAATTGATGATATCAAAGCTGCACACTTATCCATACACCTTTAGTGGCTCAGTTGCATGCTTTTTCATTATGGCATGTGTCATTTCATTTTGGAAGATTCAAATTTGGGTCATCTCTGGAGAATAGTGTCTTAATTAAATCGAAGATAATTACTTAACTAAACATAGATAAATAAAATATATGTCTTACTTACTTTAACCTTAGACGTTAACCTTTGCTCTCCATGTGTCTCGCACAAATAGGTTTACATGGATTAGTTTATTGCATGGAAATGACCAATCATAGTGTCATGGTGAGATTTTATTATATTTTTTTGTTTTTTCCCTTTGGCTAGCCATTGTTGGTTTTCTAGCCAAAGCCCTTTTTTTGCAATGCATAGCCAACCAACAAGCTGGTTTTCTAGGCATGCATTGTCAATAGCATCCCTAGAAGGATTTTCACTATTAATGTTTTTTTTTGCTAGATTGTAGGATTATGAAAGAGCATGTTCACTAAAAGAAGTAGAGCTTTTCAGAATAGCTACTTGATCCTTTACTTTTTGAATAAATTCATCTTTATTGAGAGGTTTTTGATAGAGCTTCAATCTATGTCCATTGACTAATAGAGCTCTTCTGTTGTCATCAATAGGTATCAACTTAATAGAACTATTTTCATAGACCTCTTCAATCTCATAAGATCCCAACCATCTTGTTTGTAGTTTTCCTTTAAACTATTGAAATTTAGAATCAAACAACAGTGCCCAATCTCCTTTCTAAAACTTTCATTTGCTTGATTTGTGCATTATGCCGAACATTTCTTTGATGTTGTATCAGTTCAATTCTTTGTAGTGCTTCCATCCTCATTTTATCAAGTTGATTAAGCTATAGGAGTCTTTCTTTTTATATTTCTTCTAATTCAATTCCTACTTCTACAGCTATTTTCAAAGTTTGTAATTTAAATTCAATAGAGAATAAAGGCTTCTTACCATAAACTAATTCATAAGGTGAAAATTTAGTTGTTTTTTTTCAAGTAATATTATAGGCCCAAATAGCTTCTGGTACCTTATCTACCCAATTCCTTCTGCTAGAATTAACAACCTTGGTTAAAATAGTTTCCAATTCTCTGTTGGTGAATTTAACTTGTCCATTAACCTATGGATGGTATGGAGATGTTTTTTTGTGCTGAGTTTGATACACTTGCATGAAATGATTTATCATGTTTGACATGAAATACAGTCTTTGATTTGAGACTATCTCTCTTGGAACACCAAATCTTTACATGATTTTGAAATATAAGAAATCAGCTACCATTTCCTCTCTTGTATGATTTAATATTTCCAATTCTACCCACTTGGTCATGTAGTCTATACTTATTAAAATATATTCTTTTCCTCTGGAAGGAGGATCCACTGGACTGATAAAATCAATTCCTCATTTCTCAAATGGTTCTAAAACCAGTTAAATATGAGGGTGTAGAGGCATCTCTATTGAAAGAGTAGGTTGTCCAATTCACTAACAAGCATCACAGTGTTTGAAATATCTTTTTATTTGCTGATGAAGATGAGGCCAATAATATCTTGCTCCTAGGATTTTATGTATGGTTCTTTGAGCTGAGTAATGACCTACTCCTGGTTCATCATGACAAGCTCTGATGATATCATAAGCTTCACCATTTGTCACACATCTGAAAAATGCATGATCAGGTCCAAGTTTAAATAACATTTCATTAATCCATTTAAAAGAACTTTCTTTAATTAAACATTTCTTTTCTTTTTGTGAAAAGTATAGAGGAAACTTCCCTGTGGTGAGGTAATTGGCTCTATCAGCAAACCATGGAGATTGTGATAAAATAGTAAATAATTATTCATCTAGAAAGTCATTTTCCACTAGTTCTTCTTCACCTATAGTGTTCATTATTGACAATAAATCAGTAATTACATTAGAATTCCCTAGTTTATCTATAATAGTAACATCAAATTCTTGTAATATCAATAGCCATCTAATAATCCTACCTTCCAAAATTGGTTTGTTAGTAAGATATCTAATAGCTGAATGGTTTGTATAGAAAAATACCTTGTAGCCTATTATGTAGTGTCTAAATTTGTTAATTGCATAAATTACAGCTAAGAACTCCCTCTTAGCTGTGGTGTAATTTAATTTAGTAGGTGTCATGTTTTTGCCAATATAATATATAACATACATGTTACCCTCTTCATCCTTTTGTCCAAGAACTGCTCCTAGTGTTGTATTAGAAGCATCTATGTATATATGGAATGGATTAGTCTAATCTGGTCTTCTCAATACTAGAGCAGTAATAAGTTTAACTTTGATGGTCTCAAAGGCCTACTGGCAACAATCACTCTATTCAAATATACTATCTTTTGTAAGCAAGGCAAACATAGGGGCAACTATTTGGCTAAATGTATCTATGAAGTATCTATAGTAACCAGCATGTCCCAAAAGACTCTTAACTTTAGTTTGTGTTTATGGAATGGGTAAATTGGAGATTATTTTGACTTTCTTTAGATCTACTTAAATGCCTTTTACATAAATATGGTGTCCCAAGACTATTCCTTCATCCATCATCAACAAATATTTCTCATGGCTCAAAGATAATTGATGTTCCTCACATATAATTAGTACTCTTTCCAAGTTGGTAAAATATTCTTCGTAAGCTTCACCGAAAATAGTGAAATCATCCATATATACCTCAACACAATCATTTTTAAGGTTAGAGAATATTGCCAAAACTACTCTTTAGAAGGTTGCAAGAGCATTACAGAGTCCAAATGGAAGTACTCGATAAGCAAAAGTTCCCAAAGGGTAGGTAAACATGGTTTTATCTTGATCTTCAGTTGCTACCATTATCTAGTTATACCCACTAAACCCATCCAAGAAAGAAAAATATCTCTTTCCTACCAAGTTATCAAGAACTTGATCAATGAAAGGTAAAGGAAAGCAATCTCTTAATATTGCTTTATTCAATTCTCTATAATCTACACATACTCTTAAGTTTCTATTTTTCTTGGGCATAATTACCAGAGGTGACACCCACTAGCTGTTTGAGATGCAATAAATAAACCCAACTTTCAACAACTTTTGGATTTGTTTTGACTATTTCCTTTAATGTTGGGTTTATTCTTCTTTGTGGTTGTCTGATCAGTTTGATAGATTTTTTTTAAATATGATGAGTGAATATGTTGGGGTAAATTCCTTTCATGTCATTATAATCCCAAGAAAAAGACTTGGTATGTCTTTCCAATACTTCAAACAGTTGATCTTCTTCTTCATTTGTTAACCAACTATTGATGTTCAAAATCTTTCCAAGTAATACCATGATTGGTTTTGTACATAGGTAGTTGGATTCTATTTACTTAAACTCACTAATTAATGAGTTCAGAGGACATGGATGAGGAAGTAGCTTATGAAACATAGTTACATTATCAACAAACTCTTTTTCAGGAGGAATCAGTCTTGCTAAGGAACAATGAAATGCATATAAGAAATGAATTTGTTTTTGTTCTACCAATTTCCACACACTTTCCTGAATCAATCTATGATTATATGATAAAAAATTACTAGAAGAAGTAGAAGTGGCGGTTTCAAAATATTTTGTTTGATCCAAGAATCCTGAACTAAGGCAATCCATTATTTCTAGACTGGTTGAGTCTGTAGCTTTTAGACTGGTAGAGTCCATAGCTTCCAGCCTGGTAGAGTCTATAGTTTTTGGACTGGCAAAGTCCATAGATTCTGGGTATATGTCTCCATTCAATTCTTCTAAGTGTTTTTTAACTATGATCATGGCTAAGGAGGAAATTTTGTTTAATGTGTTGTCTGATTCATCCACCCAAAGTTCTTATATGCAATTTGTTGATGGTTTTGTGGGAGGATACAAGGAGATACATTTAAATTTTAACCCATTAGAAATGGTCATGTCTCTTGACTTGCAATCAATTAATGATGCTAAGTATCCAACCATGGTCTACCTAATATTATAGCATATCCTAGATTCTTTATTTTGGGTTGCAAGACTATGAAATCTACTAGATATTCCCAAGATTCTATTAGCACTTCAACATTTTCTATAGTCTCCTCTGGTTTCATTATCGACTGGTCCACCATTTGAAGAATGGTAGTTGTGGGTTACATTTTCATAATAGATAATGTATGGAGAGTATCAGTTGTCATGACATTGATTATTGTTCCCAAATATACCAAGACATTATAAATTTCTTTTCCTCTGATTGTAACTGTGATCACTGGGCTTCTTAGATCTACATATTTTAGAACTAATAGTTTTCCTGCTGATAAATCAGTAACTTTTCCATCAACATGAATGGTTTCAATATATTTTACTTTCCTCCTAGGTGTCTTAATATAAAGGTTTTTGATGATCTTATTTAATTCAAGGATATCCTTAATAGCTTGTAAAGGGGTACCTCAATATTGATCTTTTGCAACTCATGGACCAAGTTTGAGTTTGTTTTAATATTAGTTTCTCTTATTCTTTCAAGAAAAGGAACTACTAGTGTAGTAGTGTTTCCTTTGTTCACTTAAAGGCTCATTTTTATTTTAGCTTCCCCAGTGCTTAATTGAGATGATTTTATCTTTTTGTTTTCATCAGGTATCTCAGAAATGAGAACTAGAGGTTTTTGTATAGTTTTTCCTAATCTCAAATGTATGTCTGAACACTAAATAGCTCCAACATTGATTATTTCTTCATGTTAATTAACATAAATAGGTGCTTTTTGTTTATTTTTCATAATTTCTATTGGTTGTGTAGGCATTGAGAGCTGATTGATTTGTCCTTGTTGTTGAATAATTGAGGGTGGCATAATGGTTTATTGTTAAAGTGGTCTTCTTGGTTGGGTGAATTGTGAATATGAGTTCCACTACTGATTCCATTGTTGATATGGCTGTAACATCCATTGCTATTATGGTACCCATTGTTGTTTTGGTTGCGGCACCATCCATCGAGGTGTTGGCATCCAATCTTGTCCTACCCATGGATTTTGAATTGATAGAATTTAGGGCTGATTTCAAAATAGTGAAGGAACTGAAACATTCTATGGTGCCATCCATGGATTAACTAGATTTCTTACATTAAATTGTCCTTGAGCCTAGTTTTGTGGGGCAAAGTTTTGTCTCTAAATATAATTTACTTCTTCAGTGGATTAGACTTGTAGTTTCATTTGATTCTTTAAAATAGACAAAAGGGTGCTATATTTGGTCTTCTGATCTATTGCATCATAGATCCCACATGATGAAACATTAGTTCTATATAGGGAGTAGTCTCTAAAGGCGTGTTTTTCTCTACACTTAGGATAGTAGATTGCTAAAGGTTCTATTGCATTTGCTTTAGCTTGAAGGCCATCCAAATTACTATTTAGTGTAACCAAGATATCTATCTTTACATTAGCAAATTCTTCCATTAATTTACCCACTTCATTAGATTTCCCCAACTTTTCTTTCCTAATTTTAGGTTTCATTTGAGAGTAATTGGTATAAAGCTCAGAAATTTGATCGAAATCCAACTTATTTATATCTCCTCCACCCATTAGATTTAAGGCATCTCTAGTGTCTTCATCCAATCCTTTCAAAAAAACTAATTTTTGAATGTCTTCAGTGAGTGGATAATTGCTTCTTTTATGAGTGAACATGAATCTATCTAAATAATCCTCTAAAGATTCATCCTCATTCTATTTGATTTTGAAGAAATCCTCTTTTCTTTCTCGTACTCGGTAATAATCTTGGTATTTGTTCAAGAATTTTATTTCCATGTCATCCCATGTTCTAATACAATTTCTAGGTAAACCCATAAACCATCTCATAGCTACATCTTTAAGTGTAGAGGGAAATAGTTTTAATTTTTGGCTATCAGTTGTGTAGTCATAGGTTTGACATAGCACCTTAAACTCAAATAGGAATTGATCAAGATCTTCTGTAGATCATCCCCAAAAATTTGGTAGATTAGCTGGTGAAATATTTTTCATGGGGGTTTGATCATTAGGATATGCAACAATAGGAAAGGAAAATGTCCTTCTTGATTGTGCAAATTGTTGATTTTGTTGGAGAGATATTTCTTCTTCTAATGATATTTCAGAGCGGGGATGATCTTCCCACTGAATGTTTGTGGTCTCAATTATGGGTTGTTCCAAGTTTTCAAATTTTTCTTCAACTATGGATCTTTGAAATGCTTCTTCTAAGTCTTTGGAAATCTCTAAATATTGTCTTCCTATAAGAGATGGATCTTGAGGAATTTGTCCTATGGGGTTTGTGTATGGTAATGGCCTAGTTTCTATCCCAGTTTTAGAAGATTCTTTCAAATAGGTTTCACTTGTATCTTCTGGTTCACTACGTAGAGATGTTGAAGAAGTATCCACTTGTGTTCTTGGTGGAAACTTTGGAATAAATCATCCTTTAGAATCTCTAGGATGATACATCAATTTATTGACTACTTTGGGATTTTTTTAATGATTTTTCTATTTTTCACTCTAGACCAATAATTATTACCTTACTAACACCTTTTATTCCCCTACAATGATGCCAAAAAATGATGAGTGTCATCTATCTCCTAATTTAATCAATATTCAATTGATGTCTTATCAACCAGGGCTGGTGTCCAAATCTATTTGTAGTAAGATATGTGATGGTAGATCTAGAAGGTTGCTTATGGGGGTGCTTTTTGATCCTATTCTAACTTTGACTAAAGAAAGGAATGTGTCCTAAACTACGTGATTCACACTTTTGCTAAAAAAAGAAAGAAATCAAATCAATCCACTCTTTTGCTAGAAGTAAAAGATCACACTCTTATTTTATGTTTGTAGGGATAGTAAATTCACACTCCTACTTACAAAAGGAAATTTGCTTCACACTTCTGCTATAAAAGAAAACATACTTTGCATAGAAAATAAATGAAATAAGAAAATGCTCTTTTTAAATTATGAATTTATTTTGATATTTTTATAAATAAATGCAAATAGTAACAAGATTCTAATTAATTATAATAATGAATTAATAAAATAGAACATAAATATCGTACACAGTTTTTGGTTCCAAGGAGAGTGGGCCCTTGCTCTTCTTGGACTCAGGAACAAAGATTAATCAGTGCTAAAAATTGAAGTATTAATTCATAGAAATGAAATGATTACAATCTAGCTGAAACTTATATGCTTTTATAATATCTGATTCTTGATTCTCTGTTTTCTCTATATCTTCTATTATATTCATAGTCGAAATTCTTATACTTTATACTAATACAATCAACTCAAAATAGGATACAAAAGAATAGGATTACTTGGTCGATCCCTTCATCCAAGGATAGGAGATTAGATTTCTAAGAGATCTAATTATTTCAATGAAATAAATATCCTATCCTATAATAGTCCTAAGATATAATTACATACAAGTTTATCAAAAGTAAGTCCTTCAAAATAGTAGGCGGTTATTTTCCTTATTTGATTCTAGCTGAAATGGTTCTTTCTTATCCTATTTGGCCTCCAGCTTCTTGTTTGTGGATTTGTCCTTATAGAATTCTTATAATTGACCCTATAGATTCAAGAGGAATGAGCCTAAGGAGTCCATATAAATTATCTTGTGGAGTCCATAGAAATAAGCTTATGGAATCCATAGAAGCAAGCCTGCAGAGTCTGTAGAAACAAACCTGTGTCTTTTTCCTGAGCATTCTTCACACCTAAGATCACTAAAACATGCTATGTATTAGACATTAATGACAAAGTAAAGGTTTAGTCTTTGGTTTAATATAAACAAGACAAATATCTATTTTCCATGTAATAGTTATCTAAGAATTTAAGATTTGCACAAGATAATATCCTTTGAGATATGGATTGAGGGAAATATTATGTCAATAATGAGCTATATTTTGAGCTCATCAGTTGACAAGGATAAATATGGGAAACTGGAAGGAATTGACAATTGGGGCTAGAAATAAACTTGGATAATAGTGTTGAAAGTGGATAAGAGTGGTATTGGTGTTATAGTCCTAGTGTGGTGCTATTATCCTGGGTAGATGAGCCCTAGGGGGATGGATTGATCATGAAAAGAGGGTCTTGGCTTAGTTGGGATCAATTTTGAAAGGCTAAATATGATTTGGAATTGATGAAAATAAGCCTATGAGGGTTATGAGACTAAGCAAGAGGGATCTATGGATTGGGAGTCATAAGCCACACTCAAGTTACCAATTTTGTGTTTTTATATGACCACATTTACCCCCCCTTTTATTCTAGTGATGAAACAAAGTGAAATACTATGATAAAGGAAAAATATAAAGTGTAACTAAACTTACTTGTAAGGGTGAAGCTCATGATGTTGTTGTGATGTTGGGTTGTGCATAGAGAGAGCACGTTGTGAAGTGTGAGTCTACAAGAAAAAAATAAGAATATGTTAGTTCTTACTAGATATGATATATCTAAAATAAGAATGTACAAAGTTGGATAAGAGAGAGGAAGAGAAAGAAATGAATACACCTCATCAGGTATGCAAACTAATACAAAACCTATTATGATGCTAAGTAATGTTGAGTAATGTTGGATGATGTTGTACCAAGAGTAATATCATAAACAAAGTTGAGTGCTCAATTCCCTAAAAAGTGGCTCAAGAATGTAAAGGCTATCCCTTTAGATTCATCATCACCCATTAAGTGAATCTAGGTGATCATGCATGTCTTGATCGATGTTTGGACTATGTGTCCAATCCTTTTGAGTAGGTGGCTCAAGAATACAAAGGCTAGCTAGTCCTTTGGCTCCATTGTTTACCTATGAAGTGAAGCTATGAAATAATATTGGTATGAAATGTATGTCATATGAGATGGCTCTTAAATCCCATGAATGTACTATGATTTGACAATGTTATCATGGATAGATGAATGTATGCTAGAAACTAGGCCACTCCTGGCAAATCTAAAAGATGGAGATTAGGCTTATATGAAAGCCATTTTGAAACTGAGAATCTAGCTTATGTGGAAGCTACTCAAGAACTCAAAAACTCAAGAATGTGGAGGGTAGGATTGTATAAAATCCACTTTGAAATGATGCCAACCACCTATAGATAGAATAAGGCACGTAACTACTAAGAATGTTTGGATAATACTAAACTAGGAAAGAAAAGAAAAAAAATGTGGCATGCACATTGCCCCCAATCACTAATGTCTGAAACATGGATTCTGATCTAAAAGTTATACCAACTATTGTATCTAAAACTAGAAGTGAGAACCATCATGCCACACATGATTCCCCCTATATCTAGATTATCTGAGTAAAATATATACTAAAACTACTAATTCTAAACTAGTCTAGCTATGCAAATTTGTAGTTAAACTTACTTTTCTACCTACTTCTAGAAATTTTGGTTTTTATACTATTTGGATAAGAGTGATGGAAATGGATAGTAGCACCATTTACATTATAGTATAGTCTCAGAACTATTGTCCTAGGCCAAATCTGATGATTTTTATAGATTCTTCACTATCTACCTGGTCAATTCTGACTGGTTTGATGTTTGGTTATTGTTCTGAGTGTTCTAAAACTAGATTTTTTGGTTAATAGGAGCTCTGATCTCTATGATAAGACCCTTATTTATTTTCCCCTCTTTTAAGGGTAGGAATGGAGACCCTAAAATGACTACCCTTAGAAGAAATAGCCCTATAAGTGTGTTATGATAAAAATGTACATTATATAGCAATGATAATTGATGAAATATCTCAAGATATAGCATGGTTTGTATTGAGAGATTATTAGATCAACAAGAGTATGCATAGATAGATATAACAATGTAATAGCATGTGCAATATACTAAACTAGAACTAAAAGTGTTATTTGTTAGTTTTTAGTTGTTATCTGTTAGTTGGCATGGAGGGATGGGGCATGGTTTCCATCATGGCATCCAAGAAAGCAGGATAATGCATGATTTGGATCATGTCATTACAATCAATCAAAAAAAATTGAGCAACAATCACACAAAGTAATAATCAAGAAGCATACAAGAGTGGCCAAGGGACCAAGCAAACAAGGGACATGGACACATGTCACTCAAGCTAGAAATCAAGCATACAAGGCATGTTCAAATTCCACATACACATATAATTGGAAAAAATCAAAGGTTGGCATGAGAGATAACAATCACATAGAAGAGTATAGGCAAAGGACATTGGAAAATGTCCTAAAGTACACACATGAATATAAGCAAAGGACATTGGCAAATGTCTTAAGGCATATACAAGAAATAAGCAGGAACTAGAAATGTAATCACATCAAGTTATGCTAAGCAAGAAGATAAAGCATGTAAATATTATTAACAAATATAATCACATCTAACTACTCAAAGCAAGATTGAAAGTATGCAATACATGTTAGTACAATACTAGGTATTTACTAAGAAATACACAAGTGCTAGATACTAGTGAGATGTTGATATAGTAATTTATGTAAGCTAGTAAGTAATGTACATCAACATGATAAATAGTGTGTGGTGTAGGAATAACATAACTTAGATGGTTTATTCATGTAGAAGATGCCCCCAATGTGTGTGTGTGTGTGTGTGTGTGTGTGTGTGTAGATTGTAGAAGTGGGATGCACCCTCAATAGAGTGAAGCAATCAAAGAGAAGGATGTCACTGCACACACACAAAAGAGATCAAGTGAAGCATGGTAATATAGATAAACAAACAAACAATAGAATAGAATATCAAATATAAGTCTAGCATGATAGTAGAAATATAAATAATGGATGATGCATACAATCAAAATGTTTTTGGTGTTTTGAATTATTTTAATGTTTTTATTTGAATGTTTGTGGATTTTTGAAATATTTGAATGTTTTTGGATTTTTGAAATGTTATAAACTATGTATAAGTAAACAAAAAGAAACTATTTACAAGGCTGAGAAGAAGCGATACTAACTAATGAATCTCATGGGAGACTCTTTATCATGGTGTCCTATACCAAAAAAAGGAATCATTTGTGATTGTGAAGTATGAAGGAATAAATGCAAATATGACTCTAAATATTTGAAACATGTATTGTTCCACTCATCATTATCATCTTGATTTTGAACCAATGGAATGCTAGTGTTATCTTTTGTTGTATCTGGATCTTTTCCTTTGATAAATTATGTCTATGAATGATTTGCCTTAGGATTTTCAATAAACCCCAAACCTTGGTGACAAACATTATCGACTATTAGAATAGGAGTAGTGATGCCTTGAGCATGCTTGCCCAACCCTTGACCTTAAAAATCAAACTATTGTAGATATTTTTAACCAAACCCATACTACTTTAAAATTTGAGCCTCATCTTAGAGAGGTAGATTTGCATATTTTTTGTGCTTTACATATGCTTGTGTTACTATTTATTTCTCTAATTTTTCTTTTTGATCATTTTGTTGTTCTGAGTTATGCTTTGGTAACCACTTTTATACTATTTTTGAATTTGACCCTTTGTGAATGTGTTACTATGTCACTATGGATTGCTTGACTAATTTTACTTGTATAGGGTCATCATTATCAATTATCTACTGTATATATTTTTTTAATGCCAAACATGAATATGTGTGATACCCATTCATTCTATGATATGCACAATAATAACTAGATCTTCTCACTAGATGCAGAGGAGGTAGTTTGATCAACTTAGATTTAATCATTTCTCTTAGTACCTCACTTGAAATTTTATTTGATCTTTGAATTTTATTTGAATCACTAGCTATAGAGTTACTTTTCTTTGATTTCATGTTTTGATATGTAACATTGCTTATAACTAATTGACTAGGTGAAGGTGCATACACATGATTGACACTAGGGTGCCTTTAAAGCTTTTATATTATGATCTAATTTTCCAGTCTTGTGATCTTGTCATGTAATAGTTTATTATTATTTTGTAAATTTTAATATAACTTACTCATATTGGTGATTTGATCCCTTAGAGTCTCACAAGTGCAAACCCTAGTTTCTTTTGATTGAACATACAAGCACATATGTTGAAAAGGTTTTAAAGAAGCCATAGGCTGAATGCATGCATTAGGAAAAATAGTATGGGCTTCCTCACATTTTTTAGGGGTGATAACATGGACCTAGTTAGAGGAAAATTAGCTATCACCCTCTTTGGGGAGAGGAGGAGAAGGAAATTGTTTCTTGTGCATAAGATATGACATTGAAACTTGACAGGTGGTTGTTAGCTTATGCAATGGATCCTCTAAGTATGTAAGGATTTTAATCTTAATTAAATTACAAATAATAGAGACATAGGATGTAAGTGGAGTTATAAGTTGCATAATAATATTATTATAAATAATATTCCACATGAGAGATAGAAGTAATGGATAAAGAGTATGAATTTGTGTATGAATGTATGGAAAATTTTGACATGAATCATAAACTTTCTGACATGTTTAGCATGATAAACTTGAAAAAAAAAATCATGTGGAAGATAGAAAGAAAGAGATAGATAAAATTAAATTTTTCATGAATGTATAGAAATTTTGATATCAATCATAACATTTCTAACATGTTTAGCATGATAAATTTGAAAAAAATCCATGTGAATGAGAGAGAGTATGCAAAAGGAATACTGAAATTTTGTGCATGTTTATCAATGAACTTTGTAATATCATCCCTTATTATAAAAATTAAGCATGAAATGTAAATAATAAAGCTTTGCACTAACATATGGTAAACTTCATCATTCATGTACATGATAGGACCAATGATGATCTCCTTATTTTTTGCAAGAAATGTAAGAAAAATTTATAAATAAGTGAGATCCATTTTTGAAATATGATTATAGGTTTAAGGTGATACCTCAAGAATAAATGGGACCTATTTTAGGAAACTAGGGTTTGAAAGATAATTATTTGAATAATTTTTCTATGAAAATTTGAAATTAAAAGTGAATTTCTAAGTTAGATATGCAAGTCAAAAAGCAAAATTTTATTGGAAAATTAGTGATTTGATGGGACCTAGTATATGAAACTAGGGTTTGGAAAAAATAAATATTTTAGAGAATTACTATTGAATTTTAAACTTTGAATAGATTTTTTGATTTAAATATGCTAGTAAAAATTCAAAAAATGATTGGAAAATTACTAGAAAATTACTAGGACCTAGTGTGGGCATCTAGGGTTTGAAAGAAAAACATTTCAAAATCACTAAAAAAATTTAAAATTTAAAGCTAATTTTTTATTTTATTATATAGGTAAAAAATCAAAAAAATATATGAAAAATCATTAGTAAATTTACCATAGGGTTTCTAGGGTTTTTATGCTTAAAAAAATAAGTTAGGTTCACCAAATGATTTAACAGTTTTGGGAATATTGGAGTTCTATTCCTAATTTATTTAAAGGGTCTAGATTGATATATTGGTAAATAAGCTACTAATTTGTGAAATTTATTGGTAATTAGAACTTTTCTAAAAATAGTAATAAGAGGGAGAAAATGAGACTTAGTTTAAACTGTGTTGATTTGATTGAGACAAGATCTGATATTCACTATGTAGGCCTAGGACAATATCATAAATAAGATTCTAACTTTCATTTTTTTATTAGATAGGATCATCAAAATTGGATAGGAGTGGCACTAGCATTGTATTCCTTGTTCGGTGTATTCCTTGTTTGGTGATTTTGTCCTAAGGATCTAAGCTTTTTGGGTTTTATTCAACATGTCTAAGTGACCCTATCTCTAAAGTTTTAGTAGCCAAAAGTTTGTAGATCTCCCTGTAGAGAAAATTGTATCTTCAAATCCTATCTTACATTATACTTTGACCAATTTCTAACAAAAAGGGGGGTTAGTGTGTGTAAGATTCACTAGATGTGGATCCACACCCCTTGTGTAGGCATGTTTCCTACATACCAATACTTCAATGAGGGATCAAGCCATATATAGTTCTCCTTTTGAAAGTGCTTGGTGCAATTATGATATGATAATGCAAGGAAATGTTAAACTGGGTGTGTTTGAGATGATTAGGGACTGGTGTAAGGATTTAAATAGGTTATAAATAGCATTGGATGGTTGTATGCATAGAATAGGAAAATGTTCTTGAGTAATATTTATTGTATTCTTGTTTTCTTTGTGATATTTTCCAACCCTTTCCAAATGATCTTTGAATGAGATTTTATAGGGTTCTATTAGTCTGGATCGAATTTGCTTGCATTATGCCAACAAGGATAAGGATGAGAAACTAAAAGGAATTGATCATTGGGGATATAAATGAACTTTTATAATAGTTATAAAATTATATTAGAGTGGCATTAGAACTATATTCCTAGTGTGGTGCTATTGTCCTAGGCAGACGGGACCTAAGGGATGGATTGGTCATGAAAATAGGGTTATGGCTCAATTGGGATCAAGTTGAAAAGGCTATACATGATTGGGAATTAGTGAAAATAATCCTATTATGGTTATGAGATCAATAAATAGGTATATATGTATTGGAAATCATAATCCACACTCAAGTTACTAATTTTATGTTTTTATATGACTACAACTTTATACCATGTTTTGGTATACTCAGTCCCAGGGTGGTTAAGTGGAATTTTATCCTTTGATCTTATCAAGAAGGCTTGGATATATATTTTAATAGTTGGTCATATGATTAATGAATCCTTATATTCCTTATTAACATTAAGATATTCTCAATGTTTGAAACAAAGAACCCTGTTATGTCAAGTTGTGTAGGTACCTTGTTTGCAAAATGAGAGTTTTATATTCCTAGTCTAGGACAAAGAGATAGATTATTATTCAAAGAATTTAATGGTCCTATTTTATGTACTTTAGGATATATAAATACATATTAACCTTGTGTTTTAACCTTGATATGGTTTAGAAAACATTGTGAGAGTCATGAATATGGAAACCCTGTCATAAAGGGTATACCTTATTTTGCATAGACAACCCAAGTGAGTGCAGTGTTAGGTCAAGAAATGAGTATTAAGTTGTGATATTACTTTTATATTTCTTTATATTAGTATGTATAATACATTTAAATGTAAATATATATATTTAATAAGTTCTCAGTCAACTCAGTAAAGACATTACAATATACATAGAGAATATCTTGCTTATACAGTCTGGGAACAAAAAGAGTTCAAAATTAACCAATGGAGTATAGATAGATAAATTCATTAATGACATTATATTATATAATATTTATGGATCATATATGATATCCTAGGTTTTATTTATAATAGTTGAGAAGAAGAGTAGGCCCTTGGAAACCCTCCTTAGTCATTGAAATGTATGCACAGTCCACTGCTAAAGGTTGTTTTCTAGAATTTGAAGCATTGAAAAAGGTATGAAAATCATTTGAGGATATATTATAAGTGAATATAGACCTAAAAAAATAAATTTGGGACTTTGAATCACTATACAACGAAATTTATGGCTTTGTTTAGGCTCTTAGCCTATGTGTAGGGTTTAAAAACCCTGGGTTAGGGTTTAGCGTGTAAAAAGAGATTCCACCATTAAAAACTATTTAAAATTTGTAATTTGTATTAAATTGAGGTTTTATCACTAATATAAGTGATTTCAAGTTTTTAAATATTTTACAAGTATGGATTTAATCAGGTGATCTTCAACTACGCCTAATTATGCCTGAAAAGAGTGTGTTTTCTTGAAGGAAGTGGTAGTGAAGGGAGGAATAAAGGCAAGAGACTTAAAATATAAATTAAAGGTAATTTTTATAGTTATTAAATGTAATTTTACCTTGGAATTACATCATATACTTGTGTACCCAAGTGAAAAATCTTAGAAAAAGGGCTATAAGCCTATTAAGACCAAAGGAAGCTTGGATAGTGGAAAAAGGTGTAGAAGCATATTGGAAATATACCAATAGTTATAAATAGGTATGATGTGATATATTGAGACCATATAATCAATATTTATGGCTCTTTGAAACTTATTTCTAAGTTTGGTTATAGAGACCTATGGATGGAGGCCTAGTACAAGCACAAAAGCAAGAATTAAAGAGGAATGAATAGTATAAGATGGATAATGAAAATCAATGTCATATATGGGGATTTAGACCATGAAGAAATGATATGAATATTACAATAAATAAATATTTATGACACAAAGGTTACGAAGCCCAAGAACAAGGGGAAATAATTGAGCTAGACATAGAGTTTTGAATGACAACTCATTAAGAGTATGAGACCAGGTTGGATAGAGAATCAGATGATGATGCTAGAGAGGAATTTTCCATTATGCCTTTAAATCAACTAACATTTTTAGGATTCTCATATTAACACACTACATGCACTTCAACTGATTTATTCCAGAATTGGGTTAGGGTTTCTTTTAATTTCTAACATTTTTTTTTTTGTTATATTAGATTTCATATAGCTTTTTATTGTGATTACATTAGTTTTCCACAAAAGAGAAAATAAAAAAATTGATAGTGAAATAAATCCATTTATGTTCATTTTTCTTTGGTGTAAAAAAATAGTTAGTTTTGGTTTATGATTGCATTTCAACAAATTAGTTTCCTTTAAAATTAATAATACACCCAATCAATCATGCTGAAAAGGACCTTAACAAATATCCATTTTTATCCAACATAACTTTTCTTTTCAATATCTAAACAAGTCTTTTGCATTCTAGACAACTATCTAAGCTAACATAAGAAACATTTATAACTATATGTGTATATTTAAGAGTGGTAGATTGTTGGTCCTATTTATTTTGAAGAGTTAAAAGCATTTTTATTTTCCTCTCTTAAATTATAAAATAAGAATTTTCATCTCTTATTTCTATTTTAGAAATACATTCAAAAAGTTTGTTTGTGATAAATTAGAAATGTTGAAAAGCTAGCCTAGTTTATTTATGAACAAGAAAATTGGTGGAAAGTGCTTTGTTTTTACTATTCTAGATCAGATCTCCTCCCATATTGCTTGAATACATAGATTTAATTTACATATTTATCCTACTTCATACAAAATAAACAAAAACATTTCATCTAGTTTGTATACAAAAAGATCTAGGAAAAATAAACATCTTGCATAATAGCATAGGTTTATTCTCTCTTCCATTGCATGCATCTCAAACATTGAAATGGATTTAAAAAAGAGTTTTTTTTCATTTAATTTTATTTCTATTTTCCTTTACTTTCAACACTTTATTTTCAACAAGCAAGTATTTATTTGTCAAAAACAAAGAAAAGTGCAAAAATAACAAAACATAAATAGTGTCAAAAGCCTTGATATTTCATGTAAGCCATACCAAAATCCTTGCCAAATATGTAAAATCAAACACATCTACCAAACTCCTTGTCCATCTGTAAAAGCATCCGCATACCAAGCCTTACTTCAAAATTATATAAATCACACTTTACAAGCCATTACCTGAACAAGCTCATATGCTTTTCCATAGCTTCTGCCTAGTCTCTTTTAGATGACCCTTCTGGAGACACCAAGTCTTATCTAGAATGGTATATTCCTTAGAGTTAGATAACCCAATCCCACCATCATCACATAGTCTAACACTAGTACTGAGTTAAGATATGAGGTTTTCAATCCACTCAAATTCCTTACCTCATTTTAGAATCCTTCGCTACTTTATAATAATAAGACCACATCCCTAATCTACCCACCATTATTCTCCAATAAAATTGGAGACATCAATACAATGTCATCCAATATTAGTCACCCATCCATACATCTTTTTCTACTCAAGTCTAGCCTCATCTTATATCATTCACACTTGATGGATGACATTGGTTAAGCAAAATCAACCCAATAGAGTAGATCTTCTCTTGCAAGTCATTCATCTCACTCTCCCTCATTTCCCCAACCCTAACATTGACAAAGAACTCTACCTTCTTCTGATATCAAATATCAAGGGACCTTAGATATATATTTACACACAACTCAACACTCTTAATTAATACCAAGATGTTGTTGAGGTATTTTTTTTCATCACGATAGCCCATTGCCACCACCTATCCCAAATCTTGTTTCACCTAACAATCAACCAAACCCCCAACTTATTTATTACATCAACTACTTTGGCCAGACCTCAATGAGTCAAGTGCATAGATTAACATGTGTTAATTTACATACATACAAATTTATGAACATAACATGAATAACTTTGTCCTTTGCATATCCCTTTCTTCCTTTTTTCCATTTTCTCTTTTCTATCTCCCTTCCATTTATTTTTTGGGTATCCATATACCCAAATAATATGTTTGGATAGGATATCAATGGATATCTTAGCCTAAAGGGATATAGTAGAAGCTAGCTTAGCTCTAGTGAACCTTCATTTTGAGTTAAAATAACCCAAACTTTGACACTAACATAGAATACTAATCCTACAACTACTCCCTTCCAAACACTCAAACAAGGAGTGGGGTTGTTATCTAAAAGATACATGATGTATCTGAAACCACAATTAACCATCCTTACTCTAGTGCCATTACCCTTATGGGTGGAGGCACAACCACTCTTCCTAGGGCCACGAGGCCATCTATGAGCTTATATAACCCAGACGTAGAATGCCTCACCAAATATAATTATTACTTTGGAAATATTTGTCACTAAAAATATGAGGTCAACTACATACAAGTTGTTATGCATCCTCCAAATAGGAATCATGATGCCTTCAACCTACCAATGACCACTATTGACACTACTTCTAAGGATCCTTCCCCAAACCAACCCTTCATGTGGCCTCATTTCACACATCTACTCCTCCTATATTAGAGACCCATGGATACAACACCAACACTAGTCCAATTCATCTCATTAACACCCTAGTGGGTCATATCCAAGACTTTAAAAAAATCAACAAGCTATGAGCCAAGGGATAGGTTAAAACCCTCTCATGCCTACTCATCATGTTTTTCATCTTATTTAAACAACAACTTACCCTACAACACAATAGTAAACCTACACACTCCCACCATTTCAAGAGCAAGTGCCATCATAAAATCATGTCTCTCACAAACCCCCCAGATATATTCTCAATCATGGGGTCCCCAACCCTAGTTTATATAGGCCATGTACCTCTCACATATAACCACCATCTACAGATAGTGTATGTCCTCTAGTATATAATACTAGGATACATACAAACCACCTATGTACCACCACAACAATCCATGTACACTTTATCATAATAAACCATGATGCGTCCTACATCTCACAATGTCCCTATTTCCACATGTATTTGAAATTCACTTATCAAGATAATTATTCCTTGGTTTACTTCATACTACCTTATCAAACTTCTTCCACACCTTCTGATGGATATCAAGCTAACCCATACACTATCCCACCTCCTCAATCTAGCCTCATCATGATGACAATATATTTTAACAACATGGGGACCTACACTAAATACCTCAAGGAGCCCCTCAATACAAACATATGAGGAGTCCTTCTTCCACATACCCTACCAGTTATTCCTAAATTTAAAGGGGAACAGGATCCCAATGCACATTTAAAATCCTACTCTACCACCATTAGAGAACTCCTTCCTTAGGAGGGGGTTGTAGAAAATATCTTCCCTCAGACATTAAGGGGATATCACTTAAATGGTATTGTTGTCTCTCAAGGGATCAATACACTCTTTTTTCCAAATTATGGTTGAATTTATAAAGGCATTCAACATGAAAAAACTCCTACAGACTATCATATAATAGTTATTGCATATCAAACAAGAACATAATGAATCAAATGACCATTTAATCATAATATGGTGGTAGTTATTGTATTCCTCTATCATTACACCTAACGTGGACCAACAAACATTATGTGATATTTTTCTCAATTCCTTCAATACAAAAATAAGGGAAGACATTCAGAGGTTCTCATACCAGTCATATGAAGAGGCCCTTGAGAGTGTATTGTGTATTTACCCAGTAGCCATTGATAGTGGTTAATATACTTATGGGGAAAATGGGTGCATCATCACACCTAATCAAAAATGGGGGATCTAAAAATATGAACCCAAACCCAAACAATTTAAAAAACCAAGGTCCTAAGATACTAAAACTTAATAGGAATGCTATAAATTATGGCAACATTTATCAAATTAAGAAACAAAACCCCATAAATTTTGATCAATATCCACCTAAAAATAATACTAATAATGCTAACAATACTAGAGTCAAGAACCAAATCCCCCTCCTACCATTTATATTATTGATTTCAATCGACTATCACTTTGTAACATGTAATATCAAAACCACAACCAATACCAATACCAATAAAGAGAATGATACCTAAAATTCCAAAACCAAGGTTACTATCAATATAATAATTAACAGGGATTTAGATAACAAGGGTAAAACATGCAACCTAGGTATCATGACCCCAACATCTATTAACTTTTCCATAGATTCATAGGCCTTGACACTCAAAGTTATCAATAATATAAGAAGTTCATACAAATAATCTCAAAGGATTAGAGGTAAACATTTATGGATATATTCTTAGGAGGCACACACATAAACACCTAAACCCTTATAAATAGTCTTGTTACTCTATAGAACTAGAACTTGTAGACACCTAAAACTAGCCACTGATAACCTCCAACCAGGCTTTTGACCAATTTCCACTTAAAATGAACAATTTGGCCTAAAAACACTAAAACATGCTAAATGATATGAAATTGACATATTTAAGTGCCAATTTTGGCTAAAGTATCATTAAATGGGCAATGCAATTTATGGGCCAGCTAACTTTGATTAGTTCATTTCGAGTCAAAATACCAATTTTGCACCTAGATGCTCTAGATTGTTCTTTTCTATAAAATGTCTTACATGAGACATGTGCCTTTGTTATTTATTTTTGGTAACATCCTAAATGATATAATGGATCCAACACATCTAACATCAACTTCTAATTCTAATATAGTCAAATTTTGGACCAATAACAAGGCATTCTGATCAATTTGAGTGATTTATGCACAAAGTGCTTAAACATGATTAAGATTTAATTAAACCAAATTAGAACCTAATCAATAAATCCATGGAACTTTTTTAATACTTGTTTTTGTAAATGGATATTGAATATCTGCATCATCAGGTGACTTCATTTCTCGGAAAGACATCCCTAGGCCATAAATGCCACAAATATCAGGATTCATGCCCTCCATGTCTCATCAATGCCTTCCATGATGCCCTCCATGCCTCTTAATTTCCCCTTATTCAAATTTCATGATGAGGATAATTATAAAATTAATTCCAAAAATTGAATTAGTCCTCAACCACACATCTCAATCTCAGGATGGACAGTTCAGGTTGATTCTAGACATTTTTAAAAATCTATAAATAGAGAGGCCATGAACATCATTTTTAAGCTATTTTGGTGAAAATTTATAGTGCACAAATATCTTCAAGAATAAATTACAATTAGTGTTACCATGCCAAATTTATTCCAAGCCAAGCCAAGCCATAAGCCAAAGGTGCCAAGGAGAGATGGAGGTGGCCAAGCTTCCATTGCCAAGGACTTCATGAGCACAAGCCGAGCAAGCCACTATAATAAGCATTTTGGAGCATCCAAGGAAGGTAAAAAAGGATTTATTTTTCATTTTAGTTGTGTGTTTTATTCATTTTTGTTATCTAATCTCTCCCTAGTGTTTAGACCTAGAGATGTTATGCTAGTTAGTGTGTTTCTTTGATTTTCTTTTCATTTTGAAACTAACACCACACTAACCATCCTCTCTTGAGTCAAATTCTTAGACCACATATGGCATGCCTAGTAGGACTAGATGCATCTCACACATGAAAAATATCATTTTACAACTTTAAAATATTTATTTGGACAATTAAAACTCTTACAAATTGATTTTCTAACTTTATTTTGCCATTTTTTATTTACCATGGGTTTACACAGTAATAGACATTGGCTAGTAAGACCAACATCAGTTGGATAGCTTAACCAATGTCAGTTAGTAAAATTGACATCGGTTAGATATACATCATAGATCACATTGGTATAACTAATGTTGATTAGATAACCAACATCGATTAGAAAATGTAACCATTGTCATTTATATAAACCAACATCAGTCACTATGTTTTTCTTAAAACATAGACCTGAGAGCTCTTTTTCTAAAGTTCATTATTTCAAACCCAAAAGAGCTTCAAGGATAAAGGACATGATAACATTTTTTATATAGGACCAAGTTTGACATTTTCTAAAAACATGTTTTAGATCACCTTTTGCATGCTTAAAAATCAATTAGGAACCTTATTTTGGTGTTTGAAAAAATAATTTAGATGTTTATGGTGAATGTCTTTCAAAGTTACAACTAATACCAAGGGGTCAAATGAACACCACCTCACTTTCCCTTTGGGCTTTAAAATGAACTCACTTTTTCAAAGCTTGTTGTATTTACTTAGTTGTTTAGATTAAATTTTGTTTGGAAAAAAGAGGGATGTTGTGTGTATGCTCTTCCATTTATCCCCTTTAGGGAATCCTTTGAATCAAAAGTGCCATTCATATTTAAAGTAGCATAATCCAAGGCTTAGAAATAAATTTCATAGAAAGCACTACCAAAAAACTCATCAAATTTTGGATGACCTTGAAAATGACCCTAAAGTCTTTCTACTTTCATGCTTTCTTTATTTTTATGCAAACTTGGCTTACGAGGGGGAATTCATCACCTCCCATGAGTTCTTTAGGGAAGATTTGACCTGATTTTTCACCTCCTATAATTGACTTCATTTGGATCCTAATTGGAGTTGCACATGGGATGTAGTGTCACTTTGGACATCACACTACACTAAGCAAACAGCAGGATGTAGTGGTTGTAAAAAAGACTAGACCTTTTTGCAACAAGCCAAGTGATACGGACCCAAAATCCATGCTTTTATTTTGCATTATTTGGCATGAAATTCATTGTGTAATTGATTCCCCTAGATCATTTAGAAACTTGTTAGATCTTAGACAAATCCCCAGTTATCGTGGAAGTATTGATGGTGCAAGGTGCACCTCAAGGTCCATGTCATAGTATTGTCATTTGAGAGAAGGGGGGTGTAAAAACCCTACTATATAATGTGCATTTACTTTTGAATGAACTCTTAAAATCCTCTCAAATGACATATATTGATGGATTCAAATAATACCAAGCAACCTTGTCAGTTTAGGATTTAAGAGAAATTAATTAGTTAGTCTTGTCCTAGATTAAAGTCTTATTTGAAATCAAACTTGGTGTAAACAAACAATTCAAACAAAACATATAGTCCTAATTTTACTTTGAATAAAGAGGAATTATGCTACCCGCATGAGATCATCAATTTGCCTTGTTTAAATTTCATCAAAATCTTGATGTTAAACTAATCGCTAGCATCCCCCTCAAGGATTTGTGACATAGACTAACAGCCTCCCATGGGTACTTATCTGGTGTTTGTATCGGGTGTTAACAGGTTGACCTTTTGGCACAGTGACAAGCATTCCTTTCTAACAATTGGTATCAGAGCTGTGGTCATGGGTTTGAATCCCCTTGGGTAATGCTGAGTGGGGGATTGTTGGACTGATCACTAGTGTCCCCCTCAAGGATTTGTGACATGGACTAACAGCCTCCCGTGGGTACTTATTTGGTGTTTGTATTAGGTGTTAATAAGTCAACCTTTTGGTGCAATGGCAAGCATTCCTTTCTAACACTTGAGAGTCATATCATCCACTTTGGCATAGTTATGTTGTCTTATTGATTCTAGACCTTTACCAAAGTTGTTTTAAGTCCATTTATAATATAAATTCAAAATTACACATTTATAAGTTCATAGGGTTGATGTGTTAAGTGGGTTCACCATTTACACTAAACTTGAGGGAACTTAGGTTTAATTTTCAATTTGGGTTAAAGGTTGTTCAAGACTCATAATCATTATCATCACTTGATAGACTTAAGACATTTTGTGCTAAACACTTGCACTTTGAGTCTATGTACCACAACATTTTGAGTCAAGCGAAGTAGTGTTATGCTATCAAAATTATGGGAAACTATCTTTGCCTTAGATAGTTTTTGAAACAAACTTTTTTGTCACACCTTTTAGGTAGTATAGCATCGTTATACTACCCAAAATATTTTAAATATTATTTCATAGACCCTCTTGCATAGAGTTCAAATTTGTTCCTACATTTTTAGACCAATCCAAGTGTACTTTTGTGATCTTTTGTCTAAAAAATAGATATACTATTCACTTTTGTCTAGCTTTTTTGTCAAAAGAACCAAGTTTTATAGCATTTTTATGAGAAACTAAACTAATTCTAAAGTTCCTTTTGTTTCATACTTTATAATTAGTTGATCAAGTTCATGTCCAAGAATCAAATGCCTAGTGTTTATTAGAAGTGTTTCAAATCCATTAGATTAAACCTTTCATCTATTTTTCAAAGTCTAGCTATTGATGCCATTTGGCCAAGAGTCCTAGCACATACCTTGTTTGAGCCTAGCTTTTGATGTCATGTTTGGCCAAAACACCTAGCAACTTTTAAATTCCTAGATTAGACTAATTTGAAAACACTTTGACCTTAGAGTTTGGTATTTTTATTTTTGTCCCATTTACTTGCTTAACTTTATGTGAACAATGAAATGTTAGATACTTCATGCTAGCTTATTTACCCACAAATCTTTGTATAAGCATTTTGATCCTTTTGACGAATCTAGACCAAGTTGAAAAATCATCTATTTTAGACATTGTCCTTTTTAGAGTTTATATAACTTTTTAACATTTTAACACAAAACATTGACTATGTATTCCTACACTCATAGTGGACTCATGTACAATCCAAGGATTAGTAATATAGTTGCATAAAAATAAATGGTGTAGGACCCCTATGTAGATAATATTACTTATGAGATGGATTCTTTTTCCTCTTATAATACTCAATTAAGGGCACAAATCCAAGATCTATTGGATAACTATCTGGTTAACACACCACCTTATTCAGAACAAGACCAAAAACAAACTGCACAATACCTAGCTACAATACCCATAGTGGATGAGCCAGTTTTTTAACAGTCATATTCTACTAATATTGCTTCCACATATGATCCATTTTTGTTTTAGTTATATTTATTAGAGAAAAAAGATGAGACTTTGGTTAGATATATAAACGTAGGGGCTAAGTTTCCAATAGACTTTCCCCATGAAAATTTACCAAGTCTATTAAGAGTGCCCCACAATATGACTTACAATCAACAAGCTTCTTCTAGCAATCCTATGGCTCTAGTCCAAACAATGTACCAAGATCCTAATATATCTAATTGAGGCAAAAACATCATGGAATATCACTTTGACCAAATGTAAATAGCATATCAAACCTACTTGAATCTAGCACATGATTTCAATCAAATGAACATGGTGAGTAAGCCTCTCATTGACCTAGTTCCTTCAGTAGGAGTGTTGATAGAGTTAACTAGACATGAAAATTCAAATTCTAACCCATTTGTACAAATTTATTTGATAGATAACTTGATGCATATGCCCATTATTGAAAAAATGTCTTTAGCCTCTATACAAAATAGTGAGTCAAACATAGTGGACAATGTGAAAATAACATCCAGTCCTGATCAAAGTGGTACTAACATGCAAACAACTAGCCAAAAACATGTGCCTATAGTTAATCCCATGAGTAGATCACCATACTAGGGAATAGGAATTTCTACATCCCAACTTCAACCAACTACTTCCTCAAGTGTGAAACCTATGGGATTAGGTAATCAAATAATAGCTAATGTCACACCTCAATGATAGAATATGATGAACCCTACTCCTCCTCAACAAGTAATGAGTAGTATGCCACAACAGTAGACACAACCTAGTGTATCAACACAACAAAGGACAAAAACATTACCACTTCAATCAAGGGAAACTAATGCTCTACCTCACTAGGTAATGACAAACATACCTCTTCAGTCGTAGACTAATATGCCAATTCAAAAATTAACAATGACTAGTCAACAACATGTAAATATTGGTCAGTGATAGATGCCAAATTTGTAACCTATTTTCACTTCTTCATAGGGATTTGTGCAACAAGGAGGTCCTCATATTTCTCAAGTACCTACTAGTTTCAAAATATGCCACAAATTTAGAGATAGGGTCTTGGTCCACAACTTCCCACTCAATAGCAAGGTTTGATTAGTCAAAAGCATGTCCCTTTTCAACCATAGTAGGCATAGTATAATTATATCCCTCCATCCCATCCACAAAATCCTCCAAATCAAACCTTGATCACTAACCCAAACTAGAATATCACATAACTAATTGTGTAATTACAAGTACATCATAATCCATGTATGTGTATTCCTAGTCCATTCCCTGACTAAACCAATATACCCTAACATGTATCTCCATCATACCCTAGTCAAAGTGTCCCACTTGTGACCTCCCAACCATCTACCCTAATTTTCCCTCAAACCAATGTTCATTCCAGTTTCCTATCTCAAGAATTTCAACAGATGAAGGATGCAATTGCTACCATTTAAGCTAGTAAATAGATTAAAAAGTTCAAATTTTATGATGTGTGTTACTACCCATTCAACATGGAGTATTTGTAGATACCATTTCCTCTAGGATACAAACCACCAAAATTTGACAAATATAAAGGGAAAGGTGACCCTAAGGCTCATTTGATCAAATTCTTTGTCGCATGTCAACCAGTGGCATACAGTGACAAATTCCTTTTATTGTTGTTTCCAATGAGCTTGATTGGACAAGCTTTGGAATAGTTTTTAAAGTTACCCAAAAATTTAGTAATGGATTTTGATGATCTTTCTAATAAGTTTGTGTAGCACTTTTCCTATAATCTTGAGCATGAGATTTCATTAATAGACTTAACCCAAGCAAAGAAAAAAGTTGGTTAGAGGTTTTTAAGTTATTTACAACCCTTTCAAGCCATTTCACCCATAATTTACCAAATAAATAATTATTCATTATATTTACCAAAAAATTAAATAGTGAGATAGCTTATCATTTAGATCTATAATGTTCACATACTTTCAAGGAAATCATTGACAAAGGCTTGTTGATTGAGAGAGCATTCATCAATAAAGGAGTTATCAAGATTAATTTAACTAATCAAAATCAAGGTACCAATCATATAAATGACCAACATCCCATTCAAGCACTAGCATCACAACCAATATAGGCCAATAACCAAAAAAGATCGAAGCAATTCAACCATAATAGGAATGTTATGGGAAATGGATTAACTGAATCCCATCATGTCTAAATGGTGCAAACATCATCTACACCACCTTTTCAGCTTACTCTTACCCAATAACCTCTCTAACCAATGCCATAAGCATAACAACCAAGACCTACAAAATAAATATAGCAGCCTTTACCATTATAAACCCCTCCTCCTAAGAGAAGTATGCCAGCACATCATGTCTTTAGTGACCTAGGAGAACCTATTGAGTCTATATTTTGCAAGCTTGCTACCACTAATCTAATTAGTTAGCGTATACTAAAGTATTATCTACAAGTCATTCCTTATCCTGATTGGTACCATGAAAATGAATTATATGACTATCATCAAGTCAATAAACATAATCTACAAAGATGTGTCCAAATCAAGCATTTAATTAAGAATATGTTGGAGAATGGGGAGATAACATTAGATAATGGTGCTTCCAATTCCAATCAAACTCTTGATATTTATCAATACCCCTTTCCCTAACATAACAATCAGTAATAGAAAAATAATTAGCAATAGTAACAATAATGGCCAGTGCAACAACAAAATCAACAGTATCAAAATCAAAGGCCAAACCAGTAGAATCAACAAAATTAGTAGTAGAACCCACAATCATAGAATAATGGATAAAACCAAGGTCAAAATGGTAACAACCAATAAACCTAAAGTGCAGTTGTACATGACAACAATAGGATTGTATATCATATTGCAGGAGGTAGCATTAATACCATCTCCATTAATCCTAAACCAATCACTAATCAGCCTAGACCATTGCTAAACAACAACATTTAGCTAAATTACATAGATAATCCTTATTTAACCTAGGAATGCATATAACTAAATCAAAAAACTAGGACTTCCCCTTTTGGACCTTATATTGATAACTCATGATTGCCATGTGACCACATACGAGTGCACTGGTAATTGAAAATTATCATGTTAGGTCCCACACCATTCCCAATATTGGTTAGCAATAATGGTCCAGTATTTAATCCTAATTATGCAATCACAAAATAGAGTTTAAATATTACTATTCTAAGCCCACATCCATCTACCATTTTTCTTGTCATCTAACCAACTGTTTAGCCTCAGAATAAACCATTCACTACTGACCAAAATAACAAATTTGATATTGTGAAACAATTACAGAAGACACCATCACAAATTTCTATCTTAGATTTGATATGAACGTCAATAATCCACAAGAACATCTTGAATGAGGTCTTGACCCAATCCACTATTTCTAATGACATATCCCCTAATAAATTTCGAGCTTTGGTTGGACACCTGGCTCCAACCCAACAGGTCATATTCAACCAAAGTGATATGTCTTCCCTTGGCCTGCTCCATAATAATCCATTATACATAGAAGTTTATATAAGATGGAATAAAGTGATTCATGTCCTTATAGACAATGGATCCAACCTCAATATAGTGTCTCTAAAGCTCATCAAGCTTCTTGGGTACACAATGGCAGATCTCCAGCTAGAAACAATAACCATCAAAGCTTATGATAATCAGGAAAGAGAATCACGAGGCACCATTAGTTTTCTAGTTATCATTAAGCCTTTGACCCATGATACACTTTGTCATGTGCTTGATATTGAGATATCATACAATATGCATCTAGGAATGCCTTGGTTACATGATATTCATGTAGTCCCATCAACGCTACACCAATGTATCAAGTTTTCCCACTCAGGGAAGGAAGTAAATATTCCAAGAGATTTACACCCATATGAACACTACAAGCATCTTGAGGCTGAATTTTAAAACTAAAATTATCAGTACGACATGAATCTAATTTCTAAGTAGGATAAAGGAAAGGCTTACTTATTGATCCTTTACCAGATAATTACATATATCCTAATACCTTGGATTTCCTTTCCCACATGTCACCTCATGAAGCTTTTAATAATTTCACCATTTAAAATAATGGATTAGGAGAGTATGTAACCCATGATAAATTTTTTATTTCCAATCTTCCTTAGAATCTAAAAACCTTTGGGTGACCTAAAGTCACCCCACATATGCATTGGCAACAAAAGAACAAAGATAAGGGACCTATCACATTTGTACCAACATCTGGACTAGAACCTAACCCTCTTGAAGGAGATGAATCATGGTTATACAATGACAACCAAGATAACTTTTATAAAAATGCAAAGTATCATATTCCCAATAGGATCATGGAGCATCACAATTATGAAGGAAGAGGCCTCAAACCAAATTATCAAGGAACCATCGAGCCAATTTCCATGACTAAGTATGAAAAACCTTATGAACTTGGCTTTGAACCACCTAGGGGTGGCTCCACATACCTTATTCAAACTCCATCACTAGTGACTAGTGATAATGATGCCGATAGTGAAGTAGAGTCTGATCATTGCCTCACCTTTGATGGACTAGTGGAAACCAACCTATTTGGTGACAATGCCATTTGTACCCTTACCATAGCCATCCACTGCAACCCTTTGCCATTATATTATCCCCAACTGATAGATTGGGACCAATAAAAACCTTGTATTTTGATTGATGAGTTTTAAAATGATGAGGCATTCTATGAATTTTTAGGCCTTAGAGATAACATTCTGTTGGGAGATCACAAATCAAGATTCTCAATCACATTGGATCCCATAGCCTATTTTAGAGAGTGAGTGAATACCCTTAGCCAAAAACAAATAAGTAAAACATTGAGGTCCCAAAGTGAAAACCTCTTTGAGGCACTTTTTTACTAGATAAAAAGTAAACATAAAGGCCAGTCTAGCAATGAAAACTTATTTTAGGTGCCATTAGATGGGGGTGTTCATTTTTTTTCAAATTTAGATCAAGAGACCACCAATGATGAACTTGCCTATGGATCCAAGTTCCACTTTCAGCAACAACAAGTATTTGATCAACTTTTTAAAGAATTTTTGACAATTTTTATCACACAGCCAGATCTCCCATTAGGGGACTCAGATTCATCATGCCTAGGAGAAGTTGAAGAGTAAGCCCTAATAGATTACCCTGACATAATTCAATAGTTCAAATCATTGCCTACTATCTTAGAAGATGGTTTGGCCCTTCTAGTCAAAGATACAATAGAGGTAAATATCGAGACTCCATCAAATCTAAAATGGATAAAATTAGGCACATCTCTCACTAAGGAGTAACATGACATCTTCACAACTTTATTAATAGAATTTGTAGATATCTTTGCATGGGCCTATTCAGAAATGCTAGGTTTAGACCCCACCTTGGTTTTGCACCACCTTGTGGTTAATCCTGATGCCAAATCAGTAAAACAAAAGTTATGTAAGATACATCTTCACATTATTGTATTGGTAAAGAAAGAGTTGGAAAAACTCTTAAAAGCAAGATGTATCCAATCCATTGACTACTTAGAATGGATCTCTAATGTGGTACCTATTAGTAAAAAGCCTGAAGGGATCAAAATTTGTACTAATTTTTGAGACATCAACAAAGCTTATCCTAAAGATGATTTTCCATTACCTAATATTGACATGATCATTGACTCCATGGTAGGTTATGAAATTCTTTCACTCGTGGATGGCTTTTCAAGATATAACTAGATCAAAATAACACTAAAAGACCAACATAAAATAGCATTCACCACTCTATGGGGAACATTTTGTTATCAGGTAATGCCATTTAGCCTTAAGAATTTGAGGCTACATATCAAAAGGTCATGACTGTCATATTCTATGATATGATGCATGATATTGTTAAAGACTATGTGAATGACATATTAGGAAAATCCAAAACCAAGACTGACCATCTAGCAATATTGCATAAGATATTTAAAATATTATGGGAGTACAAAGTCAAACTCAATACAAATAAATGTGTGTTCAATGTAACTTCAAGCAAATCACTTGGCTTCATCATGTCTCATAGAGTTATTGATATTGATCTGGCTAAAGTCCATGCTATAACTGAGATGATGCCACTAACCAATTTAAAGCAACTTTGTAGTTTGCAGGGTAAGATCCAGTCAATCTAATGCTTCATCTCTCAATTAGTAGACAAGTGTCATCCATTTATACACCTTATAAATAAAGGAGTTACATTTCATTGGAATTATCACTGCCAAATGGCTTTTCAATAACTCAAAGATTATCTTGTTAATTCACCTATTTTATTACCTCTTATGTCAGGAAAGCCATTCTTGTTATACCTATCAGTGACTAACCATGCTTTGGGGGCACTCTTGGCTCAACATGATGATAATATAAAAGAGCATGCCATGTACTACCTATGCCTTACCTTGGTTACATATGAACATAACTAAGCACCTATTAAAAAATCTTATCTAGCCATAGTCTTTACAGCTCAAAAATTATGTCATTGCATGTTGAATAATAAGACCATGGTCATTTCAAAAGTAGATCCACTCAAGTATCTACTATCTAAAGTATCTTTACAAGGTAGAATGGCTAAATGGATCATGTTTCTCAATGAGTTTGACATAGAGTATGTCAATCAAAAGGCAATAAAGGGGCAAGTTCATGTAGATCAACTTATTGAAGCACCTCTCATAGACACACAACTACTCATGTTTTAATTTCCTGATGAATCCATAATTACCATCATTGACACACCCATTGAAGAGCATCCCTATAAACTATATTTTGATAATTCATTTACTACACATGGATCAAGGGAAGCCCTGTTATTTATTATACCACAGGGGGATCTAATCCCTAAATCATTCAAAATTAGCTTTCCTTGTACAAACAACATGGCCAAATATGAAGCACTTGTTGTAAGACTTCAAAAAGTAGTGCATTAAAACATATCTCATCTCAAAGTTTATGGTGATTCTCAGTTAATCATCAATCAGGTCATAGATCATTTTTAGACCAAAGATGATAAGTCCGTTCCATATAAAGCCATGGTTAACACTCTTAAGCAACAAATTACCAATATTAATTTTGAGTGAATAACAAGGGCTAATAATATAGATACAAATTCCATGGCTACTATTGGCTCTCTGATTCGACAAATAGATAAAGCTAGAGAGTATTAGTTCCTCATCAAGAATTTATAAACACTAGATCATGAACCTTTAACCATTACCATGATTTGTGATATTGTTGGTCCTAATTCTATCTGGTACTCAAATCTTTACAACTACCTTCATGACCAAGTTCTACTAGCTAACCTATCTCAAAAACAAACCCAAGACTTCATTTATCACTCCACTCATTATGTTTTACTTGGACCTACCCTTTATCATCACAGTTTTGATAGATCTCTACTTCATTATATAACTTCGACAGAGTCTACACTAGCATTAAGAGAAGTTCATGGAGTATGTGGTACTCATTCTAGTGGGGTAGTCCTATCTAAAAATCTCTTAAATATTGGTTATTATTGGCCCACAATAGATGCAGATACCATTGCATATGTAAAAAAGTGTGACAAATGTCAACGACATGCTAATCTGATACATGCCCCAACAAAAACTTTGAAACTGATGTTGACACCATGGCCATTTTATATATGGGGATTTGACCTCATTGGGAAGATCAACCCCACTTCCTATGATGGCCATAAATATATCCTTACCACTACTGAGTATTTCACTAAGTGGGTTGAAGCTATACCCCTCACTTATGTGACTAAAAAGCAAACTTCCAAATTCATTTTCAACCATCTCATTTGCCACTATGATATACCCTCTCACATTATATCTGATAATGGAGGATCACTCAAGAACAAGGATGTAGATCAGCTATGTATTGAATATAACATCACATAACATTTTTCTATTGCATATTACCCTCAAGGTAATGGCCAAGCCAAGGCATCCAACAAAACCATTGTCAATATTCTCAAAAAGATTATCAATGATGTCAGTCATGATTAGCACTTGTAGATATTCCTTACCCTTTGGACATACTGTACCAATCATCATACTCCCATAGGAGCCACTCCATACTCACTTATTTATGGTACTGAATTCATCCTTCCCATTGAGGTCAAATTGACTTCACTATGCATCTCTTTTAAGCATGTCCTGAATGAGTATGACTATTGAGTAGCTCACTTGTAAGAGCTAAACCTACTTAATGAGAAATTCACAGTTGCACTCAACAATCTTCAATCATATCAAAACTGACTCAAAGGCCATTATAATCAACATGTTAAGTATATAACATTTAAACTTGGTGATCGTGTTCTTAAATAAAACCAAAAGAATACCATGGCTAAGAAAAAACATAAAGGGAAATTCAAACCAAACTGGATAATCCCTTTCACCATTACTATAGATTATGGATCAAGAGCATATAATCTTGCCACACTAGATGAAGATGAACTTCCTAAGCTGATGAATACTATTCATTTTAAGCGGTATTATGCTTGAGCACCAAGGTATATTATCTATAAGGATTGTTTTAGTTATGCCACTTTATTACTATTATTCTTTGCATAAATACCATCCTCTTTGTCATATCCACTTTTTGCTTCCATTCTATCGACCTAGTGTGTTCTAAAGCCTAGCCCATTTGACCTTAATTTTTGCCATTAATTACACAATTTTACCATCAAGGTATCTGATCAGTTTCATCAATTGGTTTAATTACTTTAGGTAGAGATCATATTTTGGGATAGTGTGATAGAAGTTCTACTAGTTACATCCTTTGTTTGTTATTTTTTTCTTACCATTGATCTTGTTACTAATTATAACTACCTTTAGGAAAATTAGTACCATTGATCTATGTCATTGTGTCCTATTATAACCACCTATGGGCAAACTATGGGCAACATTAAGCCTTGATGTACCAACTTACCACTTCTTATGTCGTATTGTGCCTTGTTACCAACTGTGCCTATTTTTTTTGAATTGACTACTACACTAGTCAAATTTCTCTAATGTAGGGAAAAACTATAATGACTTGAGGTCCTACTCTCGGACTATGTAGACAGCAATCGATACTTATTGAGATTAGCTCAGTCACTCACTTACCATGCTCTCACTATTTTATGAGCTTGAACCATTTAGTGTCTCATCATTCTCAACTGAGTTGAGATACTCCAAAATAATTCCAAAAACATTTAAAATTTGTTAGAAAATAATAAAAACATTGACCACTTCTTTGCCTTAAGGATTTTGGGAACTCTTACTAAGTTACAACCAAATCACTTGTCATTTAGTTTCCCCATATTTTTTGGCCTTTTTCTCTCATGCACTTACCATTTTTCAAGACCATTCCTTTTCTTCTATCACATCCATTTTGTTTGTTTTCATCAGTTATCACATTCTTCACATTCCCTGCGAGAACTACATTTGGATTAAAGTTTTTCATTGGATATTACATCCATGGAACTATGTAGGTAGCTTCCACTTGCCTAGTGCATATAGAGATAGCTCAACCACCCCATTCCTTTTCTTTTATTCCCCCATTTTGTTTGTTTGTTAAGTTTTCACCTATTTTCTAGGGGCAATGTTCATATGGTTTCTATTGCATTGTTTGTTTTTTTATTTTTACTTATTTTGTCTATTTGTTTGATTTTAACATTGTTGTCTGGATTCATTTGATGTGTGTTCATTAGGTGATTCATTACCCACACTTATGCTCAAATCCATCCATATTCATATGTTTACATTATCATCATGGTTTTTATCATTGGTGCATTATTTTTTATTGAGTATTGGATTATGAGAGTCAGTCCTTATGCATATTTTGGTCAAGTCCTCATGATGTTATACCATGATGCCTACTGACATGTGCTACAACAAATCTCAGCTTTAAGAAGTCTATTCAACACTAGCAACATCTCTTCAGCACTAGCATCTTGATTCACTCCCAATTATATCCCAAATACAGCAATTAACCATGAAAGAATTTCAACCTTTATTAGTTTGAGCATCTCCCTACTAGTAGGTTGTTCCAATTCATCATTGCCCTCTATGTTAATTTATCATCATCCTCGACCAAGTTTATCATGTTTCCCATAATTAGGGTCCTATGATTATAACCACCTATAGGCAAATCATCGCACACCATCCCACCTACATTTCTCAATGATTATAACCACCTTTGGGCAAATAATTATGTTGTCACAACTTTACTTTTTCTACCCATACAAGAGAATGTTATTATCTTTTTTTTCTATCCTAACTAGGGCAGCTCCATCTTCTCAATGATTATAACCGCCTTTGGGAAAATCATTGTGTTATCATACCACGTTGCCACTTTCAAGGTACAATGTTTATAACCACCTTTGGGAAAACCATTGTGCACCATCCCACTTGCATTCTCAATGATTTTGAATACTTTTTTAGTATTATTATGTTTTTACCCCATCATCTTTTCTTTCTTTGGTCCCCTCATTTTGCTTCTTTCTTTTTAAGGGACCATTTGCCGACTTGTGCCAACTGTTCCCTCGAGGGGGCATCATACAATTATTTTATCATCATTGTAGTTTTAAGTATATAAGATATTTTCATTCTTTGAGAAGATTTTACTATGCTTATAGCTTTAAATGCCTTCCCAAATAGGGGCAAACTATAGACACCTAAAATTGGTCACCGATAACCTCTAACCAAGATTTTGACTAATTTCCACCCAAAATGTATAATTTGGCCTAAAAACACTAAAACAAGCTAAATGATGTGAAACTAATATCTTCAAGTGCCAATTTTGTCTAAAGTATCATTAAATGGGGTAATATAATTTATGGTCCAGCTAACTTCGATCAATTCATTTTGAGTCAGAATGCTAATTTTACATTTGGGTACTCTGGATTGTTATTTTTGATAAAATAGCTTAAACAAGATGCATGCCTTTGTTATTTACTTTTGGTAACATCCTAAATGGGATTATAAATCCAATGCATCTAACATCAACTTCTAATTCCAATCTAGTCAAAATTTGGACCAATAACAAGGCATTCTGATCAATTTGAGTGATTTATGCACAAAGTGCTTAAACATGAATAAGAGTTAATTAAACCAAATTAGAGCCTAATCAAGAAATCCATAGAAATTTTTTGAATACTTATTTTTGAAAATAGATATTGAATATCTACATTATTAGGTGACCTCATTTTTTGAGAAGACATCCCTAGGCCATAAATGCCACAAATATCAGTATTCATGCCCTCCATGCCTCATCAATGCCTTCCATGATGCCCTCCATGCCTCTTAATTTCTCCTTCTTCCAATTTCATGATGAGGATAATTATAAACTTAATTCCAAAAATTAAATTAATCCTCAGCCACACATCTCAATCTTAGGATGGATGGTTCAGGTTGATTCTAGACATTTTTAAAAATTTATAAATAGAGAGGCCATGAACATCATTTCTAAGCTATTTTGGTGAAAATTTATAATACATAAATATCTTCAAGAAGCCATTACAATTATTGTTACCATGATAAATTGATTCTAATCCAATCCAAGCCATAAGCCAAAGGTGCCAAAGAGAGATGGAGGTATCCAAGCTTCCATTGCCAAGGACCTCACGAGCACAAGTCGAGAAAGCCACTACAACAAGCATTTTGGAGCATCCAAGGAAAGTAAAAGAGGGTTTCTTTTGAATTTTAGTTGTGTGTTTTATTCATGTTTGTTAACTAAGCTCTCCCTAGTATTTAGGCCTAGAGATGTTATGCTAGTTAGTGTGTTTCTTTCATTTTGTTTTCATTTTGAAACTAACACCATACTAACCATCCTCTCTTGAGTCAAATTCTTAGATCACAAAACTTTCAAATTTATTATGACCATTTTCCAAACCACTAAACACACATTACTCAAGGCCAATAATAGGGTAACCCACAAGGCCACCTCATTCAACACAATCAATCCATGACAACATGCAATCATAATATTAAAGCCTCCACTTTTAGGGTGCCAAACATCAATGTGGATATTTAATTGGGAGTTCAATTCAAGACTCAGATGATAGGATTTTTATAATTATAAGTTTAATAAGATATAAAAATTATCACTCATACTAGAGATTACTAGCCCACAACCTTCCATCCTTTGATTATCTTATAAATAGAATCCATTTCTAAACTCGTAGGGAACTATGACTTGATCTCTAACTTAACAAGACATTTTCTCACATTTCCTTATTTGATCCACTCAAAAACTTGCTCACTCACCATTCAGCCTTAATCAATGCCCTTAAGCTAGGGCACCTATCTAGTGTCACCCCTCCTCCACAAACCCAAGTAAACCACATTGATTTGCACATGTTCTCACCTGATCAAGAATCATGTGACCCTAGATACTTATTTGACTTATGCAACCTCCCACCTAAATCTGAGTTAGTTGAGAGTGGGAATCTAACCTTGTTTATACAAGTATAGATATGTAACAACTACATGAAAATATCCATGGTTGATGATAGATTGATAGTCAACATCCTCCCCTTATCTTTCTTGAAAAATCATGGTTATGAGGAAACTAATTATTCTATAATGTGCAATCTCTCCATGGCTATGATAGCCTCAAGTTCACTTCCATAAGAACCATTTTACTCTTGATCACTCTAGGCCCTAAGATATTCATAATTGAGTTATATGTTATAGATAAGGACACCAATTATAACATGATCTTGGGATGCCTTTGGATACATAAGATGAAAGTTATTCCCTCTACCCTATTCTAAAAAAATCAATTATTACATTTTTCAAAAAGGTGTTCATAGCCCAAGGGGGTCCTAAATACTTTGATATGTTACAAACTACCATGCATAAGTAGCCTAGGTTTCACATTGACTATAACCTTCCTACTAATGGGGTTACAAGACCCCCATAACTGGTTAGTGTCACTAAACCCTTGAAGCCTAAGATAGTCATCCTATGTAAATGTGAGGAATTCCCCCAATCCTTTCTAAAAGGTAAATCTAATGATAAGTATGTAGCCACATCTACAAAAAATCCTTGACATAGAATCAATCATTAGTACCATGTTTTTTCCCTTATCTACCATAGAAATAACTAATCTTATGGAGAAGGATACTCCCCTACTTATTTCATTCAATCTATGAGGGGTGGAAACATATGACTTCTCTATATCTCAAGGCCAAAAACCCTATGATGGGTTGTCTTTCCTACCTAACATTTGTATGATAGAGGTATCTAGAGACAAGAAGGCCTCCTTGCATAACAACTGCACATGGGGCAAACCTTGGTCCAAATTCTATCCTTGTCACTTCTAAACCATTTTAGAGTATGTTGTTTTATCATGCCATGATGGGACCATACCTATTATTTATAATCCACTATCCATTAGGATTACACCCTCTATAGATGTCAGACATATTATATTGACCTATGTTCAGTTACATTCCTCTTCACATTCTGAGTTCATTGATGATTAATCAAAACACTTCCCCTCCCTTAGTCACCTTACCATCCAAATAGAATATTATTTATATAATAATACGTAAATAAAAATCAACATCAAAACTAGAAATTACCCCTATATTCCTAAAGTGGGCCCCTCTCTCCCATCATGTAGGAGAGGGCCCTTGAAAAATCACTCACCAAATTCTTGCAACGTTTTCCCCACATAACAATAGATCAAATAGTGTTACCCATTTCCTATCTATAGTATTTAAAGTTACATTACTACATCCCAACACCTATTTCACCTAAACAAGATTTGAATTATGATGGACTACTCCCCACACCTAAAAAATACCCCAACTATGTTGGTATTATTTTAACCCTGAAGAAAAATCCAAACAAGCAATCTTTCACATTTTTAGAAGTAATCACCTTCCTTGATCAAGATCTTAAAAGGCATCCTTTTGATCTCTCAAAGGTTCTTCCCTTCCTCCTTTTACAATAGAAGGCTAAGATTTTTGTACCTTTGAAAACCCTCCTATTTATTTTACATGAGACTTATTACTTACCCGAGCCTTGATACCAAATACCTAAAAAGGGATTACCCAGTGTCTAAGATGTCCATGATAGAAATATCAAAATACTATGAGGTCTTCATTGACTCATCATACCATTACCATCATGAATATCTAACACTTATTTAAGCTAAGATAGGTAACAATTATAGCAATTATAGATTCCCCACCAATCCTAGGCCACTCTCCTAAGATTTTTATCCTCTCCTAATCATGCCCATGCTTGGAGAAGTAGGTCATACCATAATGATCGGTGTCGTCATGATCAACATTTATCCCCATGATTACCTAAGTTTTATTTAAGTCAATCATCTTCCCCCTCCCACTAAAGTAATCAGTCTTATACCATTTCTTGATGAGCCATCACAAGCCCACTATAACCTAACATTGGAAGATGCAAAAGTGACCATGTCTTACCACTAGTTGTGTAGGCTACAATATTATCCTAGAATTTTCCCTATGCCAAGATAGACTCATATAAAGTAGATATTTGAATTCCCATAAGTACCTATTCATACATGGTTTAATGCCACTGTTAGGTGTCAAGAATTAGTTACACCTCATTGATAATATTATGAGCTCCATAGTTATGCCTACAAGTGCTTCATTTATGTTGGGGGCCTCATTCTTAGGCTTGACACTTATATTGAAAAAAAGGCAGGAGAACATCTTAAATTTAGACCCAACTAGTTACACCCCTAATTAGTAACATAATATTTCAACAATAGAGCTTATTAGTTATGTGTTTTAGAGGGCGAAGAGTTTGGTGTGTCTATGATCTCTTTACATCTAAAACATTTCTATATCTAAATTCTCACATATCACTCCATTCCCATCTACATTGCATTTTCATATGTCAAATGTCCACTAATAAAGTGGAGGTGTTTCTTTATGATTGTTTAGTTGGTTATTTTGCATAATATAGAAACTTTCAAAATGCATCACATCACATTTACCCATTCTTACATCTCCTTATTACTCCATATAGTAGGCATTCTAAAAATCATCATGTTATATTAGTTCTTATGAATAAAGTACAATTATTTACCTACATATTCTTACACAACTTATAAAAATGCTATCCTATAGTGGATTCTAGAAAACTTGTCTATGATAGAGTTCCTCCTTTATTGTGCCTCCAATAAAAAGAAAAAAAAATTAGCACCCCTAAAGTAAAATGACTTTACCCACCTGCCTTGGTCCTCAAAAATGAGCCCTCACATCTTATTGGTTTAAAGGGGCCAATATTTGGGGGTGAGGGCCTTAGAAAAAATAGAGAAAGACACTTTTATGCAAATTAAAATCTTATGCAAGTATAAAAGTCAAAATTCTACATATCTCTCCCTTACTAACCTTCGGTGTTGAGCCCTCACATCTTACTATTTATGTGGGGTTAGCATTAGAGAGAGGTGACCTTACTAA
Organism: Torreya grandis; assembly: GCA_037957365.1. Taxonomy (NCBI): domain Eukaryota; kingdom Viridiplantae; phylum Streptophyta; class Pinopsida; order Cupressales; family Taxaceae; genus Torreya; species Torreya grandis. The sequence continues at coordinate 1,645,917 of JARHVA010001972.1, read as the reverse complement.
CCTATGTGTATCCTTTGGTGATACACCCATGTGCCTTCTTAGTTACATGAGACTAAGTGTACGGGTCACAAATGAAAGTAAAAGCTCAAGGCAGAAGCACTAGTAAATCAGAAAGTGTCTAAGTAAAAAGTTCCTCAAAAGAAGGTTGTCTATGTGTTTATGTTTAGATAAAGTAACATTTTCCCATTTTACCAATACTTTTAGGGCATGTTCTCCCTAGATGAAGCCAATAAAGTTAGTATTTTATAAGTTTATCAAGAAGTACATATCCCCCTTTACTTGTAAGGATTATATCATCTTCCTTTTTCCTGTGAAATTTTGAGTTATGATTCATCTCACATATATTCTATTTTTCAATTTTCATCCCTCACTAAAAACTAAAATTAATATATTGTGTGAATAAAGAAATTAAATAACCATATTCAAGACAAATGTTAGCATAATTGTAGTCACGTATGTACATCTATTAGAGTGAATCATCTATATACATTATGTTTCCACATATACATAAGCATTTTTCCCATAATAACATATCAAAAATAAACAAAAAAATGAGATACACATATACATACATCATCACATATCTAATCCTTTAGAGTGAATAAACTAAGAAGCCAGTATGAAAATAAAAGAGTTGCATCACACAATGATCAATGATAGATGTGCCAAAATATCCGTGTTTGTGTGTGTATCATGTGAGATGTCAACTTTATACAATAAATATGTCTAATAAAATCACCTCCATAGAGGGCCAATGTACCTCAAGGCATCTAAAAAAGAATAAACATATGCATTGATATGACCAAAATATCTATAAAGTAAATATCAAAGATTTGTCCTCCTCTTTTGGGAGGGTACTGAGGTAGAATAATGTCCAGGACTATGGCTCTAATGATATCGCTTGCTTGTATCTTCTCTTGTCACTCCTCCATTCTCTACTAGTCAGTGTCTAGGAGGGTGACTCATCCTTGATCCTCCCTCTGATACCATCTTCCTGATCCTGTGACTAAAGGCTCTACCACCTCCTCCCCCCACCATGGTATCCACCAGGGACTCTGCTTTCCTTACCCTAGAAAATAGAGTGTTGTTTTTTTTAATAGCCAAAGTATGATATGTTAGGAAAAACACATATATGTGGCACTCAATCCATACAAGAATCCTAGGATCTACCAATAGTTGATCATGTATTTAGCCATTCCTCAACTGAAATAGATTGATCAAGGTATCTCTGATCATCCTCCTCCATGTGTCCATAGTATTTGCAATCATAAAACACGTAATATAAATCAAACCTAGATGGCATGAAAATATCTATAATATGTAAAAGTAGATAAATAACTAAAATAAATCAAAATACAAGTTATAATCATAATGAAAAAAATCAATATTTTACTTAGATCTCCCTCCTGCCACTTGAGATTAGAGTTAGTCTTCAGCTTCCTCATCCACATCTAGATCCTACTCCAATCCAATCTATTATTGGGTTTCACCCTCTCCCCCTCCCAATTTTTATTATTACTACTGTGCTTGGTCTAGTGGTGGTGGTGGTGATGGTGGTGGACCCATTTATTATTAACCAGCTCTAGCCTATCCTCCCCCTCTTTCAGGGGCCTATCAATTTGGTCAGGTGATAAGCACCCCTCTCACAAGAAAATTCCATGTCATTCACCCTATTCTCACATCCCTCACTTCATGAGTGCCCCTATACACAACTCTAGGGATGGGTAGGTTGCCTACATAAGGCAAACCAAACTATTGGGGTACTTGATCCATAAAATGTGCCTTGACCTATAGCAATATATCTTAAACCTACGTAGCCTTGGTAGTTACCACAAGATAAAATCCCTTATTAACCCATTACCCAACCATGTCCTTGTAGCATAGTGAAATCAAATATTTCACTATTAAATACCCCATGGTCTAGGGTAAAGCATGAAAGGGTACCATGTTTACCCATCTGATCATCATAATATGCCCTAGTTCCCCAATTAGCACCCCCCTCTGGTAGGGGATCACCCTCTCATAAACCCAACTCATAATGATGGTTAGGTAGCTAACATAAAGGGCTCACAGGTGAACCACCTAGTATAAATCCATGTAAGTCTACACCAACATCTCTTGGATCCAAGTATAATGAGCCTCTCTCTCCTCTATAGATATTACAATTAATAACTAGCTATACAAAAGCCTATTGCTACTCATGTCCCCCACTAACCAAGAGGCAAAGATGTCAATGATGGCCTTCTTTAGGTTAGGGATCATTGATCCCTCAACATAATAATTCTTCATGCCACACTTCACACCCATGTTAAGTGTGTTGACATCTCTAAAATTATTTGCCCAGCTACAGGCCTTATGATGACTATCAGAATCATGGATAAACACTAATAACCTAGTTTTAGGAAGATTGGTGATCCTATACACATCCATGAGAGTGATCAGCCACTCTCTTAGGGTTAGATGGAACACAAAAGTGTTTTGGTTAGGGTCCCAATAGGTTAACAAGTCACATAATAATTAGTTAGAGGAAGGATGATTCCTGCTCATGTAATACATATTATTCCTATTTGGTCAGGCAGGGCCAACTCATTAGCTATATGAAGTGATATGACTTGAGGGAGCCACTCTTACTCCCAAGATCTATTTCATTGGTTATAGGCCCCCTACAATAAGCAAAGAGACCCTACATCAGTTAGTTAATCAAGAAAGTTAAACTCAAAATATAAACAAGTCAAAAACATTCACATTTCTCTACTCTCATAAAACCTCCCTTGTTTTTAGGTGGTGGTGGTGAAACCTCCATATGGAGATAACATAACTACCTTGAGATGGCTATGAAACTACCACCTATAAAAGGTGGTAAATTTATAACCCAAGTGGTGGTTTTGTCAGATGCCCATGATTTCTTCAAACCCCACTAAAAATCACCTAAATTTTAACAAATATTACAAATCTCTAACCTGCCATTCCTAACAATGATCATGAAACATTTTTTTTCAAATTTGATTGGATTTCAAACACTTTTTGAATAAATTTTCAAAATTCGGGCAAAAATGAAAAGTTAACTAAAACTAACCTAATTGTGACACCTATTGCAAGTACATTTGCCATCCTCTCTTTGCTTTCTTTCTAATGATTACTTTTACACTCAAAGCAGTCACTAGCAATCTAGAGCTCAAAAATCTCCCTCAATACAAATGACACAAAAGAATAGTTTTTGAAAAGATTTTCAATATATTGGGCCCCAAACTGGCCTTTTTGATTTAAAAAAATTCTTTTTTTGGCATCATCTTTTGTATCAGTATTTATAATCACAAATATATGTGTTATGTTTCCTGGGTGTTATAAATCAATGTTTATCACTAATGTTTTGATGACATTCCAATCTTTTGTAGCACATTTTATAGTTTTATAGGTACATATAGTTTAACACCAGGTTTAGTCCCTTGATGAAATGGTATAGGTAGTATGATCTTCCCTACACATATGGTACGTATTATTTCCATGTTTTGATTACAAAGCCTATTTTTGCTTTTATTTCAGAGTGCACTTGAATCTCATCTTCCATCTACAGGTTGTGCAGAGAATGATAGGCTTTATTCCTCTATTTAGGTAAGTAAGGTAAGTATTTATAACCTCTCATTTGTTTATTTCATGCCTTACTCAGGACTACAACTTTATAATTCATGATAAGGCACCCTCCCAAAGGGTTAATACGTATGCACCCAAAATTTACACTATGCGACATTTTTGATACATTTATAAGGGTAATGCAATGACTTCTTGTTTTATGCTCCAAAAATAACTATCTATCTCTATTCCCTATTTATGTCTTCCTATTCCTTCCTTAACCCCTTTTGGTCCCATTGGTTCAAACCTTTCTATGTCATTTTTACTTTATTTTTAAAAAACTAACATGTTTGATGGAACTACCTCCCCAAGTGACAGAATTGCCTTTCCCTTTTTTGGAACCGTCCCTTATGTTGTGTAACTGATGTGGCAGTTTGGTAATATAGGAGGACATTTTGACATAAGGAGGTAGTTATTCATTAAAATGGTGATGATCTTGGAATCATATACAGTAGTTATGTCATATGAAGTGGCGGTTCTACAACTACCCCTTACATAAAATGGTGGTTTTGTCATAGTGTAAATGCCTTCTAAAATTAGCTCATGTAACTTCAATTTTCAAGAATTTTACATAATTAGCTTTGTATTTATTATTCCCATAAACTTGTATTCACTTCCAATCATGCTTAGCTCATTCATTCTCCTAATTTTAGCCTTATTCAGTTCATATCAAGTTGAACTCACCATCACACTCAGTTGAACTCCTCTATGCAAACTCCATTCTCTTATTAGAAGGTCAAATTTGGCCTAATTTCATATCTAAAATTGCCATTAAAATTTTTTATTGAGAAGCCTTTACAGCCACAACCTTGCTATAATTGTTATAAGATTCAACCTCTATTATTTTTAATTTGACTACAGAGCTACAAGTGAAGAAGTGTTCTTGGTAAAAGTAACTCAAACTTTGCAAGCCAAGGCATTAGCCAACCCCAGTTTAGCTTCTCTCCATTTTTGGATTGTGTCACCCCTTTTTCCATCTTATCCCATATTTTATCTATCCTCTAGCTAGAGAGTTTCTATAACTTGTCCAAGAGCATACGGAGCTAGCATGTTGAGGATTCTCGTATCAAAACACTACATGCACTTCAAATGATTTATTCTAGAATCAGGTTAGGTTTATTTTAATTTCCAATTATTATTTTTATGTTTTAGATTGGATTTAATATAGCTTGTTATTTTGATTAGATTAGTTTTCCACAAGAGATAAAAGAAGCAAATCTGATAGTTAAATAGATCCATTTCTATTCATTTGTCTTTGCTATAAAAACATAGTTAGTTTTGGTTTATGCTTGCATTTCAACAACTTATTTTCCTTTAAAATAATCAACACACTCAATCAATTATCCTAAAAATTAACTTAACAAATATCCATTTCTATCTAACATAAATTTTATTTTCAAGATATAAACAAGTCTTTTGCATTCTAAATAACCATCTAAGCAAACATAAGAAACATAGATAACTATAGGTACATATTGAAGAGTGGTAGATTACTGGTCCTATTTTTTTGAAGAGTTAAAAGCATTTTTATTTTCCTCTCTTAAAGTATAAAATCAAAATTTCTGTCTCTTATTTCTATTTTAAAAATACATTCAAAAAGTTTGTTTGTGATAAATTAGAAAGGTTGAAAGACTATCCTAGTTTGTTTATAAACAAGAAAATTAGTGTAAGGTGATTTGTTTATATTATTATAGATCATATCTCCTCTCACATTACCTGAATACATATATTTCATTTACACATTTAGCCTACTTCATACAAACAATTAAAACAAACAAAAACATTTCATCTAGTTTGTATACAAATAGATCTAGGAAAAATCAACATTTTGCATAATTGCATAGGTTTATTCTCTCTTCCATTACATGAATCTCAAACATTAAAAAGGATAAAAAAGATATTTTTATTTTCATTTAGTTTTAAGTTCTATTATCCTTTACTTTCAGCACTTTATTTTTAGTAAGAAAGTATTTGTAAAAAATCAAAAAAATCCCAAAAACAACAAAACAAAAATAGTTAAAATCCTTGCTATTTCATGCAAGCCATACTAAAATATTTTCCAAATATGTGCAATCAAAAATATCTAAAAAAATACTTGTCCATCTGCACAAGCATCCATAAATACCAAACCTTACTTGAACATTCTAGCAAGCACACTTTATAATCCATTACTTGAACAAACTCATATGCTTTTCCCTAGCTTCTACCTAGCCTCTTTCATATGACCCTTTTCGAGATACAAGTTTTTATCCAGCATGGTTTAATCCAAATATTTAGAGCACCTGGTCCCACTATCATCACACAATATGACATTATTACTGAGTTAATATGTGAGGTCTTTTGATCCACTCTAATTCCCTACCTCATTATAGAGTCCTTACTTGCCTTAGAAGAATAAGAGCACATCCCCGATCAACCCATAATTTTTCTCCTAAAAAATAGGAGACATCAACACAATGGCATCCAAGATTAGTCACCCATCCATCTATCTTCTTCTCCTTGGGTCTAACCTCATCTTATATCATTCACACTTGGTAGATGACATTGGTCAGGCAAAGTCAACCCAACATAATATATTTTCTCTCATGAGTCATTCATCCCAATCCCCCTCATTTCCTTAAGCCTAGAATTGACCAATAACTTTGCCTTCTTCTTATATCAGAAACTGAGGGGCCTTAGAGATCTATTTCCACACAACTCAACACTATCAATGAACACTGATATGTTATTGAGGTCTTTTAGTTCCATCATGAGAACCCATTACCACCACCTATCCTAAATCTCATTTCACCCAAACATAAACCAAACACCTACCCTATCCATTAAACTTATTACCTTAGCCAAATTTTGGGGAGTCAAGTGCATAGATTAGCATGTGTTAATTTGTGTGCATATAGACCCCTATAAAAATGCACAACTAAGTGAATTAGGACATTTAATCAAAATGCAAATACATAGCAAAATTACAACATAATAAGTTTATAACATATGAAAATTATGTGAATTATGATATGACAAATAGAAATCATTCCTTTGTATTTCTTATGTATTTAATGTTCATTAAAAAAATTAAAAAAGAATAAATTGTCTGTTTCCAAAGAAGATTTTGCTTTTCACATTCAAGAAAGGAAAATGAGAAATTAAGAAAGTGGATGAGGGTTTGTACGTACCCAGATGTGGATTTGCGCACTAGATTCAAATGATAGCAGGAACTCCTCTTTGGTTGTGGAGGATGACACCTGAAAGAGAAAGAGACTAAAACACAAAAATTGTTAGAAGGCTAGAAAGTGGACTGCCAAGCAAAAGCTTGATCCTAGAAGTGCAAGGACTTCTTGGAGGATGACAGTCCACCATTAAAAAATAGAATATAATTAGAAACAAAAATGATAAAGACTAAATGAAAGAAATAAATAGAAAATGCGTACTTGTTATGCAGTAATCTACTTTGCACAGTCACTGACGTCGGTGGTTCTACCGGCGTCGGTCAAATAAGTCATCGACGTCAGTTAGGCTGTCGACATCGATAGGGGAAATGCTCAAGGTCGGTCAGGGTAATGGCCAGGGATGAGTTTTAGTCTGGTTTTTAGTCTATAGAGTGGTCTGGGGTTTTGTTTGAGGGTCAGAGAGACTATTTGGGGGTCAAAGGGACTGCTTGGAGGTTTGTGCAGGGCTGATTGGACTGAGAGTATGGTCTAGAAAGGGACTAGCTGAGTAGCAGAGGCAAAAGGGGGATGATAGGGAGAGAGGGATCAGAGAAGGCCTTTTATCCTCTTTGAGAAGGATAGGGAAGGTTGTGGGCAGTGGTCTTGCTTATTAGATGAATTCAAATAAAATTGAAATGAAAAACAATGAAGTACTTACCTCCTACTTGCTGAAGGAAGAATGAAGGAGACCTGTTGCTGATGCTATTGATGGATCTACAAATGCCTTTGATCTCACAATCTGGAGTTGTCCTGCAGAGTACCTGTAGCTGGTGGTGTTTGTTGTGTGAGAGGGAGAGAGGGAGAATTCGAATGCCAAGCATCCAAAGAGTTCACATTCACGGGGGGAAGAACAGTTGCAGAAATGTAGTTTTAAGGGTAACCAATGCCAACAGAACCACCGACGTCAGCTGAATAATGACCGACGTCGGCGGCAGAAGAATGGGGACAGAGGCTAAAATTAGCCTCTGTCTGTTCTTGCACACTGCCAGGGTCAAAACGATCATGGGAAAATGGCCGAGAGGGATTAAATGGACGCGGGAGGAAGGATTAAGAGAGGATTTGGGCAATTAAAGCTAGGAATGAGGTGGGGGCATCCAAGGAGGAGAATCTAAGGTGGCATGGGTGAGGTGGAAAGGGGACAATTAAAATATTTTATTTATTTTAATTTAATAATGGAGGGGACTTAGGACAAGTGTTAGGAAATAGACCAAGGGGGCTAAGGGGGAAGGACGACCTAGGGGGTAGACACGATTTCGGTGTCTACATTATCATACAATCATCATTCCTTTACTTTACATTATTTTTGGATTCATGACAATCAAAATAGGTAATTGCCATAGGCCACCATAAATAGTGTGTATATCAAACAAAATTTAACTTATTATTAGTGTATATTCCAAAATTTATGAAAAATATGATAATATATATCCAAATGATTTTAGAAATTTGAGAATGTTTCAATTGTTCCCAAAGTGATAGACATGCTTACAAGCTTTTATAAACTATATAATAAATCTAGTTGTGGAAATTCATCTTCTCTCTGAAACTTAAGATTTACCATCCTTGATTAAAAGGTATTTAACCTAATGGCTCAAAAAGATATGTCATGTGTATAGCTTACTTCCACAATATTTTAGGTAGAAATTTTGTTTAGTTTTCATACGACCCCATCTTAATTTTGCATGTTAGTAGGATGTTTTATAAATACCCAAAAAAGGAACTTACATAAATAACAAATCCTTAAAATGAATTTTGTCTCTTGCCAAACATAAATAAATTTGAAAAATGTACATTTTGGTATTCATGGTGATAGATAAAAGCCTCTGTAAAAAAATAAATTGATTTCAAATAGGCAATAGACATTATATTAATTGGGCTATATAATATCTAAATTATTTTGAACAAAATAATAGATATTTGTTTGTAGCTCAAAACCTATTATTGGAAAAAAATAGAAATGGAAATTTAGACCCAATAAGGATAATAGCATCAAAATCATTTATCAAATTGATACTCATTCATAAACATCTACCAACGACTAAATAATTGATAACCTATAATATTTAGGCCTCCTATTTACAACAACTACATGTTTCTATGATCTCATTCCTAAGAAGTTCAAAACCAATGTGGACTAAATTCTATGCAAGAACATCATCGAGCATTTATTTTAAGGACATTATGAGAAATTTATAATATGCAGGTATCATAGCCTCACATTGTATAATATCACATTGAAATTTTTACATTATGCACTAAAAATTCTCCATAAAGATTAATTTTACATTCTTTATTTTTTGCAATGCATCAAGGAATATTCTTTGTTAGCCTTTATTTGATTTGTACATATTTTTTCAAACAACAATATTTTGTAATCACTTTTTTTTTAAATGTTTCCCCGACCCTATGAATATTCACATTCAGCATATCCACCTCTTAATTCTACTTAATTTGGAACTCCTAACCTAATTTTATAATGGACTTTAACAGTATAAGGATGAACTAAGAAAAAAAAAGATAGGACATGAAATGCATGAGTAGATCCAAGAAACACCTAGAAAGCATAAAACCTCAAGAAAAATCTAGAGCATAGATCCTGAGAGAAGAAAAATAAATAAAATCTAAATATTTATGAAGCAAAATGATAATGCCCTCCTCAAAAAGATGAAAAAATAAAGAGTAAGACTAGGAAGAAAATAAAAGTCTATAAGATGATGTTAAAAACATATCAAAATAAAATGCAAAAATTAAGCAAAAACATGGTTAAAAACATTACTTATTTTTATTTTTATTTTTTATGTTAAGTTATTAAATCCCAAGGCTCAATAACTACCCCATACTTCCTATGTTCAAAGCATAACTTGGGGACTTAGAGGGGGGAAATAACTGATCCATTCCAAGTAATAATACAGTGTAACAATTTTGACTAAGAAACATTTTACAAACAAGCATAATGACAAACAAAAAACTAGTGAATATGGAGAATGCACACAAAAAGGGGTTCTAAAATAGGTACATGGAACACCATAAACTAATATGATAGATCAAAATAATTAAGTATAAAGGTTCATCTATGAGTGGTGACTCACCTCTATAAGTAAAAATCCATTAGTAGTGATACATGTATATAAGTAAAAATCCATTAGTAGTGATACATGTCTGTAGAGATTGCACTTATTAATCAAACATTTTGAACATTTTTGACATGGTTGATTTTGCATTAGATAAAGAGATGGATCTTGTCCTTATAAAATTAAAAATAAATAAACCGCATGAAATGAGAAAGGGATATGGTAAGAAAATAATAAGTTTTAGTGGGAAAATAGAAGTGGCAACAGACTTGAAGTGGGAAAAGAAGAAAAATTAACAAGGAAAAATAATATGCTTTAAGAATAAATTAGAGAGGAAGAAGAAAACATTAATAAAGAATTAAAAATATATACTTAAAATTATAAAATTTACTTGTCCTTGAATATGGTATATTAATTCCCATCACATAAGAAGCTTAAAAACAAAATAATAGTCCTTTAAGAGTCCTTAAACATTGTCATATAGCTATAACCACATGCGTCCATTTATTATTTATATCCATAGTAATATGAAAACCCCATTAACATACTAAATTATTATTCACAAGAGCTATTTGATTAGTATTGGTCTTCTAACAAAATAAGTATTGAATCAATAATCATTATTGACCTTGAAGTGAAATTAACACAAAGAAAATTTAAATGTTAAACCTAGATAACTTAACATGCCTTGAGAGTTTATGATACTCAAGTGAAGGATGTGCATAATGAAAAAAATGTTGTTTGACAACTACATAAGTTAAAATAAGCTTGATAATACAAGGACACTTCACCTAAGTCTGAGATAAAAACAAAGCATCATAATGTAACCATCAATATACTGAACCTTATCTAAGATATGTGATAATAAACCATAATACACAAGCTCTAAGATATCCAAAATATTTAAAAATAGAAAGAAATAACACAATACTATAAATATATGACTGGAAAAAGAACATTCCAAGACACCATTATTATTCCAATTGTTTATTAATCCTACTAATCATGCATAATCTTCCTCTAGTAGGAAATTCGATAACCTTTTAGAATTCTCCTATTTTTCTAAACACCTTACATTGGTGACATCATATAGGCAAGTCAATGGAATGGAGTGGAGTGTGATCAAGGTGGCTTATGACATGGTCACTTACACATGCTCTTACACCTCGTATAGGGTATCTTACACACTCATCTCTTACATGGCCTATGAAACAATCCAAGAGGACCAATCATTACACTTTTCTTCCAAGACTTCCTTACACACTCCAAAAAGGTCATAAATGGGGTCTCTTACATAGTCCATGTGTGCAATCATGAGTTTGAGGACTCCTTCTCCACCATTGATATTGATCTTAGATCAATGGTCCACATTCATTCCAAAATTACTTAAATGTAAGGGCCTTTGGCCATTATAGACAAGCTCTCTTGAACTAAACTTACTATGTAGAAATCATACTAGAGCTTCACATTTCTTCAACATTCTCATGCAAATTTACAAGCTAAGCAAGAGTAGATAGGGGGAAATGTTTCCCACATGTGGAGTTGACATTTCCAAATACCTCTAACTCTACAATCTGAGCACAAACCTCTTTTTAGACTAAAAAACAAATAAGTCTCCAAAGAAGGTATAATGTTGTTTGTTTTATTTCTTTTTGATTCGTCTCTTGCTTGATCTTTCTCAAACCTAGTGGATAGGCTTATATTTGTATGTTATTCAATTTTTTTGTATTTTAATTGACTAACCCTCTTCAAATTCATGATCTATAACTACTAATACTTAACTTAAATGCCATGAGGGCACTTGTGACATCGGTAGTGGTAGCTTTAAGTGCGATGAAATCAAACAAGTTGGATTCGATGTTGAAAATGTTGTCTTGACTCTATAGGGATCATTATCCATTACCATAGTTTCCCTCTTAAGGTTCAAGGGAATTCCCTATGACTAGGCAAAGGTCAGTTTTGACCCAAATAAAGGCTCATTTAGATTTTATGGTGGTGCCACTAGGAGTAGGAGGTGATTTTGAGATGAAGCATTTGGGAAGACCTTAGTTGTAGTGGTGGAAATTGATAAAGGTGGTTGATCCTAGTTCTATCAAAATGGAATTGGGTCTTGGTGCTAGTATGGGTAAGAGGCAAGGGTGGTTTAGGGGTGAATCATTTAACATGGTAAAAGTGTTGGTAGAAGGTGGTGGTGATAGAACTGGCGGTGGATTTCTAGTGGCTAGTAGTGTCAGTGTATTATAGGTGGGCAGTTGGTTAGGTGGATATCTTAGGCTTTTATTCCCTTTATTTATATTTTTGGATAGTTGACTTGCCTATGGGGCATTTTTGGTTTGTCTCATGGTTTCCCTATGGAGCTTACTTTTGTTGACCTGTAACATCAATTTGTTATTGTTTTTGGTCCTCTTGGTTTCTTGTAGTCCCATTCTTTAATGGCTATTGTAATTTTTATTTTTAAATAATAAATTGGGTGAGGAACCCTCCAACCTCCTTTACCTATCAAAAAAATTGGACATCATGATAATGACTTTAATTAATTATGAGAAAAGATTGTACATCTTGCAGATAAAAGGATCATTGCATTTAGAAAAGTGGAAAACAAGACAACAGAATCCACTTCTTCATCTTCTTCTACATCTTATTCTATAAATACCAAGCTATCCCATAATATTTATTAGATTGAACCAATGGTCATTCTTTTTATTATTAACAAAAAATAAAAATAATATATTGTTGGATATAAAATGAAATAAAATAATACATGTACAATAAAATTTGTTCAAAGTGTGAGATACAATGAGAAATATTTTCAGTATACACATGGGTTTGATATGGGATATATATTTTTTACCAATCACTTTGGGACTTGATAGTGAAAATACTATTGATTGTAAATGTACTATTTCACAAGGAATGCATTTTTGAGACAACCATCATTATTAAAATTGATTCTAATAGTGAATAAGGATAATACAAGTTTATCTTTTACTTTTAAATTAGGGTTGTCAACATTTCAAAGCAATAGAACAAGCATGAAGGACACAATGGTCCATGATAAAGTTACATATTGAATTACAAATACATTGGTACCAAATCAAAAGCACCCAAATTTATAGAAAATATATGACCATGTAATACATACTTCAAATTTGTCAAAAGAACATCAACAACATCAACCAAATGTATAAAAGGTAACCAATATAGATGTGACTATTTCTAAAAATAAATATCGATAAATTAAGTATCAAAATGAGTTAATAAATAAAGATTAGTATTGTGCATAGTTTTTTATTTTCATCAAAATGAATATCTCATTCTATGATTCTCAATTAGCTAAATTATACATAATGTCATGATCAAGTAAGGTTAAGATAAAATGCATGTACAATGATACTTCTTTGCAATCTTGGGTACACAAAACAAGATTTACAAGATACGTCAAGGATAATCAAAGAATTTGATTTACATACACATTGTTCTCTTGGGTATATAGTGTTACCTCTTCAAGTAGGTTTAAAAACAATGGCTAATCCATTCTTAGTTTCACCAAGCATATGAGTATTTGATATGTTATTAGGATTCCCTTGGATAAATTAAGCTCTATGTCATACCATTAATAGTACATTGATGTCTCAAATATATACATTATAATCAAGTGGTCAAAGTTTTAGGTATTTGATATGATTACCCTCTACAAATAGTGGAATCTCCTCCTCTTTCCCTACCCACACCAAAATAAGTTGTGGAACCTATTCAAGAACATAGTACAGAGATAGTTACTATACCTATCTAATAAAATATTATAGAGATAATTGTTGCATCTGTGCAAAAGATTTATAAATAACCTATTCAAAGTAAAGTGATTAAACCTCCTATACAAAAAACTTCACATCAAAGAGTTATTAAAATTTCAAAGATACTCATATTCTACAGTGCATCCTAAGGTAATACCTTAGATAATTTAGAATTTTCCACAACAAACAAAGGAAGTGAGACCTTATCCTAATATATAAAAAACTCCATTTTATCATGCACATTCTGGAGTTACACATCCTAGAAAATCTATTATGAGCACTGATCAATACATTTTCATTACAATACATGATTTATTTTTAGATTTAGATTCATCTACATTTAGCACTTTTCAATCATGGAAAGTCACCTTCCAACTCTATGATACAATCACCCACTATGGTCCTCCCTCCCATTTATAGAATCACATGGTATCTTATTTTAAATATTTCAAAAATACAAAAAAAATCAAACATTTCAAAAATACAAAAATAAAAGATGTCAAAATTTAAAAACATTTAAAATACTCTCAAAAAAAAATTGAGACCTGACTATGACATTAACTTTCTAGTTTACTTATTTTCATATGTTATTTATCACATATTTGGTGGATGGGATATTTTTTTTCAAACACACATGCATTTCAAGAGGTATATGGCTATGATGTAGGACATACATATTCTACATGGATTCTTAGATGATGGATTCCCTCTACCCAGTGGCCATGCCTATGTTATGAGAATCTTATTCTATAGGTTACATTATAACATGCTATGACATAAAATGATATGTTGAGATAATATCTTACAAGTTTTTTGTGAACTAATCATATCTTACATTTCCCTACATAAGTATGCTATGTTTCTATGATGTGACATTAACACGTAGGGATAGTATAGACTAGTTTTCACTTGTTCTATGCCCCTTTGATGTTATTTACTTTCTTGTATGATAGGCTAGACATTTATTTCTTATTGTGTGTGGACCTTGGCCATATGTGTGCAATATTTTATTTTTATGAGATATATTTTAATATGTATAATTGCCTGTGTCCCTTTTCCCTATGTGTGAAATATTTTCTTGGTATGCGAAACATTTGGGCATACCCATTTTATTATGGCCCTTGGCCCTATGTGTGTGATGTTTTATTGTATGTTTGACACTTGAACATGTCCCTTGTATGAATCCTTTGGCATTATGTGTGATATTGTATTTATGTGACATGTCTATTGTGATTGTTGAGCTTGATTAGTGGTGCCATGATCCATATCATGCACTTTTACTATGTAGTCAACTTCAGATATGGTTACTTTATTGTGTGCCTCATTTTTATATCTATATATACATGACACTTGTGTGCCTCAAAATAAATATGTTTCATACATGATTTAATGATAATAAAATTATTTTGATGACATATTATACACATGTTGACATAAATATACATGATTATATATTTATCACATGATATGGTTGTTTTTTCAGATGAGTTACTTATAAGATGCATTTCTCATCTCAAAATGGGGCATTATAGTAGGATTTTGTTAGAGATTCAATCCTCCATGAATATAAAAATCATATTTTGGAAAAAATATAGGTTTTAAATATTTAAATAAATTAAAAAATTAATATTTCATGATAGATTATAGGTTTGAAATATTCAAAGTAATTCAAAAAAGAGATTTTATGACAGTGTACAGGTTTCAAAGTTTCAAAGACCCAAAGTAATTTTAGAAAAAAAATACATGACATACATTTGCATAGTGATACATATTATGAGGGTATATGACATGCATATTCACTCACTTTAGATATACTTGAGTACAGATTCATACACAATGAATGCATATACATGGGTATATGAAAAATATTTACAAGATGAAATATTATAAGTTTCAAATACAGTTACAGTTGAGCATATAGATGAAGGGAATTCTATATCATTTGGCACATATTTATGGGGAATGATATTTTTTCATGCACATATATACATTTTCAAATTCATAAGGAATGATACTAGTTCATGTGCATATCAAATATAACACATTATAAAAATTCAAAGGTAGATGTTTATTTCAACTCTTATTTGTTGGTATTGAGTTCATAATGGGGGCATGAATATTCTTCATTGTTTTTTTATCATGAAAATATAATATAGATACACTTGCAATGGTGTGATTAATTATATTATAAGCATTATATATTCAATTCTATTGACACTCAATGGCCTTGGCATTACTTCTATCAAACCCATTGTGTGGTTACATATTTTGTTACGGGTGATGTATGTTTAAGTCTATTGACACTCAATAGATTTTACATCAGTTATAATAAATTAATTATGGTTCCACATTCTTTTAGATTAGTACATTTGGTACTTTTACCCATTCATGGGAGTTAGGAAAATCATATTTCCAACTCAAATGCTTGATTGGTCATTCAAAATTGGGACTTGATCACTCTTAATTCTCTAATAGTTCAACATAAGGAACCATATCTCCAAGTGCATCAACAAGGGGGAACATATATCCAATGCTTAACCATATTTTATAGGTTACAAATTAATGTGATTTCATCTCCATAGAAGTGTATTCCTTCTTTGCTCTCTTTTCAATTTACAAATTTTCAATTTTCAATTTTTTCAAATTTCAAGTATGAACAATGATTACTTCATGTGTTTTTTCATGGTTTGATAAAATTGAGTGCCCAACACAATTGAAATTTACTATCAAATACAAAGTGTGATATACACACTTAGATTTTTATTTATCATTTACTCTATAAATTCCATTACTAGAATAAGGGGAGCAGGGGGCGGGAGAACATGGTGTAGAGGCATAAATGTAGATACCTAAATCTAGTCATACTTACTTGACAAAATTAATTATTGACACACTCTAAAACACTCAAATTGAATCCAAATACATGACTCTTATTCACGATTCCTCTAATCCATTTAGATTATTATTCACCCTTTATATGTCATCACTACTACATAAAACATTTCAAGTTAATGTTCAAGCCTATGTTACATCACTCTTAGACTTGTTTCCACCATAGGGAAAATGTGCCTGATTCTTTAGGATAGGTCTACTACGGTAGACCTATACACCTAGTGTGGCCTCATCTCCTGCCAATTAACAATTAGTTTATGAATTTCATAATATTCATTTAAGTCTTCCTAATTTCAAGGGGTTAGTTAAAATAAATTATCAAAAGGTTTCAATATATAATAAAATCACAACCTCACTTAAAAATCACTTGATTCATAGCTTGGCATTATCTATTGAGCATTTATACACTATTGTATTTTTTTTAAATTCCATATTCTCCCCAAATTTAATACCATTATTTATGATTAATCATGAGCCTTGTTTGAATTATCTCAAAGCAAGTCAAGAGCAATCATTTTTAAGTATCAAATCAAAATTCTAGTTACATACACATAGTCAAGGAGCATAATTGCATAATCACTCTAGGTGGGATAACTACATCTACCTTAATTCACTTCTCGAAGTATTTGGATACATAGGCAATGTTCAATTATCAATGGGGTGATAGGGTTAGCTCATCAAATTATAATCCTCCTCTTTTCTTGTAGGTTTATAGCTCTCATAAGACCCTTAGGTTTCCTAAATCAAAGAGAAGGTAAACAGTGAATTACACAAGGAAATATCAAAATTAAAACATCTCATCCCACTTAGGAGACAAAGGGGAAAAATTTGGTGTTGCCTATCTATATTTAGGCAGATGTGCATCATCTTTATCTCACATGTCCCCTCATAGGATAACAAAACTTTACCTATTTATGTTGATATATTTCACAAAGGGACCTTACATGCTCACTTAAGGTGTAAAGGAGAGAACCCAAGGTAGGTTGAGGTTATTTTTTTGTCACGGTAAGAAATTACATCACCTTTGATGCTTTCTTTATAAGTCAGACTTAGTCCTAACCTAGTTAAGTGATCATTCCAGTGATTGCTAGCTAGGTGTGATTCAGTTCATTATAGACAATCCTAAATAAAGTAAATATATCATTCATTCAATCATTTAGTGGTATAAATAAACATCATTGAGTCAATAATCATATCTTTATTACTTAAATTATAAATATTACATAACTATTCATTCTTTAGAGAGTGATTATAATTCTTCCAATGCCACTGCTTCCACTACCATTCCTATATCTATCATAAGTTATTGCCTGAGTATTTAATCTATATTTTTACAATTTGACAACCTATCTATAATGTTTATAGCTCTTTGAGATATTACCATTATTATTATTTTAACCCTCTTTTTCTCTCCTCATCAACTTCCTTTTATAGGCTCTTAAGATCCTTTTTCTACCACCAACTTCAACTTTCTTACAGTTATTGTACCATTCTAGCCACCTAAAATTTAATGTGTTATGGTGCTCAATGCCATCTACTTCTAGCTTCCACTATCACTTCACAAGTATCTATCAAGATCCATTATTAGACTTAACTCTTGTTATTTATCCATGATAGTCTCCACTATAGTCCCCAGGTCATACATAGTTCTATGTCTAGATCTTATTGTTTTGTCATCTATCACATGTCGACATGGTTTCTAAGAGTTTTCACTTATCTTGACAGTAGTAAACATTGGGCATGCACCAAGTTATGGGTTTCAATTGCATGCACCACTCCTTGGTTATAGGGGATGAATTGAATTCACACATTACCCACTTGCATACTTTAGTATTTACGGACTTATCCAATTTTTTTGGTTGACATCAACCCAAACTAAACCATTTATCCACCCCCAAAAAACTAGGCCATCTCTTTCTTTCTTTTTTCAATCCAACTATCTACGAAGTTACACCAATAGTAGTTGCTTCATCTAGATTTACACGTTTTGGAAAGCCTTGTCATGCAACTAATCATGAGTTAAAAACTTGTTCATTATTCTCCTATCTTATGTCTAATCAGTGGGTCCTTACCTTATTATGTTTATTTTCATCTTCATCCAAAAAATGATTTCACACTTTGCATGGTGTGTAGTGACTTAAGTTCTTTCACTCGACAACAAGTGGATCTAGAGATTCTAACTCCCTAATTTCCTTGGCATTAAGGTGCCAATTTTTTTCTTGTCTCACTTTATATTCTTATATGACCACCTTAGCTTCTCCTTAATGGGAACATGAGCTTCACCCTATTGCCTAGTTTTCCTAGTTACTATTATGATAGCATTCCTCTATGCATCCTCCTACAAGGGTATCTATAACCTAATAGTTTCTTCATGTGTCTCTAAGTTAACTTTCCTCATACATTCCCTAAATGGGTGTGAGTTGACTCATGCTTTCATAGGCTATTTTGTGGATTTAACCTGATTATTTATTATTTCATGCACATCACTCCCTTGCATTCTACACCTTGAATACCCTCAAATAGTGAGGGTATCCTTATATATGGATTATAACATCTAGGTAAGGATGGATATCTATCTTCATCAACCTACACCTCCTATTTCAAATTATATTCACCTTCTAGTGGGTATAGATAAACACCACTAAGGATAGTAGTGTGGAGACATGTTGTCTCCTCTCTTTGCAATTCCATCTAGTTTTTTCATCGAAGTCCCACCATCCTCTAGGGTAAAAAAATCCACAATGTATTCGTTTATCCTTGGGTGTTACCAATAATCATCATCACAAGTTTGTGTTCACTATTCTTTAGCTATTTCATTTTCTTCTATGAGCCTTCTTCATCCACAAGTCTTCCCTAATATTCTCATGCCTTATCCTATAATTTCTTCCCTCTACCCATTTATGATTTATTGATGGAATTAAATCCTTCCTAAGTCATCTCCTACATGACTATTCCACTTAGTTAGTAGTCTTCAAAATATCTATCCTATTGCTGGTAGGTCCTTAGTTTTCCTACGATCTCCCAAAAGTGGGAGCCAAAAATTTAAAGCCTTCTTGATTCAAATAACCCACATATAAAAATGTGTGGGACCCTTAGATTCTCAATCTTTTAGAACCAAAAAAGGGTCTTCCCGCATCCCTTCACTAGCTCTGGGCTCTCTGGTCCATAATATTCAAGATCCCAATCCTTAGGTCTTTGTCCTCCTCCTCCCTCTAAGCCTCTCGACTTCTCTTAAAAATAATTATTTCCTCAACCTTTTTTGTTACAACTACATAAAATCCTAACTTTGGCATAATTATTATCCCTCAACACCGACCTCCTCTAAAAAAAAATTTTTTTTGGAAGCCTTTACCATGGGCCAATTGCCCATATTTATAGATGCAAAGGTGGGTCACTAGCTAGTCTAGTACACAGGTCGATAACTATCCTTCTAGTTTGTTTGTTTCCAATCCTCAACCACTTATGCTAGGGTAGCTAAGTCATGTTTGGTCCCTTAAATTATGACATGTGTTATAATAAGTCATGCCTTGAGCCTTTCCACTCTTTTCCTTCAAGATCGATTCACTCCTTAGGATACTCAATTATGACAGTAATCAATTTGGATTGGCCTTTTAGATCTAATGTCCTCACCTATCCTTTGGCCCAATCACTGTGAAGTGTCACTTAGTCTAGTTGCCCATCTGACCATTTATCAATTTATGTCTTCAAGATTAAAATATCTCTCTCTATGTTAAATCTTTGCTTGTTTAACATGCCAAATTTACCTTCATGTTTTCTCTTTTATGCATGTGTCCTACATGTGTTATCATTTTCTTGCACACACCTTTTTACTGGCTCTCTTTTGTGTGCCACTATTTATACCTCCTTTCGGCTTCACATTGCACAACCCCAAACTAAATCCTTCACCTAGTCTTCCAATGCAATAAACTTTGAACTTATCCATTTGGGGCATCCCTTGTACAATCATTATTATTTTTTGGTGGTGTAAAGCACTTTTTTAGTATTATAATTCAGTAGTCCTCATCATAAATAATTAGACGTTTGGTAGTTATGACCTTCAAAGAAGGCCCCCACTTGACTCACCTGGTTGGACATTAAGAGGGGTGTTTGTATTATTACATTAATACTTCACACAACTACTATGCTTAGGGATAATCTATCTTACTTTATAACACTTAACATACTCACATCATCATATCATGCAAGGGAACTTTGTGCGCTCACTTAAAGCACAGAGGGGAGAAATATAGGTAAAATGGGGTTAGTTGCATGTCATATTAAGTGAGAACATCACCCTTGAAGCTTGCCTTATAATTTTTACATATTCTTAACCTAGTTAAGTGATCACTACAATGATGGCTAGTTAAGCATGATTCAATTCATTGTAAACAATCCTAAGTAAAACAACGATATCATTCATTCACTTATTCATAGGTATAAACAAACATCATTGAGTCAATAATCAAAGCTTTATTGATTAACCTCTTAATATCACATATTTTTTCATGTTTTACAATGCACTTAAAATGCTTCCAATGCCATTGTTTCAACTACCATTCCTATCTCAATCTTAACCTAGTGCCTCAATATTTCATCTATATTTTTAAAATTTAGAAGCTTGTCTATAATGTCTAGAGCTCTCTAAGGCAATAACATTATTATTTTTTCTAACCTCCTTTTCTTTCCTTATCAACTACCTTTTATAGGCTCCTAAGAGCCTTTCTATAACACCAACTACAACTACCTTAGAATTATTGTGTCATTATATCCACTAGCAATTAATTCATTATGTTGATTGATGCCATTTACCATCATCTTTTTCTATCACTTCATAACTATCTATCAGGATTTGATGTTAGACTTAACTCCTATCATTTATCCCTTGTGGTCTCTTATTTAGTTCTTAGATCCTATACGGTTATGTGTCTAGGTCCTGTTATTTTTTCATTTAGCGCACATTAATACGATTTTTGATAGGTTGCACCTATGTTTTTGGTAATCCACATTAGGCATGTGTATAGGTTATGTGTGGGTTCATTGTGTGCACCACTCTTTGGATATTGACACTAACCTGAATTCCCTTATTTCACGCTTACATGCTTTAGTCTTTAGGGACTGCTAATTTTTTGGGGTCAATAGGTGGAACAATCAATGTTTTGTCAAAAGCAACACATATAAGTATGTAGTAAAAAGATATGGTCAACCTACACTATTGTCTAGGGAGCACTATTTTATCCAAGAATATTCATAGATTTTACCTTTGATCCCAAGTTTTGAGTCTTATATTTTCCTATTTCTCATTATCATATATCAAATATAGTCAATCAATAATCAGAAAATATGAATATATTATTGTTGATTGTACTAACTATTTTTAGTATATACCATTTTTCAATTTCAATTTTCATTTTAGTCAATTCAACTTTAAATTTGTATTTATTCTCAAATGTCATATATTACAATTTGGATAGATCTTTCAATTTGTATAGTAACCACAAGATCTTCAAAAAATAGGGTAAAATAGAAAATAAAAAATAGAGTGAAATAGATAGTAACCATGAGATCTTCAAAATTTGCTATAACATTTTATGACATAACCCAAAGTTTTTAATTATTTATCTATCAATAGATAATGATAGAAGAGTAAATTTCACTAAGAAGGAATGTAAGATACATGTTTTCAATAAATTATGACACCTCACGAAAAGTTTGAAAGGTATTTATAATTACAACTAATTCATTTATAATTTCAATGACAATACAACAACCTCTTTACATTAACAATGCTACATGACATCTCTAAAATCTATAACTTTGAATTGAAAAAGGAAGATTTTTACAACTAAACTCTTATGTTATTTATTTTATGTATTCATCAAAAAAAAGTCTCAATAATAACTTAACTATTAAATTTTATGTATTCTTTCTCTTACAATTTCTTATTTAAAATATTCTTTCCTTATAATCTTATTAACTTATCATAATTACTATTAAAAAATTATATAAATATATATATTAAAAAATTAAAAAATAAAAATTCATAGTCACTATTAAATGATAAAATATATTTAATCCTATTGAAAATTGAGTATTCATACTCACCATTTGGTAATAAATATATTTTATCCATCCATTTTTTGGTTGTCCAAGTGCAGGCATTCATTGTTGGTATTTTCAAACTTCAAGCCAAAAGTATTTGTTTAGATTTTAATAAATTCAACTCTTAATAAGCAGAAACAACCATGTGATTTTTCAAATATTTTTAAGTTCAATCTATATTTAATTCTTTCAAAAGACAAAGACCAATAGCATTTTCAAAACAAAATGTCTAGCTGCAAACATGGAAGACAATTCATGGTGATTAAGTTGTCGAAATGCACAATTTAACATTAATTATATTTCTTTTACAGAAATAATCTAATGATTGAGATTTAATACACAAAAGATAGCTCATATAATTCAGTTGGGTCTTCAACATAATGAACTGTCATGAACGTGTATGAAAATCACAAGGCGATATGGGGAATGATCAAAATCAGTCCTCAAATCAAAATTAAATAATCCATTATAATATAGAATGCATACCCTTCTAGGTTATTATACTAGTATTATTTATTAGTTTATATTGGTTTTTTTCTTTGGTATCTAGATTTTACATCTATTTTCTTTCTTTGAGTTGAACACAATTTATCCTTTGACCATTTCATAATAATTGATGAACAATTAACCAATAAGATATCAAATCAATTTGTATAATATAAAAATTGTTTAAATTATATTGAATAAAGTAAATCACACAACAACAAAGCACACAACTACCTGACAAATGTTATTCCATCACTATTTGCAACAATATGATAATATAAAATCACATAATTAAATATACACAATTTAAATCTATATGGCACACATGTTATTTATCATAAATCGAAAGTGAAATATAGTCTAAATACAACCATGGTGTAATGTCCCTTTTTTGAATTAAATAAATCAAAAGATTGAAGTTTATCTTTTATTTCCTGTAGGCTAAGGGCTATAATGGAAGAAATAATTTAATAATAATACATTAAATTGTTTAAAGTTATTTTATTTTACAACTAGAAAAAGAACACTTAAGTGTTATTATTATTAAAAGGGGTGAAAAAAATATTTATTAAATGACAAAAAGTAACTAATATTAAAAGGATGAAAAGTGAATATTTAATAAAAAATATTTTTATATACATTTAGGGTGAACTTATAAAAGGAAAAATGGGGTCAAATGTTAAAATAATATCCTTGCATTAACCTACCCTTGCCCCCACTCCACTCAACAGCTGCAACCACCAAATGAATTAATTGCACAACAGTTTGAAATTTGAAATTTTTAGAGCCATTTTAGTTTTAGGAAGAATTCAATGGTAGGTGAGACAGTTGTATTCCCACCATTAGAAGACAAAAAAGGAATGAGACAAATAGAGTATAAGAATGTGTGCAACATAATTTTAGCACGGCATTAGCTAAAGAAGACAAAACAAAAAATAGAAGGTAGAAAGAATATAGCAACGCAACAGCAATCAAAAGAAGTGCAACAAAAGAGAAAAGAAGCCTAGAACAAAATAAGATGGGCATAAAATAGATGCAGTAGCAGAATGCAAAATTCAAAAAGACAAAGGTAGAATAAAGGAGAATAGAGCAAGGCAAATGAATGTTGTTTGTTGATAGCAATTAGACAAGCAAGAAAAGTTTAGAGGTTTTTTGTAGTAAGGTTATAATAACTATAGCTATAAGTTTTTTCAATTGATGTAAGTAATTGATATATCCATTTAATATATGCAAACTTGTGTTATTTCCACCCATACTTTGTCACCTCTATTTTATTATTTTTAATATGTGTTTTTACAACATTACCAGTACTATAGTTGCATCTCCAGACTATCACAATGGTCTTAAATTTTCTATTTTATTATAATTAGTTGGTTATTGCCCACTTGGACCTGCACATTTTGTATTTTCTTCCAACACCAAAAAAGAATTATCATTCATTATCATTATTCACGATTGAAATCAGATTTTTTTCAACTTCTATTTTTGAGAACGTAGACCCTCTATTGCAATCAAGTTTGAGGACGTAAACCCTCTACCCTCTTGAGGTGATTCTTTCTAGGAATCATTATTATGTTTCAAATTAGAACCAAAATCCCAATCTCATTATGTGGACACTAGGATTTGAAAATGAACAAATCATTATTTCTGAAGATTTTTATGTTGTTTTACCCAGTCATATAGTTTATTATATTGTCAATTTACAATTGTGCTAAGGAATTAAGGAGGACGTACGGGTTTTAAGGATGTTACAATGGTATCCTCTAGCAGGATGCCACTTTAGCTACAAGCATGCCACACCATCCAAGTGACAAATATACCTTGTCTTTGTGGTCAAAAATTGGTATTTATTACTATATTCAGTATTTATAGACTTTTACAATTAAGATTTGATTATTTGTGGATTTATATAGCTAAGGTTTACTATAATAAATTTGTAATAAACTTATTAAATGAAAATTCTGGATGAGTATTATTAGATCTACATATTTTAAGTTACATCTTATTATCTAGTGTTTGTTTCAAAATTGGTTGAGCTTGTGTATTCATAAAAATTAAAATATTAAAATATTGAAGAAGTAAATAAAAGGGAATGTTATAGTGGTATCAAAGTAGGTTTTCTTTTCATCTTGTGGGAAATAATTCATTTCACATCTTTAACTCCATGCATGGTAGTGGCAGATAAATTAGATATTACCAAAGAGAGAAAGAAGGGTCCATAACAACCAAAGGAAGGGATAGAACAACGGGATCCAAAATTCATGGATGGAAAAGAGAATAAAATTATGGGCAATAGAGATCCATAGGATTCACTTTTTGATAGACTTGTACAAGGGCAAGAACACCTAGCAAATATGATGGCTCAATTAGTCCACACCATGTAAAATATGAATGTGCATAGAGCTCAAAATAGTGAAGGGAGTTCTTTAGGGGTGAACAACAAATATCATACTGAAAGGACCATCATTGGATCCATTGTTAGACATTTCCATTGAAATTTCCTTCAAAGGGAGGAAGTAGTTCTATAGGTGAAAATTCAGCCATCTGTGGTAGATGACAATAATTCCAGCTATGTTGAATATATGGTTATTCCAGTAGATATTTAGGAAATAATATCTCACAAACTTCATGAATATAAATAAAAACAAAGGTGGACCAAGACCTAAACCTAGACCACAAGCCAACCAAAGAGGCCTTTAGCAGGATTTGGGAAAGTTAACACTTTCTACTATTGATAGATCCAACAAGTGTACAACTTGTGTTTGGGTACAAAAGTCAGATACTTATCTATCTCTCAAGCTAATGTTGGAAGATGAAGCCATCAAATTTTCAAATATTCATCTTGAAGGCATAGCACATAAATGGTAGTATCATGTGCTAATTACTTAGGGACATAATCTCATCAATTATTATGTTGAATTTAGTAGCAAGTTAATTGATAGACTTGATAAAATTGATCCAAAAGTTCATTTTCTAGAATTAGCTCAATTAAAACAACACAACATAGTGGATGATTATGTGGCTAAATTTCAAAAGTTGTTTGTGATAGTACCTGATGTAACTGAGAGGAGACTTGTGGGATTGTTTGTTGAAGGATTGGTTGAACTACTCAAGGGTTTGGTCAAAGATTTCAGCCCTATTTCCCTTCAAGAATCCATTAAAAGGCATTAGATTTGGAAACATCATATCCAAAAGGGAAATTTCTACCTACATGACAGTAAAGGACAACACTTATGGGAAACTAAAACTAGTACCTTATGGACATATAATGACATCAGCTTTTGAGCAATAAAAGAAACCATTTCAACAATGGGTTTATCAGCAGAAAGAGTTGTCACAACAGCCAAGTAAAAATCTAGAAACCATAAATGAGCTCAGAAGAAAGAAATTATTCTTCACTTTCAAGGTTCCATGGGAACCTGGTCACATATGTCTTGGGAAAGGTCAAGTACATTGCATAGAGGTGTTATCAGATGATGAGTCAGAAGTAGAGGAACCTGAACCAAAAATTAAACTAAGAGTACAAGAACCTAAAATAAAAGGAGATAGTTCCAGAGGTACCCTTACTACACTTATTTTAGGAGGCACCCATGCCACACTCTTTAGTGCACTTAGATATTACCCTTTTAGATTTCATGGAGTTTTACATGGTCATAAATTCATAATGTTAGTTGATAGTAGGGAAACCCAAAACTTCATAGATGAGGGACTGGAATCCATAAGAGGTTTGAAAATAGAGGACATTGATGGATTTCATGTTATTTTAGGTGATGATTTTCTTATTCCTTACACTAGGAGAATTCAGTAGTTGGATACTATACTTGGAAAACACATGGTGTGTTATGACTTCTATGTTTTGGGCATATGAGAAATATATATGGTTTTAGGGGTGCAATAGTTACATTTCCTTAAAAATTCACATAGAATTATCAGACTATGGAGTTGAAATTCAAATTAAAATGAAAAGAGATTGTTCCCTAAGGTATTGCCAATGGATCCCCTACAGCGGTCACAACCAAAAATATGGAGAGTTCATTCCATAAAATATAAGTATCAAGGGAACCTAGATGCTTAGATTTATAAGGTATTTTTACTTCTCATTGTATGGTATTTGGTCTAATTTGGATCAGCTTTGCATGGTGTTTGATTTTTCACTTCCAAGATTGCCATTGAGTAAAGAGTATCATCAAAAGTTAAGGAATTGTGTTGCCCTTCCTCTTAAGGAAGTTATGGGCACCACAAGAAGACCTCAATGAGAAGTTCACATGAATATCAGAGTCACACAATATGAGCATGGTGGAGTAACTTCAAATTTGGATATTTGTTTAAAGTACCATCAACAAGATATGAAGGAATCAAGTGGTGATAATATCCTATCATCAAATGTTAGAAAGAGTACATTCAAGAGAACTACGAGTTAGATTTTTAGCCTTGATGTTACTATCATCACCATTATTAGCCACTATATTACTTCATTTTCCCTCATATAAGTGGATTTATATTTTCAGTCATGGGAAGGAGTACTTTTTAGTATTTAACTACTAAATAGGAGTTTTCAGCGCTTGCAAGGCTGCCCACCACTTCTACATTGACCACACTACTAAATTTTACACACATTTTTCATTTTTGTAGTTGTTACACCATCTTTATATTGTTGGTTTTGATTATTTATGTCATGAAAATTTTCAAGTTTACACATTTTAAGGGAGTATCAACATTGGATGAGGTTGGTAGAAGGTTTCAACAGAAGGGAACCAATATTTTAGCCACCATAATTCTAATTCAGATGAGATTCTGGTTGGTATGTGGCTATTGTAACTTATTTCCAGCCCACACATAGTCTGATTTGCACCATGTTTTATAAGGTAAAACTTACAACATTATGGGAAGATCCATTAGAAATCAAGATTTGGGTTATGAAGCTATAATAAATGTTTTGAATTCTTCATCACTTTACAGAATCCAAGTGATGTAATGAAAACACGGTGGTGTATACATGTGGCAGTTGTTATCCTTATGGGAAGTTAAAATATGAAATCATAAATCCCAACTATGAATTGGGATTCAGGTGTTATAAATATGATTAATTTGAGTGAGTCAAAGCAGTTGAGCTTGCCATTGTTTGAGTGCAAACAATTATGGGAAGGGCAAACTTTAATGTCCCTTTTTCCAAATTAAACAAGTCCAAAAGAATGAAACCTATCTTTTATTTCCCATAGGCTAAGGATTATAATGGGGAAATTAATTTAATATTAATACATTTAAGTTATTCAAATTTACTTTATTTTAAAATGGGTAAAAGGACACTTAGATTTTATTATTATTAAAAAGGGCCAAAATCAATATTATTAAATGATTAAAAATAATTAATATTAAGAGGATGAAAAATGAATATTTAATTATAAGTATTTTTAGATACTTTCAGGGTGAAATTGGAAAAGTGAAATTATAAAAGGACAAGTGGGGCCAAAAAGGGATTATCATTCATTAATCATTATTCACGATTGAAATCATATTTTTTTCATCTTCTACTTGTGAGGATGGAGGCCCTCCATTACAATCAAGTTTGAGGATGCAAACCCTCTACCCTCTTAAGGTGATTCCATCTAGGAATCATTATTGTGCTTCAAACTAGGAACCAAATTCTAGTCTTAATGTGTGTGATGTTGTTGAAGGTTAGAAATATTTACCAATAGTTGCACTAGGATATGAAAAGGAGCAAATCACCTATTTTGATATTTTTATGCTGATGTACTTGGTCATATATCCTGTCATACTACCAATTTACAGTTGTGATAAGGAATTAAGGAGGGCATAAGGGTTCTAAGGATATTATAGTGGTATCCTCTATTAAGATGTGATTTAACTTTTAAGGTATTTATGGAATGTAAACCCTAGGTTTTTAAAGGGCTTTAATAATAAATATATCCACTGATTTGTATAACAATTGACCTAATATAATTATCTGAATAATAGCAATGAATCATACAAGTATGTACTTAGCTGGAAACTAATTAAGATAAATGAATTAGAGGCTAGAAACTAATACAAATGTTGATCAGAGTGTCACAAACTAGAATCTGAAGTCAAAACTTTCCCAGATAGTAGCACAGTCCTTTGGACAATAGTACACTATGCTAGTGTCTTCAAAGGCACAATGTTGTCCCTTATAGACAAGGACTGTGAGCTTTTAGATATGTCTTCCCCTGAGTTTGAGACACCTATCAATGCTTGTGACATGTTTTTAACTAATTTGGGGGTGAAACCCTAGATCTCAATGTTGTTAGGGTATTTGAGGAGCACAAGTTACAAAAGTGTAATGTTACTTGGATAGACTGGACGTGACCTCAATACCTCATTATGTTGATAGTCACCTACATATCAATACCTTGAGATGGGATCAAGCTCGATGTAGTTCTCCCACCTAAATGCTTGGTACAAGTGCAAGTAAATGTTAGTATGAGTGTCAACTTGAGTTTGCTTGAGACTGGAAATATAATTAATATGAGCTTAGGAATGATGTATATGGCTATATGCAAAAGTAGGGTAGAATAGATATTAATGACCTTGATTTTCGTAATTATTTCCAAGTTTGTTCATGAGTATTCATATTTGATTTCCATATAGTGAGTAAAGTGATAAAAATTTTATATATATATATATATATATATATATATATATATATATATATATATATATATATATATATATATATATATATCTTAATATATCTTATGCTTATCAAGATATTAAATAGGTATAGGATAACCCTAAGGTGTCTTGAGAGGTGGAAATATGTCCATTGGAGGAGAAAAGAGCTAAAGGATAATAGCACAGTCCCCTAGTCACTAGCACAGTGTGCTAGTGTCCAAAGGGTCTCCTTAGTGTTCAAATGGTAGAATCTGGTGCACTAAGGGTTTGGATGCCTATGAGATGGTTTGGGACTACTCTTGGTGTGTTTGGGGATGGATTAGACCCACATAAAAACTATATAAGGGTCAAAATAGGTTTTAAAATAGGTCTAGAGCTAAACTAGGGATAAGGTGGTCTCAAGTGACACTCATTGCACTCAAATGACATTTTATATGACTACATCCCCCCCCCCTTATTATATAAATTCAACAAAGTGAAATGACTTAGATAAGGGAAAAATAAACATACTTGGACTTATCTATGAGGTAAATCCCATGAATTTAAGTCTGAGTTTGTGAAGCATGTTCCATTGCATATCTTGCAAATGAAACATAGTTGAATCGATCCTTAATTAATATCAAAACTAAAGACAAGAGTGAGTAAAGGGATAAAAGAGAGGAAAGGAAAGAATACACCTCGTTGGATATGCAAACCAATGCAAAATTTTGGTGACATCATCTGTGTGTATAGATGATCAAATTTGTGAATAGATTGGATTAAATCGATGGCTTACTCAATTTTCATGTGTGGGTGGCTCAAGAACTCAATCTAGTTTTGACTCCATCATTGCCCACCCCTGCTTGGTGGATCATGAACTGTGAATAACTTAGATTAGATGGATGGCTTGTCTAACCCTCCTATATAGGTGGCTTTAAGAACTCGAGTAGACTATGACTCCATCATTGCCTATCCATGTGTATTAGATGCATCTATAACTAAAATTATGTAATTTAATTAAAGATATGTGATGTAACTCAAATTGTATAGGATGGATCTAGGGCCACTCAAAAAAAATTAAAATGAAACGTAACTTAGAGCTCTCTCAGGCACTCAGGTGTGACATCTTGATTTTACCTTATAATTTTTAAACCTTTAATCTGTTAATTAGTATAGTCATTATCCGATTACCATTGCTTTGATTTGACCATTTTGACATATATTAGTATGAGACAGTGATATTGTTGATTAGTATATATTATGTGACAATTATACTTTGATAATTTTGTACTTTGAGGATGTATGATTGTTAATTTTACATTATCATTTTTTTATGACTCAAACTAACTACCTATTTGTTGCGAGGTGGATGCAGGATAGATCCTACTCTTAGAGCTTGATGAGTGAGAGAATCACCGAAAAGGGTCGGCTAGATGGAACAATTTGAAGAAATATCAGTAAAAAATACTAGTGACTCTACACACATATATAGTAGATTTTAAATTATATTTATGTGAAAATACTAGTGTGTATTGCTTGTGATTATATTTATGCATATGGAATTTATTTTAGTATGCATTTAATTTATTTGGAATAATTGACATAGTTTTTGAATTAAAATCTGTAAAATAAATATTAATACTAATAGATATAATTATTATGAAAATATTATCTTGTAGGTAAAATGCAATTAATGATTTATTTTATCTTTTAGTTAAATAATTATTTATTATTATTTTTAAAATTTCATGGAAGTTGTGATAATAAAATTTAAAGTTAAAATTTGAATTATGTATGAATTTACATAAAAATTAAGAAAATAGATTTTAATATTATTTTATTAACTTAGCATGTTAGTTGATAAACTAAAGTGAAAGAAAAGAGTTATTGGAAGTTGGGTTAAACTTAATCTTGAATGATTATGCATGCAAAGATTTACTTGAGAATAGAAAATAAAGATATAATTAATTATTAACTTAAGAGAATATTGAGAAAATAAAAGAAAAGATGGCACAGTTATTTAAAAAGCATGTTTTAAATAGAATAAAGATAAACTTAGAAGATTGGTGTGTTCACATGCAAAAGAGAAACACAGGAATTAGAAGGGAAATTAATCTTATAAATAAGAGAAGAATGTTTGGAGAAAAACACACTAATGGAGAAAAGAGAGAAGTTAAGGAAGAATTTGAGAAGTAAGAGGTAAGGAAAAAGAACACAATCATACCAGATTAGTTTTATAATTGTTTTATTGTGTGTCAAATGAGGTAATTTAGGTGGCGTTCCACTATACAAGCCCAATGTATTGATTTCTAAATGACTGTTTTCTATTTTTAGAGCATGCATTTTACTTTACATGGATGGAGTTTTATTTAATGATCTATGTATTAAAACTTGAAATTTCCAATGCAATGATACGTAGTGTTGTATATTTATTATTTGTTGAGTATATGTTATTTTAATACGCCAAGTATCATAGTAATGGGAACACCATTGCATATATTAAAATGCCATCTCCTATATAACACACCTAGCTTCCTATATAACACGTCTAGCCTAAAATTATAAGGCGTTAAGTTTAAAGTTTGATCTTGAGTATAAAAATATGATGGCTGAATTTTGATTGCTAAGTTTTCAAATATAAACTGTTAAGTTTAAATAATTATCATTCCTGGTCATGTATTAAAGCGTTGAGTTCTTAAGTGAAAACCCAGTCCAATTTTTGAAACACCAGGTGCAGGTTGAAACCCCCTGCATGAAAGTGAAAGCTGAGTCTTAAATTGCAACGCCCAACCATGTAAAGAAAACACTAGGGCTTATATTGTTTGATTTGCATTTCCTTGTTTTGTTGCATTGAAAATATATAATAGCTAAATATAAAAATAATACAAAACTATTAATACTCATAGTACTGTGCCAAGAGTAAAATTGTGTTGTGTATTAAAATTAAAGCGATGTGTTTTCATTAGAATGTTGGTTATAAAATAAAAGTCACTAAGTCATATGAATCATGATGTCAATTATTGAATCGTTGATGCCTTCCATTGAAATTGCAAAAGTCTAATTTAAATAGTTGTTTATTTATGAGAACTAAATGCCTATCTTATATATTGAAGGCTTATATTATTAAATGGAATGTTGAACTTTTTATATTAAATCGTCAAACCGTATTTTTGAAAATGCCTTGCTATATATCTAATCACCTAGTGTAAAAGCATTGATTATTTGCTTGAGATGCCCAATTAGAAGTATAGAGTGATGATGTCATTAGTACGACTGTGTATAATGAAATTATTGTTGAGTCCTTAATCTAACTACCAAGTTTCCATAATTGAGACACCTTGTTAGAATGGAAACATTGAGCTATCTAGTAGGGGAAATGTTGAGCCAATTGAGTAGTCGCTCATTATAAAAATTGGTTGATGAGTATATAATTCTCAACGCTGAAAATACCATTGAAACATTGAATAAATTTAATAGATATCTTTAAAAATGAGTTGATTTTTAATAGGCATGGGTTGTGTCTTATTTCCAAATGGGTAGTGCTTGAATAATATAAACTGGTGTTTTATATTAATAGACCTATATTTTATGATAATATAGCACTAAGAATAGAAAGTAAATGCTAAAATTAAGAGTTAAATGGTTGAGCATAAATATATTAGGTTGTGTCAACTATTAAAAAGCTAAGTATTTATATTTGTAATGTCGTGTAATTTAGTTAAAGCATTGGGTAACTAGTGGGTAGCGTTGGATTAGAAATTTTAATGTTGTGTCAAAATAATGAAAGTTGTGTAAATATTGAAAACAATGGTTAGCGTCTTGTTTTAAATAGACCCTGCGTTTAATTTTGAGCCATTAATTGAAACGATGATCCATAGCTTGAACGCTAAGTGCATATCCGGATTTGGGAAAAGAAATAGTAAATAACTATGTTTCTTCCTTAATGCAAGATCAAATATTGTGTGTAACTTTAATTTTTTCCTCGAATTTGCGAGTTACCTTGCCAACTCAAGTGCATTTTAAATGAGCGTAATTATCATAGGATCCTTATAAAATGTAAGGTTGGTTAGTGGTTGGGATTACATATTCTCATACTGGGTTGTTATAAATTATATTCGAATTATGTTTTAATAATGATTGTTTATTAAATCCTAAATAAATTAAATCGTATTTCCAGTTATGATTGATTAGCATATATGGTCATTTATATTTGTTAGACTCGATTTGTATGAATGATGTTGGTTTGTGTTATGGATATCTGTATAAATAACCATAGACTTTTTGTTATCATACTCGGTTGGTGTGATATTGTCAAGCAGTACTTATTTATATCTATTAAAGTAAGTATGTTTTAATAGTCTTTTGGTTAACATAATCGATTGGCATGATTATGTATGCATTGTTTAAGTGTTATATACATAACAATAACATGCTTGTAAAATCATTATATGCAATATGTCAACTATGTCGAATTGATGGAATCATGTATTGATGAAATCTTGTGTGCAATATATTTATGAGAATATTATATGTACAAGTGATTGGACATTTCTAGAATAAAAATAGTACATTGTATTGTACGCCTAGAGAATGTGTTATTACCAGATTAATATTGAGGATATACCTGGGTGGTATAATCCTATATTTATTTATTTAATAAGATTGGTTGTTCATGTTTGAATAGAGTAATCATGAGCTATGATAGTATGGAATATCATAGAATAATTTAACTTAAAAGTATATACTTAGATGGTACATATTGTAGCTGTATGTTTAGACTCTCACCTACGATATCTGATTTTGTGTGTGTGTGTGTGTGTGTGTGTGTGTTGGTTACTTGAATAATATGTGTTGTAGCATTAGGTAGGATATTGTTATGTGTTCATAAAATCTTGATAAGTGAAAATGAATGTTAAAATAGAACTATACATATTGTATTACTTGTTTGTTATAGTTATGTTTGCTTTAATATAAACATATGCTTCCATGTTTATATGACTACTTCGTATATCTGATTATGGGAAAACCAATAGTTGTACCTTAGAACCCTAGACTATGACAAATGAGTTGTCATGAGGATTGTTGGTTTGGATCTTACTAAAGTAATTTTGAATCTACAGTTATTATGAATGTGAAACATACTCGGGTAGTATGAACAATAGGCATTAATTCTTGCTTGAGTTAAATATTAATGTCTGATCAATTCATGCATAGATGATTATGTGTATATCTTGTTTTCTCCTTGTTAGCATGTGATGTGATATTATTGCTATGAGAATGAAATATGTAGTGTCTTTGAGTTATATAATATATTATATATGCTTATATATGAAACTATATTGATGATACTAATGGGTAGTGAGATGGACTCCATCAACCTGGGTAGTATCACCAATAGATAATTCGATCAAGTGGTATGTTATGTAATTGATTGATCTGAAATGATCGTATGAAAATTTTGATCAAAGTAATGTTATATACATTGTCTTTCATATGTTTGATTTTCATGCTATGCGATATCATGTTAGAACGGATTTTTTTATGGTACACTACATGTTTTTAGAAATCTTACAGCACATGGGGTACTAGCACGTCTCACTTGATTCTCGCACCATTCTATCTACTTATCTGTGAAGGGAGGGTCATTTCCTAATAGGGGATTGTGCATAGGATCATTGATCCGTGGTTGGCGTAGTAAAGTGCTCGAATGATGCTCTCCCTCCTCCACTACAGTACTACCTGGAGACAACAGTTGAGATTATCAGCAATACACAAGTTGGATTGACTCAAGCTCCAGAGAGCTTGGTATTTGTTTATTAGGATGTATGCTTGAAAGAATGTAATTGTATTATGTGCTTATATATTTGATTAAAAAATGTTGTTTTGTTAGATTAGTCGTATTTGTGTCCTATTGTATTTGCTTTCTATGGAGTTGTAGAAGATTTGTATTGTATACAGTATTTGAGTTAGAAATATATTGTTCTTAATTATGGTTTAGTTATGTTGTATTGTTTATTTTTTAGAATGTTAATTGATTATTAGAAAAAAAAATTACTACATTTTCTTAAGTACAACTTGAGGGGTTGTTATATCATGTATGTAGCTCAAGGAATACTCAAAAATGTCAACCGTTGTAGATGGAATAAGGCATCAATCTGATGCAACTAGTGAAAATGATGTCTGAATTAAAAATGTAGATAATGACATGGAGTTTGGCATTCCATCTAATCAACTGGTGCAAAAATGAGCATATAGAAATAATGTGTTGCACACATACCCCCAATTCTAATATTTGGGCATATGGATTCTCCCTTCTGCAAATTCAGAGCACTATTCAAATCCTAGGTCGAAAAATAGTAAAAATGCATTCAAACAAATTGTTATTTTCCCCCTACCCCAATTTATTTGCCCACCCCGATCACAAATTTTCACCCCAACTAATCATTTCATTTGTTTTTAACCTATGTCACAAACATATAACCTCATTACACATCCAATCAATCGGATTTATCTATTTCTTTATTTTTTGCTTGCAAATCCATCAAGTCAATCAATAAACAATCATTAAAATATATATTTCTCTCCTAACAACGCACAACTTATCAATAGAGTATATCATTCTCACATCTGCTTCCATGTAATTATCTACATGGACAAATATAAGCATGCAACTTATCTTGAAAAATATCACTTCTAAACTCCCTTCTTGTGCAACTATCCGCTCGAGGCAAATTATTTTACACGTGCATACAAACATGCAAGCATTTTATCAATAATGATAATTTTGTTTATTGCAATATCAATCACACCATTTTTTTCTATCTGTACAACCCTCTTTCATCATTTGTTCATTTTGAGTGCCCATCCACATCGTTTCTCCTTGCAGGTTCTCTCGAGAGGGCATCTATTGACTACATCATTTTCACTAGAGTTTTCTTTGTGTTTTGAAAATGCATGGTTGCTTTTATTCGCAATACCCTTTCAAACAGGGGCAGATGTACACCTAAATTTTTTCATATTTAGTGTCGCAATTAACTTCACCAAATATCAACACAATACCTGATTTCTTTATTAACTTGTCATTTGAATTCTGGGTTTTATCCTAAGTTTACTACCATCATTTTTCCTTCATAATTCAAATAGTTAATTAATTTTAATTAACTTATCCATTTCTAATTAATCATGCACACATAATTCCATAAAACTAATTAATAATTATAATTTTCAAGTCACCAAACCATTTCCTCAGTTCTCTCAACCAAGTGTTGAAGCATATGCAACTACCATGGTGAGTCATTCAATTACCTTGACTCGTTCTTATGAATCTTTTAACTACCAACTAACCTCCTACATATTTCTCAACCATTTAAGCAATTGATCTTCTCCACTTGGATAAAGACTCAAATCTAACCATTCAAAAATTAAGAGATTTAATAATTCAAGATTAAATGTAACCTTCCATTTCCTATGCGAGAAGTCTATAAATTTATGTGTTTTCTCCATGTTGAATAATCAATCATCAAGCTATCAAATTTTCTATTGAATATCATCTTAAGAATCAACATCATCCAATGAAGTGATACTAAATTTCCCTTGCATTGGATACTTGCATTGAGTAACTACATACCAAGATCACAAGAGAACAATCAAGCCATCAAAGGAGAAGATCTTCACTTGTTTGGTAAGATGAAGGTAAATTATTTTTTATTTTTATTTTGTTGAGGCTCAATCTAAGGTTCTATGTAAGTTTAGAATCAAGTTTTATTGTTTACTTTCTAAGTAAAATTCTAAATTTCACGTATTACAATGGATATTGGGAGTCCAAAGTGAACCGAAAAATGGTTGTATAAGGCTTGTGTTATGCAAATTGCATCAATGTCTTTCTTGCAAGTGACCATGATAGCCATATTTAAAAACCTACCCACTACAGTGAACACAACATCATCTAGACATCTCATTGTAGGAAACCCAATCATGAAATTCATACTAATAGATTCCCATGGTCTGGATGGAACTGGTAGAGATGTGTAAAGTCCTAACTTCTTGTTCATGGGTTTGGCGATGCAACAAGGGATGTAAGACTTGATGTGTTGTTCCACATCTGTGTATATGTGCAGCTGGTAGAAGTGTGACTGCAATGTGGCTAGAGTCTTTATCATGTTGAAGTGTCCTAAAGTTTTGGCATAGTGCACCTCCTAGATGAGTCTTTGGCGAGGTGCACCACCAAGAGCACAGAGATGTTTGAGCTTGTAGATAAGTTGGTCAGACAAGAAGAACTCCCAAACTTGTTTACTTTGCACAAGGCTGGCATAAGTCTGTGAAGTCTTGATCAACTAAGTAGATAGATACCCAATCTACAAAGTTGTGGTTGTGCGTGTCCAACACTGTGATGAGTGCAGGAATTAGGGGCCAACTAAGGCAATTTGTTGCCTTGTTATCCTTCCCTTTCTTGTGCTTGATCATAAGATGGAACTATTGTAGAGAAGTCATCCATTTCATGTGGCGCATATTAATCCAATTTGTCGTGTCTACAAGAACTAAAGTGGCTTATGATCAGAATGAACAATTGTCTAATTCCCCAAGATGTAGTGATGTCATTGCTTAATTGTTTGCACAATAGCATACAACTCCTTTTCATAAGTGGAGTACCTTTGCCCATGTCACTGAACATCTCTAAATGGTAGGCGATTGGATGTCCATGCTACATGAGTACTACGTGGAGTGTATAGTCAAGGTACCATCAGGGTCTAGTCCATCCTGAAGGCTTCTAGAAGACAGTCTTCAAGACACAGGAAAGATTGTATGAATGATTGGTCATGCCTTTTGGCCTAACCAATGCACCAACTTTCATGTGCTTGATGGATGATCTACTTAGGGCTTTCCTCAACTCCTTCATTATCATCTACTTGGATGACATCCTCGTCTTCAACAATACTTGGAAGGAGCATGTGGAACATATCACACATCTTAAACACCTTGCATCAACACAAGTTGTAGGGCAAGTTAGCAAAGTGTACATTTGGTGATGCATAGATCCAATACCTGGCCTACATCATTGATTGCGCAAGTATTCATGATCTGCGCTATGGTGGCCCAAGACCAGGTGCACGGGGGACAACTATCACAATTATAAAGAGTGAATGCATGCAAAAGAATTCAGATAGATTCAATCAACACACATTCAAATGGAGCGAAAGTCTTGTATTGTAGAAATGCAACTTCTATTCAATATGAACAAATAGGGAAATGGTACAATGTGATATATTGTGTGTATGATAGGTAGATATGCATAGCATGTTATCTATTGTTATGATTACATAAGGCATCAACTCCAGGCCAACTACATATGTTACATATTTATACATGAAATATAAGAAGCAGTTGCAACTATTACTGATTATAGAGGAGATGGTTGCAAGTCGTGTCGTCTTCCCTGCTGAGCGACGGTTGGTTTTCTAGGGACATAGCGATGAGTTAACATGCTCCAGGGTAAAATCCGCCACTTGGAAATCCACACGATTAGAGCATGCACGTGCAAATGATGACATGCTTGGCACGGAAGTGTGTGCGCAGAACTACAAGCAAGTGTGAGACTGCAAACTAGTGCAGGTGTGGCACACGGGACTACAAGCAAGCATGAGTGTGTTACACGAATGTGTGAGCAAGACTCTAAAGTGAGATGAGCACAGATTGTACAGGAGTGTGCATGAGAAGTGTACACAGCTCGAGAGCTACGCACAAATCACCTATCACTCCAACAAATCATTCAGTACATATGACCATTAATTGAATGTGCCAAGCCAAAAACTTAGAAAACCCTATCATGTATTTGGTTAAGAGAGAACATTCTTTGTCCTTTTAGTAAATGTAACATAATTTCAACTTCTATTTGTATTGTAGATAATGTCCATGCACATACTAAAATTAGAATTTAAAATCTTGTATTACTTTGCATCAAGTTTCACCAAGATACTTACCAACAATGATTGAATATAATAATCAAACTTGCATTTTGATACATATTGCCTGGTGGAACATGAAAAGGAGATCATAGATTTGCTCTATAAATCCAAAATTATGTCAAAATAGAAAACCATGTTATTATATTAATTCAAAAACAAATTACATCATTGTAAATGTTCAATCTTTTATCTTTTAACTCTCTCAAGCTTAAATAAGTTTTTCTCAAGTACGAGACCCAACTATCCTCCAAGGTCAACTTACCAAACTAACTCGCCTTTTATTACCCTGACTAACATCCAACTTTACACATCAATACAATATTAACTATAAGTACTAATTATAAGGGGTGTCTCACAAAGAGAAGCATTCCCCGCACAAACTACTAATACCAAACTAGTAACAGAATATTTAGATCACTAAAGCCAACAACCTCCCCTTGATCCAAAGGGGATAAAAGATGGCCCATAGCAATAAATCTCAAGAGCTATCTAGCAAAATCTACCACAATCTGCTAACTAACCCGATGTACCTCTGGCAATGATTGACATGTGCCAACGCGTCTACTGCAATTGCAATATAACTTTCTATGCCCATTGACTATGGACACTAATTGAAATGCAGAGGATGAGTGTGCCTCAATCACTACCCCTCTGGGCATTTGTATTTATTGGAGTATGAACATCATCATTGGAATGCCCAACCATTTTAATCCTTATCCCGCTGATAATTTTTTACTTCAAATATGACATCTTCCTTGATGCCCAACAACTTTGACCACTTTGTAAACAATCTTATGCTTGCAACACTGCCACTTTGCAAAAACTTGTGTTTACAACCCTGTTAGTGTGTACAATCCCCAAAAAATTGATCAAAACCAAAGCTCCCTTCCCCATATCAGTTAAGAGGTGAGAATTATATGCAGCGTAAACACCACCAAATAACTAATTCACTCCTCGTCAATAATATCAAAAATTAAAAACCAAAATTTGGCATAAACAAAAATAATGCCAAGTTCATGTCATTTAGGCAAAAATGCCACCACATCAACCTTGATCTCAGAACTAGCAGCGAACTCAATATTGTTTGGTATTCTAACTCAATCACCCCTATTGACCCTAATGGCCCTGTAGACTACAAGATGCTACATTTCAATTTTCAATGGTAAAAGTAAAAAGAAAGTATATAGTTGCATCCAATGATGTTCAAGCAAGAACTACTCATTTTATCAATCAGGTTGTCCAAAACTATCAAAATTGCACCCTTTTATATATTACAAACATCTTATTTCTTTATCCACAATGATGTTCAATACATTTTTTCTAAAAAACTAATAAAGAGATGCTCCAAACAAAAAACTAACTTTTCCAATGAATTCAAAATGCACCAAAACTTTTGAAACGAGTGCTTACATCAACTCTTCAACGCAATCCTTTGCAACAATTTTTCAAAACATTTTATATACCCATTCACACCTCATTTTATGCCTCTGGGTTCTGCGACTTTTGTGTTTTAACACCTCTCCTATGAACAAACTCAACAATGAAAATCTCACCCTTATTGTACATAATTACCACAACAAGAAAATCACACCCTCACTAAATAGAAACACGTCCTATATTACCAAATTTTTAAAGATACTTCACAAGTCATACTTCTCTAAAAATTTGTCTTCTTTCTTGTGCCCCGTAAAAATATCCATCCTTTAAAAATGCTTGTCTTCTTTCTCATGTTGTACCTCCATGTTTGAATTTATGTCTCTTTCAAAGAACATCCCTGCAACAACTCTTCATTTTTCTTCACATTCCTCACAAGGTTGGTATCACAAATGCTCTCATACCACATTTGCTCACACAAGCAAAAAGAAAACTATATTATTGTACTAATTCAAAAACAAGTTACATCATTGTAAATGCTCATTTCTATGCAACTCTCTCAAGCTTAAATAAGTTTTTCTCGAGTATGGGGCCCAACTAACCAAACTAATTCACTCACCTTCTATTACTCCAGCTAACATTCAACTTAAAGCATTAATAAAATATTACCTACGAGTACTAACTATAAGGAGTGTCTCGCAAAGAGAAGCATATGCCTCCTTACAAACTACTAACAAAATATTTGAATCACCAAACCCAACAATGACTTCATATAAAACATGGAAAATTTGTAGTTTTGTTTTATAAATCATAAATTGTATATATATGTCATATGAATAAGAAGGTATATACACAAGATTATTTCATAGTTATGACCAATTCCACTCAACAACCATTGATAATCAAATTATTTCTCTGATGGATTTTTATGATAGAGAGCATTACAAAAAAAAATCTAAAAGTATCCATTACTTCTTGATCGAACAAAATTATGATCTCTATGATTGAGTGCACTGTCTAAAAATAGAAGAACAACGCACCCAGTCAAAATTTGTAGACCATATAACCTTAACAGCATCCCCCTGCCATGTTTCCAACCACCCCGATACGGCATGGAGTCTAAAACACTACTTCCAAAATATTTTCTGTGCATATCTAGATTAAAGATTTAGCCCTCAACAAACAAGGGTGTCAAATATATGCTTTGGATGCAATGTATTGTGGCAGACCGTAATACCTTACATAAATTATGGGGCCATGTCTCTCCTCCTAGCACATTGAAATGTTTTCTATTTATGGGCCTGATTGTTGCATAGGTAGATATGAACTGATTTGTAAAAAAATCCTGCAAACGTAACATATGAGCAGGTTTGAAGAACAAATTTTGATTCCCTTAAAGGAATGTCCCTTTGCATTTTAAGTCTAGTCTTCTAAACTCTTTGATATCATCATATTTTGCTCCTTATGTAGATCAGCCAACAATCAGCGGCAGTCAAATAGTTTCCAAGTAACAATTGCAAGAACATTCAACTTCATTCCATAGGCTGTTTCTGTACAGATGTTCAATCCCACCTCATTGCAGGTCTTGAGTATGCAGATCCCATTACTGGCATATCATGTAGATGATAAGGATCCGTTTCAATTCCGTAGTCCATCAATGGCCTATTCTCAAGCAGAGCGTCATGCTCAACTACAAACTCTGGAATTTCAATTTCTCGCTTCTTCATATCATCCCATAGAAATTCCAGACGATTGATGTACTTCAATTTCCAGTACAAACTGCAGTAGAAAAGATGGAAAATGCAAACTATTAGAACAATACAATCATCCATAACTTGTATTTAATCAGTTCAATTAATGCCTACAATACTTAGCAATACCAAATAACACTCACCCTCCACTCAAGAAATAGCGGCCAAGAGTTGCCAGAAGCAATCGCGATCGAATTCCAGGGTGAAGGAAATAAACCACTTGAAGCCTTTCTTTATAATCCATAGGAAGTTCTTCATAGATCCATCTCAACAAGGACACTCCAGGAGAGTTTTCTTCTCTCTGGACAGAAGTATGCATGTATACAAAGCAGAAAGGTCCTTCAGATACTGCATTAAAAATTTTCTGGTATACATATCTTTTCAGTCTTTCTCCACTGATAACCGGAGCTGTGCAAAAAAAAACAGAGCAACCATTCAGGGAAACACAAACCAAACTGCTTTTCCTTGAATGAAGAATGGAGAGCATGCAATACAACCATACTATAGGATTGCAGATACAGAATAAAAATTGAAGACAAAAGCACTTGCACAGTCAAATACATGGCTGCAGTTACAATGACCAGTGGTTATTTGACTGCAGAACCACACCAAAAAAACAAACTGTTATTGCCATAAAGATGAATCCTATACAGCCATAGTGAAAATTGAAAACTTCTATTTGTCAAATTAAGTGCAAATAAAATGGATAAAACGTTATTCTTCCAGTACATGCCTACCCTCAATTCAGTATGTGCAGGTCTCGCAATAAATTAACCATAAAGTTTACCCAATGATCAGATATTATCCCCAAGACTTGTATCCTAGTGAATCCTTGCACAAACAATTTGGCCATGTATATGTTGACTGCATAAGCTTCATAATAACAGAAGTGTTAAAAAACTTCAAAACCACATTTTCAAAAGCAAAATGTAGTTTTCTTAAATCTGTGAACCTGAGCTATAAAAAGATAGCTGTAGCAGGCATAGGTACCTAGATAACTTTGGCCAATTTTGGTATGATTGACCTTCCAAGTTTGGAATTTGACATCAAAAGAAGCATCAGTTCCCAATTTGGCCAGAAAACATACTTAAAAGTTGTAAAGTTTACTTTCTAATGATTTTATAACCCAAGGAATGTCATCTTTGTATACAACTTTTTTATTCTATATGCATTCTTCCATATAATAAGGAATATAGCCCACACGTATACATATAAATACTACTTTTTTAGACATATCACAAATGAAATGCAACACTAAAACTATAACCTTGACCTAATGCCAAGCTATTGGGTGAAGGTGAAAACAAAATTCCAAGCCACATTGACAGATTGCCAAGGCCCACAAGCAGCTATGGATTAGGTACAAACAACCAAAATGGACTTTATACTCCAAATATGGACCTTCTGTCAGGTAAAAGCGTGGATGCAAATTTCCCAGGCTTTTAGTAAATGCATGTTTAGGATTCCAATGATGTGTAAGCATTACTTACAGATTACAACATACTATGTAATTTAGTTTAATGCTGTATTCTAATTTTTCATATTAAAGTTACATGACTTGTACTTGGCAACAGCTTAGGAAAGCCAAAGAGTAAGAGTACAGTAGGAACTTCATAAAAACTCAAAAAAAATGTTTGAAATTCTTACCTAAAAAGGATATTTCTAATTCCTCACAAATCCACTCCATAGACAAAAAAATAACAATTAAATAGGGAAACCTCACCATAGCAAGATGCACATTCTCAATGTAAAAGCATTTGTCTATTTTAATAGAAGTGATTACATTTACTTTGAATTAGCCTGTGATCTGAAAGGGATGAGTCTTTCAGATACAGGTACATGGATGACAAGTGGACAGTTCCACTCAGTGTGCACTCATCCATAACAGCATAGATGAAGTGATAGAGT
The DNA here is from genome assembly GCA_037957365.1 of Torreya grandis. NCBI lineage: Eukaryota > Viridiplantae > Streptophyta > Pinopsida > Cupressales > Taxaceae > Torreya > Torreya grandis. The sequence continues at coordinate 1,601,117 of JARHVA010001972.1, read as the reverse complement.
CAAAAGTCTATGACAGACACCTGAAACCCGCAAACTGAAAGTACAGACAGCACTAGGGTGACATCAGCATGGTGGAACAGCTGGCAGGAGAAGACTTAGTCTAGGCAATTTCATCACCTATTCAACATTCATCTAAAATTCACCACCTCAGCTGGCAAAAACGTGTGAGATGAGAGTTGCAAGATGATCCAGAAGCCAAAACATCTCCCAAGATGTCAGGAGTCTACTATGATAACAGGTTTGGAAATCTTAACAGGCACGTATCCAAGCCTTCATCTACAAATAAATTCATTTCACAACAAGTCGGCTCTTTTGATAAGTTCTTAAGCAGAAGAGAAGGAATTGAGCAGAGGTGTTCAGGGCAGAGCATGGGAAGGTGATGTAGCTCCATAGTAATGTAGTCATGGTTAGGGGGTCCAATGAAGGACAATATTAAATTGTGCAGCCTAAGATTTCAACACTCAAAAAATGGACATATACACAATCCATACGCAGAATGAAACAAAATAAACACCATCTTTATTGCTTCAAGGAGATAGTTAGAACAACACACACACAACAACACGAATTTCAGCCTTATCTTGGCTTACAAACATATGCAGTTACAATATCAGTTCACTCATGAACTTGGTTCATTCCTAAAGCTCACCACTCAGACCTGTGCGCTACAGTGAGTCTATGCTTGCAGCTCTCTGATGGCTTCCCCAAAACAAGTGTGCCACCTTCCACTCTCTAGTTGCTGAGTTACTCCGAACCAAGCTTTCCAAACTCCACTAAACGAACCCTTTTTTCCGAAGGACTCATTTCCTTATGTAGGCACTCCTGCAAAAGCGTTACAGAAGACCAACTGTTTCATTTCCTAAACACGTGACGTTTCATTTTCCCATTGACTCTTCAATTTCCTGCTGTTACCCTGCTCCAACTGGCTCTGCACCAACTTCCGTGCATGCTTCGCAAAACTTGTAACTTCCAAAGGCCATAACTTTTGAATATGAGCTTGAAATGAGATTAACCGTTTTGTTTAAAGTGCAAAAATTTTTGAAAAGAAACCAAAGGTGCAATCAAATTCTGACTTGGAGATGTTCTTTGTGCCCATTTTTCATCTGCCCTAGAACCTATCACTTTAAGATCTTCAAAGGACACAACCACTTCCCAGAGTCTACCGGTTGTTGAGAATCTCAACTAACTCACTTGGGACCATGTTGTTGCCTGAAATTGCTCCTCTCTGATATACTTGATGCCCTTGAGGTATTGGAGTGTTTGATGCTTCCCTTGGATCAACTTCTACCATACCAAGACAGCAAACACACTGCCTAGTCTACACGACCACAACCCTAAAGATTTTTTGTTCTGTAAGATAGCATGTACCCTTGGGATGCTCCTACATCATACACCCAAGGTAAGAGTCTATGAGCATAGTGCTCACAAATTTGGGCTAAATGGTAGAACCACCCTTTTGGCTTCAAAAGTAAAGCCACGGTGCACGCTTACACCATGTGTGGTATTTCCAAATTTTCTAGCCCCCTGCTATACCACAAACCATCCTCCTCCACCAAATACCCACTACATTGTCTTCATTCCAGCCCCTATTTTCCTTGCACTGACCTCCCCTATCACATCTAAGCACCTCCTATTTCTCTACTAAAACTTCCTCCTCTATCATACACACTTGTTCAGATAACAATACCGATTGTTTCACCTCCTTCTAGCATCAACAAACAACCCTTCAACCTCCTTTGCCTCCTTTTTGGGTGAAAGAGAGCCTCCCATTTCTTCCTTCACCAAAACATACTTTTCAACACACATGACAAGATGTCTCCTATGCTCATCCTCGTCTTCCCTCCCCTTCAAGGGACTTAGAGTGCACCTTCGCCCATCCTTTTTAACACTCACAAAGTTAGCTCTTCCATCATACGACATCTCATTATCAAATTGCAATGAACTCTCCAACAAAACATGGCATGCATCCATGGGTAAGACATCACACAAGACCTTGTCCCGATACCTCCTAATCTACATATTCACTACACAATGTTCCCATACATTGATATCATGCCCCTCTATCAACCAAGACACCCTGTATGGTTTTGGTTGTGGTGTACATACTTAATTCAGCATATATACCATTTCATTGAACACTAAGTTATCTAAACTTCCACTATCAACCACAACATTGCAAGATTGCCTTTTGTTTTGCGCTTGGATATGAAAATGTGCTTTCTTGGGCATTCCTCTTCACATTTTCTCTAAACCTTCAAGACTCTCTTCCTTGCTAGCAAGATCTCTCCTTGCTCAAATTCTTATGTACGTTGAGTTTGAGGCTACAAATTCTACTTCAACTTGCACACTACCTTCATTCTTTCTTCTTTCATCATCACATTGAGCATGAGGGCGCTCAAAAACATGATGACCAAAGTCCCCACATCTGTAGCATGTTCTATTGAACAATCATCTTCTCCCTCACCCATAGCTGCCCCTTCCTCTTGCAGAGGTGGCTCCTCCTCTTCCTTGTGGATTTGGCACTTAAGAAGTGATAGATCCTTCTTCATTCCACTACTGGTTTCCTTTCATGTGAAGGCTGGCCTCTACCACTGTTGAACCTTCCTCTTACTCTTGACACATTTTGTTTCCTTTTGGACAACTTCTGTTCTGCCCTTAAAAGCACATTGGTATGCTTCTTCTATCATATACAACCTCACTAGGTTGATTTCGTCTTGAATATTCAACTGCAATCCATTGATGTATCTTGCCACATTTTCTTGGTCCATCTCACTATGACCAGCCCGAATTGTGATTTTGTAAAACTCCTCTGTGTACTCCTTCACACTCAGTTTTTTCCCTCAATTTTTGTAATCTTTTCGACAAGTCCAACTGATAATCCACAGGCAGAAGTTTTCCCTTCAGTTTTGCAACTATCCCCTCCCAATGGGTAATCTTGTCCTTACCCCTTCTATTCCTCTCAGTTTGTACCTCCATCCATCATAGCAGTACATGACCTTTCAACTTGGATTGGGCCACCTTCACCTTCCTTTGGCCATCAACGCCATCAAATTCAAAAAACTCCTCCATCTCAGTGAGCCAATCAATCAACTTCTCGAGGTTCGAAGTTCTTGAAAAGCTTGAAATCTTCATCTTGGTTACTCTCCCAGTATTTGAAATGGCTCTCACAAGCCTATCGTCTTCATCATCCAACTGAGGTGTTATTTTCAATTCTTCATTTTCTGCATCACTCACATCATCCCTTGGGAAAAATCCCTTCCTCCTATCCTCTTCAACAACAATTAATCTTGTTTGCACAACCCTCAACATCTCCACAATCTCATCTAGTCTTCCTGCCATATTGGCATCCACTGCTCCAGCTCTTCCCACTCTTCTTGGAGGCATTTGTACTCTCTCTCAACCTAAACCTACTGCTGCAATATCTTGTTTGCAAACCTACGTAGGCCACACACTTCTCAATACCACTCTTTTAACACTTTGTTCTCTGCCCACCTTCATAGAATGGAGAATACTAATCTACCCCTTATCCCAGAGTTGTTACTTTCTCTAATATCAATTGATGCAATTACAATTTGGGGGTCCAATGAAGGACAACCTTAGACCATGCAGCCTAGGATTTCAACACACAGCAAATGGACATATACAGAGTCCATACGCAAAAATGAAATAAAACAAACATTATCTTTATTGTCTCTTCCATCAGGTATACACAACAACACAAATTTCAGCCATATCTTGGCTTACAAACATATGCAATTACAATATCATTTCACTCATGAACTTGGTTCATTCTTAAAGCTCACTACTTAAACCTACGCGCTACAGGAAGTCTCTACTTGCAATTCTCTAATGACTTCCCCAAAACAACTGCGCCACCTTCCAACCTCTAGCTATTGAGTTACTCTGAACCAAACTTTCCAAACCCCACTAAACGAACACTTTTTCCAAAGGACTCATTTTCTTACATAGGTAATCTTGCAAGAAATATTACAGAAGGCCTGCCATTTCATTTCCTAAATGCATGACATTTCATTTTTTCATTGTGACACTTCAAGTTCCAGTCGTTACCCTGGTCCAATTGGTTGTGCTCAAGCTTCTGCACACAAACCCCTGTGCACCATCTTCAGCACACAAGATGCACATACTTTGCAAAACCTTTTAACTTCTAGAGGCCATAACTTTTGCATGCTAGCTCTAAATGAAATACAGTTTTTTTTTTCTGGAAATGATTTCTATTTAAGAACCCAAATCTGCACTCAAATTTTGGTTTGGAGGTGTTCTTCATGCCCTTTTTTCCTCTGCCCCAAAACCTATCACTTTAGGGCCTCCAACAGACGTAGCCATTTTCTAGATTCTACCAGTTGTTGAGAACCTCAACCAACTCACTTGGAACCATGTTGCTACCTGAAACTACTACTCTCTGATATATTTGACACCCTTAAGGTGTTGGAGTGTTGATGCTTCCCTTAGATCGACTTCTACCATGCCAAAACGGAAAACACATTGACAAGTCTACAAAAACACACCCCTGCATATTTTTGGTTGATGCAAGATTGCCTGTACCCCTAAGATGCTCTTGCATCACATAGTCAAAAGTTTGCAGTCATTTCCATGCTTCAAAAAGAGCAAAATCTCTAGTGCACGTATATGGCATCAAAATACATCGGAAATAAGGATTCCATCATTTTTCCTGTAAAGTTTTCTTCCCACATTGGGTTTCAACTTCTCCACACGATATTGGTGTCTCTTATGTGTGTAGGAATGCTGCTTATTTTGTTGCGTAGTATTTCTATTGCTTTTACACATAGAGAAATAAATTGCCAAGTGAGCTCTACCTCACATAAGTTTCAGTTATGTAAATGTTGTTTCAGTACCATATAGATTATCTGTGCAGAGAGTTGCACCAGCTATAAGTTGTGTGATTCCCGATCAGTCTATGAAGCAAATTCCAGCAATCATGGCTTGAAGAAGAACATTACAAACTGAAGAGAATGAGTTTTCCTAGAGAGTAAAGTCAAACTTGCACGTAATCGGAGAATCCAGAAGTGTACTCTGACTATGTTTCACATCATTGCCTGGCCATACAGAAGTGATAAAAAATAAGAGCTCGTTAACCAGACTCTAAAAACTATAGACTATTCCATATCGAAAAATAACAGACAGGATAAAAGGGTAAAATTCAATTCATGCCAAGAAAAAAAATACTACCAAAAAACAGTAAAAATAGTTATGCACTTGAAATATGTAGAATCGTGTAAGTTTCTGCATCCAAAAGGAGTCTGCTCCCAAAAATTAATATAACATTATATTGCACATAGAGAGTTAAGCAGAAATATACTAAACTTTGAAGACTGATGGTTATTAACTCTGTTTTAAAACTCATGAGTAACCAAAAGAAGTCTACTCCCAAAAATTAATATAACATTATATTGCTCATAGAGTGCAAAGCAGAAATTTACTAGACTTTGAAGATAGATGGTTATTAACCCTGTTTTAAAACTCATGAGTAACCTCCAATACACCGTGAGTGGCCTGCTTTTTTTGACCAGCTGAATAATCGGCGAACTTCTCATGAGCCAAGTAGGCTCAGACTCGCAAGTAACTGCCTGTTACTCGGCTACAACATGTTAATAACCTACTGTGGATTAACGTCATTTTTGTGCATACCGTCACGATTTTCTGCTGTTTTTTGGTCGAAAACTGATAGAAAATATATTATGCATTCTCTAAGTTCATTTCTCATGTAATTTAAATTGTTTTATATGTTATTTAAGTTAATTTTATGAATTTAAATATTATTTAAGTTTATTTTATGAATATAAACATTTTAAGTAGCGATAAAGATACTGAGTAATTGCTGAGTCCTGAGTCCTGAGTCCGAATCAAAATTTTGGGCTGCCGAGTAATTTCCGAGTACAAATGTTTGAACTATGGTTATTAATGCATAAACATACAGCTTAGGTATAATTCAATTGTAAAGAAGAGGAAAAAAATACTACCAAAAAACCAGTAAAAAGCACCATGCATTTGCAATATATAAAATTGCAGAAGTTTCTGCTACAAAAAAGTACAGTGTAGTCCCAAAAAATGATATAACAATAAATTTCTCAAAATGAGTAAAGCAGAAATTTAAGGTAAACTTGAAGATTGATGGTAATTAATGCATAAACAAACAGCTCAGATATAATTTGATTGTAACGAAGAGGAGAAAAATACTAAATGAAACCAGTATAAAGCATGTGCTTGCAATAAAAAAACTGCATAAGTTTCTGCTACAAAAAGGAAGGCTACTTCCAAATAGTAATAAAACATTATATTGCTCAAAGTGAGTAAAAAAAAAATTTACTGTAAACTCGATAATTGATGGTTATTAACACATGAACAAGCAGCTTATATATCATTCAAAGGTAAAAAAGGTGGGGAAAAATACTTTAAAAAACTAGTAAAAAGCACCATATGTTTGCAATATATAGAATTCCATAAGTTTCTGCTACAAAACTAAGTTTAATCCCAAAAATTGATATAATATTATATTTGCTCAAAATGAGAAAAGCAGAAACTTACCATAAACTTGAAGATTTGATGGTTCTTAACACACAACAAAATATATTAGATATAATTTGACTGTCAGAAGCCAAAGTAATTTTTTCTAGGTAAACCTTGGGTGAGACCATGGGTCACCTTTGATGCACTACAGGATACACTTGGGCTTCATTCTAGCGTAGGCTAAGCTTTGGCCACATTTTTAATATTTGTAAACTTGGGTCACATTCAGATGTACCCATTATTAAGATTTGTAAACCCCCGTCACACTTGAACAAACCCGATAAACCTGGATCACGCTCAGATGTACCCATAATGTCTGAGGTTATGAGAGACGACATCTCCATTAAACCTAGATCATGCTCAAATGTATTTTCATAATGTACACTAGAGTTATGAGCAGCAGCATCCCCATTCAACCTGTGTCATGCTCAAATGCATTCCATAATGTGTGCTCGATTTATAAGCCACCTTAACGCACTGGGCAAAGATTTATACTGGATCATGCTCTTATGAGTTTCTCCACTACCATTACAGCACATCCTATTGGACAAAGAAAACGATGCATAAATTTTGTCTTCATTATGTAAATTTTATGATTTTTTTAATCTATTAGATAATTTGGCTTTGGGTATTTTCTACAGCTACGGATGTCATAGACCTAAGCTTGCGACAAGGACGCCCTAATGTGCACAAACTATCCTAAATTTCTGCAAATTTGCTTTTCTGCATCCACCATATGTTCCCAAAAGATTCTTGCCTACTAACCCCTTGACACCAAACCCATTTCATATTTCACAATCGTCCAATGTGATAAGCACACATCCGGTAAATCATTAGGTAAAATATCCCATCGAATTGGCTAGGTAGCTTAACTTATGACATCAGATGCAAGCCCCGGGTCAGCATCTAAGCCAAGTGATAAGCCCCAAGTTTAAATCCGATAAAGTATTAAAATCTAGAAAAATATAGCATCCAATTCACTGAGAGTGCAAGGTGTGTGTCCTGGTTGACCTTGAGGGAAAGAAATACCCCTTGGTTGTGGCATCTGAGACAAGTGGTAAAGCCAAGCCCAAAGTTTAAACCCAAAAACAAATTTTGAATTTGGATAAAATACAGAGAAGGCCGGATGTAATTCCTTTAGCAGAACGAGTATCCTCGGTCGTGTGGCATCTAAGTTTAATGTCATCGGCCAAAGAAAATTTACCAAACTAGAAAAACCCAGTTCAGAAATCAAAGAGAAAAAATAAACCCACAAATAAAAGACTTTTTTCTTTTAATACCTGGGAAGAATTTGCCCACAATTCTCAAAATCCTTCTACCAGCCTTATCCTTGCCTTGAAGCTCGAAAAACTGAAGCTGCTCCAGGTCAGAGAAATGATCATCAGCTGGCACAAGGGGATCACAGTCATGCCATTCTTCTTCTTCTTCTTCTTCTTCGTCTTCTTGTATTTCTTCGTTTTCGTTGTTTCCAATGCCGAAGGCATGGGCATCCACTGTAATATCGGAAGCGACAACGTACAGTGAAAAATCGTCATCTGAACCATCTTTATCCATTTATGTTGGGTCGTTCCCCTCGTTCAGCAATTGAATTGTTTACAGAGTCGGAAGATTGCAGCTCGACCTCGCGTAGATTATTTCAAATAGAATCTATAATGACCTGCCTCGTTTGCATGGATAAGCACGAATCGCATATCCGTGCAGATTTCTGGCTGTTTTGTAGAAAAAAGAAATAATAATCACATTATGTGACCTATTGACCACCTCGGGAATCTGAACGACAAAAATTTAGAGTGAGTTCAGAGTTTGATTTTAATTTTTTTTTAAAGCGTAGGTATTTATCTCGGTTTCAAATAAAGGTGCTCATTAGTGGGGTTCAATTTTTTTTTTGGGGGGATATATAGTTTGGTAGGGCAGTTTATAGAAGAAGAAAGATTTTTTAAAGTTGATGAGGTTAAATAAATAATTTATGAGACAATCAGTCTAGTCATATTTGTTTATATATTGTATTTCTTTTTTTATTTAAAGATAGAATGAGCTTTCCAATTTTCTCGAAAGATCCCTCTATAAACAAATCATGTCAAGAAGTTGTTGTTAAGAAGTCCGCATATTTGGTCCTGATGTCCATGTAAGCATCGCAATTTAAAATAAAGTGATTTTCATATTCAATTCCCCCGCATTGCAGAATTCACATACTCTCTCTTCCCAAGTTTTTTTAAGCCTTTTCCACCTTCCCGTTTCGCATCGAAGCTTATGGGAATTAGTTTTACGCTGAGCAATCAAAATCTAGCTCTCCAAGGGATATTCGCCCCAATGGAAGCTTTTTGTTGATGATCACATGTGGAGTTGAACACCTCAAGGTAATAATTCCTCTTTTTCCCTATAATACCACCCCACATAGACTTGCAGAATTTATCTATGACAAAAGCTTTTATATCTTTGATATCAGTAGGACAAGCGTTCAAATAAATATTCCACTTGTTATTTTGTTTCATCCAAGACTTCTTTATTTTGCTAGACACCTCACTAAAAACTACTTGGTAATAATTCTTTTGAGATATCTTAGGAGACACACCATTGCACTGGCTTCCATCGAAACAATCCATGTTTCAGCTAACAGGATTCTATATGGAGTTGAAACTTTTAGCCTGAACTAGCTGGTGATCATGTGCTTTTGGATTTTCTCTATTTGCTTCCACTTGGACTCTAACATGCTACTAGCCCAAAGCTCACACCCATAAAGCACCATCAGGGTTACCAATAGTCTAAACAGAGTCTAAATAGTTTTCCAATCCCATAATTCAGCTTCTTTGCATCTATTTTGAAGGGCATATCATGCTTTCCAACCTCCCAAAGTTCTTTTCTTTCTGCAAGTCTCCCAGCGAAGCCTATTATTTAAGTCAAACCTGAGGTACTTGTATTCATTTACCTCTTCAAGAATATTTCCCTCAAAGAGAAACGTGTGTTGGATCTTTTTCTTTTTGTTGGAGAAAATCATGATTTTGGTCTTGTTGGTATTGACTTGCATACTAACATCTCTGCAGAAAATCTCAAGGGCATCAAGGTGCTCTTGCAATTCATGAGGGGACTTAGCATTCAAAATAAGGTCATCAACATATAAAAGGAGCCTTATCATATTCCCCTGGGTGAACACCATCTGCACCCTGCAAATTTAACCACTCTTCAAGTTTGTCAATGTATAAGCCAAAAAAAAGGGGTGATAAAGGGCATCCTTGCTTAACTCCGATGTCGCTCCTAAAACTTTCTGAGATGCCTATTGAAGTTCTAATTTGAACTTGAACCTCTTCATAAAGTCTATGGACAACCACTCTAAGATGCTCTAGAATGCAAAGTTCATTCATCCTACACCATAACTTATCTCTAGGGACCGTGTCAAAGGCCTTTTTAAAGTCAACAAAACAACAATAAGCCTCTTCATTTTCATCCCAAATTTTTTCAATGATGTGTCTCAATGTAACTCCATGATCTAAAGTGGAGTGCTTAGACCTAAAGCATGCTTGCCCTTTTGTTCTCTTATCCTTCTCCTCTACCCACTTGTTGATTCTTCTCTCAACCATGCTACTAAACAACTTTGTGAATAATAGATTGATCATGATAGTTTTATAATTGGAAGGATTGTTAACGTCTCCAATCTTAAAAAGAGGAATTACTAGGCTAGTGATCCAATCTCTAGGGAAGTCATGTTGAATAATGTTGTTGAAAATTCTCATAATATGGGGTGCAAAAATCTCCACCCCCAACTTAAGGTATTTTGCCTCAAGTTCAACCAAGTCCTTAGCTTTTCCATCCCCCAACTTCCCTATACCAACCTTGACCTCTTATACAGTGAAAAGCTTAGATGTCACGTTGATCAAGGGAGGAGGCTTAGTCTCTATTTCCTACTCATACAATTGTTTTGCATAATCAAACCATTGACTAGCGGTGATGTTATTCTCTGTTTGTTTCTTCTTTAGCTAAAGTTCCTTCCAAAATAGCTTAGGATTATTCTTACCTAAGTAGATTAACTCTTCCCGCCTTGTGCTCATAAACTCTATTTTTTTTGCTTTTATGATATGTTTGTAACACTTAATGCTCATCTTCTCCTTGCCTATATTTTTCAAAGATTTCCTTGCAATTTTACAATCTTCATCAAACCAAATATTTATCGAAAAACAATTTTTTGCTGACTTCTTGTTCTTTGCCCTTTTGCACTTCTCAAGTGCTCCTTAGATTATAGTGGTTAACTCATGACTGTTGAGGGGTTGTGAGCTAGTTGTCCCCTTTTCACATAATTGCTCTAGTGTTGCCTTGAAGTTATTATGGTTTTCTTGATTTAAAATAACTCTACCCTTTATAATTGGCTATTGCGGGGGCTGCATTTTTTTTATTGTTGACTTTTAACCGACCATGCAAGTCTTACGTATATAGGTCTATGATTAGATTTTAACTCCCAAAAGTGATCACCAATCGTAACCTCCTCTATATTTTTTAGCATGCTTTTAGAATAAATTGCATAGTCAACAACACTTGCCCCATTGTATGTGTTGTAAGTAAAATTATCAAATTTATTCCATCTATCCATGCCATTACAAATGATTAGATCAAAGGTGCCACACAAAGTAAGCAATTCTTCACTATAATGATTGATGTCTTTATTGTCTTTTGAACATCTTGCCCGTTATTGATTCTCTTCTTCCATAAGTTGGATAGGATTATGATCCTCCTTACTGCATAAAACATTAGCTTGACCATTTGTTGTCCTGGCATTGAAGTCTCCCAAAATAAAAATATCACCTTGTTGGGAATACACTGAGATATCTTTTTTTATGGCTGCATATGGATCTTTGTTGTCCAAACCATTTCTTTTGTAGGTTTTTGAGATTTGGGGAGCAAAATAATACACTACAATGTTTATGTGGTTCCCATTTTCTGAAAGTTTGACCCAAATGTATTATTTATTTGTGTCTTCTCTTTCCAACTAAATTGTGCATCCTTAAACATTTTTCACTAAATCCATAATGTCATCATACCCTTTGCATTGTCGACTACTTTGTTCCAAATCACAAACTTCATGTAACCTTCAAAAATGGGAGTCTTGTAGCCTTCTTATTTGTGTGTTTCAATAAGACAAATTATGTCTCATCCTTCAGTAATAAGCTCTAGCCCAAGACCCCTCCTCCAAGGGTAGCCTCTACAAATCTAGCACACTAAATTTAAGTGTGTTTGGGGGGTCCCTGATTGCTATTTATTTTAGTGCAAAAAACTTAGAGTTGAGTCTTTGTCCCTTTCTGCCTCCATTTGTTGACCTCCATTTCTTGTAAACCTATAAATACCCACTCTCTTTTTGCCGCCCTTTTGTTGCTCAAACTTACCATGGGATCTTAAATTTGTGATAATCACTTTTCCATTGTACAACCATGCCCTTTTTTCCTTCATCCCTTGTTTTCTTAATTTTAGCCAATTCTACCCTTCTCTCCTCTTGTTGTTTTACTATTAAGTCGTCATCTAGAAAGAAGTGAGATCCCCTCAGAAGTCTCTTTTTTCTTAAGACTTGGAGCTTGTCTTCCTTTTTTACCATGACAACTTTGATAGGTTTATCCATTTCATCACATATCTTTCCAATCCTCCTGGCTTGGCAGATTTTCCCTTGCCAATGCAACTTTTCTCTCAAGAATTTAGTTGCAAGATTGAAAGTGCTTTCATTTTTACCGTAATCCCTTACTCCTCTTATAATAACATTTCTTACCATGTCTTGTCTTTCTTTTCCCTCTCTTTCTTTCATTCTATCAACCTTTGTGTTTATCTCTTCTATTAAAATCGTTATTGTTGAGTCTCTAATGACTTGTGCCCATGTTTTTTTCTCCTTTGATATGAGCTCTATGTTATTTAAGTGCATCCATGGGTTCTGAATGTTTGACTATTGACCTACTTGAGCCTCTATTCCTATAAGTTTAGTTGATTCTATCATGCGTTGCCAAGTTAGCTTCATATTTTTCCACTAATGTTTCCCTACTTTTATTGCATCTTATAACATTACCACCTAGTCCTTTAACACCTTGTTGTTCTCTAGTAAGTTTCAATTTTCTTTAGTTAAGTCGAGGAGCTTATCATTACTTTCTTGCTCCTTGGCTTCCAAACACACTACCCTAATTTTGACATTCATCAATTCTTTCACATATAGTTGTGATGACCAGGTAAGAGGAGTGCTAGTGGGACTATAAATTCTATTTCAGTTGTGACCACCTCTTCATTGATATTGTTACCTTGGGGTGTAGTTGTCTTTGGCATTATGTATATGGGAAATCGACAAAAAAATTATCATTGATTATATTATTGGAATATTTAAAGTGTTATGTAGTTGTATTAAGAAATGTCAAACATTAAAGATAATATAATGAGAAATGAAAATAAAAAATACATCAATTATAATTTTTGATGTCAAAAAATACACGAGGAAAACAAATAAGAATGAGATCCAAGACAAGCATATACTCATAACTCCTATTGAATTATTTCATGTTTGTCCTCACCTTATTATAGTGAATTTGTGACAATTACTTGATATTAATTAAGACACCAATTTCAATGTTCTTTTCTTTCAATAAGGATACCTTTGTCTTCCTCTTATAATCATGAATTCGCTTATATTGTTTCACACATAGATTATAATGAACAACACTCTATGAATTTAACATGTCTGCATTATGTGTGCGAATTAAATTATCTTTGTGTTTCATAGTAATGAAGTATGGATACACCATTGATTTATATTTTTTAGAATTATGGAATGTAACCTTAGGTTGATAAAGAACTAAGTAATAAATCAGAGAATAAAATACTATAGTATCAACAACTACTAATTTGCACAACAATTTTTTAATTTTAATATTCTATATATAGTAATGAATTTGAAAAGGTGTACTTAGCTGGAAATTATGACTGAGATGAACAAGTAGTAGCCTGGGAAGTGATGTAGGAGTAGGATAAAGTGTTGTCAGTGGAAAATAGATGTCAAAACCCTCTTCAAACAATAGCATGACCCACTTTTCCAATAGTGCACTACATTATTGACCATCTATGTAGCACTAATGACCCTAGGCAAGTGAAGTAGAGAAATTTTGGGTAGACTTTCACTCTATTTTGGGAAGCCTGTAAGACCTAGATTGTCATTTGTTGTCCACTCTGACTGATTTTATTATGAAACCCTAAGCCTCCATGCTTTTTAGGTTTTTTATGAACACAAGTGGAAGGAGAGTGGTGTTATTAGGGTAGGTTGGGTGTGACTTCAACACCCCATGTGTTGAATGTTGCCTACATACCAATACCTTGAAAGGGGATCAAGCTCGATGTAGTTCTCCCAATCTAAGTGCTAGTGCAAGTGAGAGTGATGTTAGTATGCCTAAGTATGAATGCCAATTTAAATGCTTTAAGTGTGAATTGAGATTGAAAACTTAAGTAAAGTTGAGCTCTAGGATACTATATATGGATGCATGTAGAAATAAGGGTAAATATGGATCAATAACCTTAATTTGCACAACTAGTTTTGAGCTTGTTCATGAGAATTGTCATCTATGCAATAAATGAATGAGAGTGGTATTTATACAGTGTTATGATTTTTTTCAAGACATGAAATGAGTCTAGGCCAACACTAAAATGATTTGGGAAGTGGAAATATATATGTTAGGTGCAAAGAAAGATAAGGGTCAATAGTGTTGCCCCCTTTGCCAATAACACACTACACTATAGACTAATGGTGTCACGAGCTATTGTCCAAGTAGTTGACATGTATGAAAAAGGTTGAGGATGCCTAAGCAATGGCTTAATGTGGCTCTTAGTATATTTGGTCATAGGTTAGATGCGTATAAAAACTATAAAAGGATCAAAAGGGGGCCTAAGATAGGTCTAGGGATAAACCAAGGATAAAGTGATCTCAAGTGACACTCATTACATTAAAATGATAATTTATATGACTACATTTGCTCTCCCTTTATTCTATAAATGCATTAAAGTGAAATGAATACAATAAAGGAAAAAGAAACATACCTAGACTTACCTATGAGGTAAAGCCTGTGAATGTCGCTCTGAGTTTGCAAATTGTGCTCCATTGCGTGTCATGCAAATGAAACATGTATGAATCAATCCTTACTTAAGAAATATCAAAATTAAAGATGAACGTGAGTAAATTATGTGAGAGAGTATAAAGGAACAAATACACCTCATCGAGTATGTGAACCAATGTAAAAAGTTGATGAAATCTCCTATGTGTGTAGATGGTGATCAAATGGTGAATAGTTTGGATTGCGCTGATGGACTGCCCAATCCTCATGTGTGGATGGTTCAAGAAATCAAGATGCGTAATGTCCCCCTTTTTGGTATAAATTTGCATAAGTCCTTAGCCTTGAATTGTTCTAAAAAGGGCTAAAGGAAAATGAGAAAAAGGAACATTTGAGGACTTTAAAAGTATTTAATGGAAAAACAACTTTATGATTTAATTTCCACTTAAGTTGGTTCCTTTTTAAGGGTCATGGGCACTTAAGGCCTAAAGTGAAATTATAAAAAAGGTTCTTTTAATATTTTTAAAATGAGAGTTTCCCTCCTATTTTGGGTGCCACACTTGGGGCATGAATATAGAAGGAAAGTGAGTTGTTCATTTGAAGGTTATGCATTATATGATATTGAAATTATTGATCAAGTATGTCAAGTTTGTTCAACATAACTTGAGGATGAAGAACTTCAAGTGTGACAAGGGTTTGGGGATGAAAACCTCCATTTATTCATTAAGGGTCGCTCTATTCAAGGGCTATAATTATGCTTCAGATTTGCATCAAGTATGCAATTGGTCTTATAAAAGGTGTTTTGTAACACCCACCTACTTTGGATTGGAGCAAACTCCTTTGAGAAGTTGATATAACAAAATTATAGGTCTTAGAAGTTTGTGAACTACATTGATTGGTATATTTTCTAGTTTTCCTTTGGGTGACTTACTTGGAGGGATTGAAGACCCCTTTCGAAGGGTTGCATATAAGAGAAACCCTCTTATAGGATTTGGTGGTATTTTTATTAATTTATTCCAGTTGGGAAATTTGTGTTTGAGCCATTTTGTAGGGTTTTGAGGGCTACTCAATGCCCTAAAACATTCAATAAATTAGTATAATATTTTTCCAGCTTGGGTGATCTGCTTTGAGGAAGTTTGGAGGCCTTTTGAGTGGTTAATTTGAGGGTTTAATATTTTGATTTATTTTTGCAAATTTTCCCTAAGTATGAAGATTTTATTATAGGATTAATTGGTTGCTTTGGTGCCCTAGTTGAAGTCATTTGAATTCCTAATAGTTTATATAATTTTGCATAATTATTTGTGAGTTTATGCAAGGGTTAGAAGCAGATTTGAAGAGTGAAACATGGTTGTTCTTTCAAAAGAAAATTAGAATTGTTGCAAGGATAATATTCAACTTCATCTCCATTTTTACCTTGTTGAAAGAGGTATTCGTTTCAGATTTCATATTAAACTATTTCTAGGGTTATATTGGAGTGTTGTTGCATGAAGATTAGTCATCTATTTCTACTAGGGTTTACTAGTTTTTAGGGAAGATTTCAAATTATTTCTAGATTCACATAGGAGGTTGTTAGAAAACCACAATTTTGCCTAATTGTATCATTTGGGGACATTATAGTGGTATTAGAGCTAATTTCTTGGCCAACTGTGGGATCGAAAGGTATTTCTCAAACAATGACAAGGATAGGGCTAGGTTGGAGTGGATCACTCAATCCCAATATTAGTTAATGGGAACTATGACTATACTCCTTCAAATTATGGAAGATATGAAAGGGGATCAACCCCTTAAAATAGAGGACAGGGCTACGTTGGAATGGATCACTCAATCCCAAGATTAGTTAATGGGAACTATGGCTATACTCCTTCAAATTATGGAATATATGAAAGGGGATCAACCCCTTAAAATAGAGGACAAACCTTTGTTTCATTGGGATATAATGGAAGATTATGATGAATATTTGACACTTGCACCATAGTATAAAAAGTTAAGGAGCTTCTAGGAATGGCCAGCTTTGAGATAAGGCAAAGGGATCCATGGGCACATAGATACACATGACAACTTGGGGAAGATAGTTATTCATACCTTTGATGGAGATCCAAGTAATTCAATTAGATCATGGGTAAATAAGGTTAATAACTACCTTGAATTGAAACCTAGAGGTGAGAAAAAAGCTCTAAAATTTGTCATAAAACACTTACAAGGAGTTTCTTGTGATTGGTGGTATCTAGGATGGAAGTCACAAGGGAATCACCTCATTAAAACTAATGAGGAACTTGGTGAAAGGCTCATCAAACAATTTGAAAAATTGGAATCTTTAGGGTAGCCAAAGAAGGGTTTTCAATTATTGAAGGGGCAGCTAATGACTAAATTTTCTGAACCAAAAAAACCAGAAATTCAAGGGCAGTCAAATAAAAGTGTCCAAACATTTGATAAACAACAACAAGGGTTGAAAATTGAAGACCAAGATGTGGTTAACCCAATATAAATAATCTCAAAGTACACAATATAAGAAGGATTAAGTGGGTTATCCACTTGTAGTAAGGAACAAATCCTACAAAAAGAAGGAAAAGAGAGTGGAATAAACCCTCATGAGGGATCACGTGAAGGAAGCAATGGATATTCATAGGTAAGCAAGGAAGGTGCACCATTCATGAAGACATCCTCCATGCCAAGGAAAAATGAGCAAAATACTCTTAACCAAGGGGAAGAAAGTTGTGCCCTCATGCCAAGGACCCAAGGAAGGTGTGATGAGTGGATAAGAAGGGCAAAGGAGGAAAAGAAGATAGCCTTATGAGCTAGACAACACCTACGGGAGTTCAAAATGGAAGGTGAGTTCTTTAAACACTAATATGATAGTTTCAAAAACTAAGGAAAATCCATGTTGCACATTGATAAGGAGAAATGGGTAAACAAGATCAACACTAAAAATGCTAATGCTCATTCTTAGATTATTGTAATTTCTAGAACAACACATAGAGGTAAGCAAATTATTGGATTTCATGGCAATAAAGTGTGGCATAACCCTCATATTATGCTCCCACAACATTTTGGTCCTCGTGAGGATCATACCAAGAAAATAGATAAGGTGGAGGGCATGTCAAAAGGCATACAAACAATCCATAAAAGTGATCATCATCACAATTTATTTGTTGTATGTTATATGCTACATGAAACGGTTGCAATTAGAGGACAAATGCAAGGTGGGAAGGTACAACAAATGGCAAGGGTTGAGGTATGTGTTATTTTCAATAATTCAACTTCAACATTTGTAATTCAATTTTCATATAAAAAAGCACACTCTAAGAGCCATGACATAAGAAGGAATGCATTGTTCTATGTTGGGGTGGTAAAGGCTTGTTGTGAAGGGTCACAAGGTGCAAATTTTGTAAGGTATGTATCAATGTTTTAGAGGGAAGAACAATAAATTCATGGTTGTTATAGTCCTTATACAACCCACCTATATTGTGTTTTATATGGACTTACCAAAAGAACAACTTGGCTAATCATGAAGGTGGTGATAGGTGACAAGTGTTATGACCCATGGGTCATTGCAAGGGCTATTGGTAATCCATCAACTATTATTTTTCATATTTTTAGTTTGTTTTCCCCAAGGTTTCTTGTTTCCATGATGAGTGTTTACCCTAGGAAGGTGTGCCTCTCACACCTCAATATCATGGAAATGGTTCACAGATATATGAGTGGATTTAAAACCATTATAAAGGGAAGGTTGAAGAGAGAAAAGATTTGTTACAACCATGTCAAGAATTACATGAATACACCTTTTGAAATTTGGGTGGTGGGAAGTTGCAAGAAAGAATCAAGGCATCAAGAAGGGATGCACTTCATGATCCTAGAGCTTGAGAAGGTGATAAAAAGTTGTTACTAAACACCATTGTTTTTACTAAATTATTTGTTCCATGTGTAGGAACATTAGGGAGATCAATTGTTATAGCTAAGAACAATACAAAGAATGTGGTGATTTCTAATAAAGGCAATTGATTGAGATGACAACATAGTTGAGGGATGCTAGTGTGATTTTTAGGCCAAGGTTAGAGGCTATAATTTTTTATTATGGGCAGCCAATGGCTCCAAGGGAAATTCAATTTCCTACCTCTTTGGTAAGTAGGCATAATTCTGATTTTTGTGTTCCATGGAGAAGAGAGGAGGATAGAACACTTGATGCACAAGGACAGTCCTTAATTTACTTTGGATAGCCCCCTATGCTAAGGTATGTTTATGATTTTGGAGGCATAGATGAAGACTTGACACACCTTTTGGATTGGGTAAGGGCCCAAATTGTGGACAACAAGGAAAGAGGTGAGTTGTTGGAGGATTTTTGGTCACAAGGACACTCAAAAAAATTTGAGTGTGATTCACTACATATACCACCTTAAACCCTCTTTAAATTCAATGTTGTTGACATTTTTTAGTCAAGGGAAACTTTTGAAATTAGTGGTATAAGGTCCGATTGTTTTGTCTCAAAAATTTATGAGTTTGAAGGTCATGTACAGTAGCCTATTAAGGATGAAAAAAATGGAAAATTGGTGCCTTCTTCAACTCATGATGGAAAGTATATGTGCATGGATGAATTCTGAATTTGATCACTCAAAAAAATTTGAGTTGGGGTGGCAAGTACAATAGCATTATAATGGTAAGAAGTCTAATTTTTTTTATGACTTCTATCCTATAACATGTTCTAAAAGCACTCATGATGGGGCACACTTATTGCATGATAAATAATGGAAAGGTATGAGTAAGGTACAACACTACCTTTTGTGTGAAATTGATATTTTGTTTGATTCATATTGTGTTCCTCATATGCATGAAGGGCTTGATACATGGAGCTTAAAAAGCATCTACACGACACACATGATGAGACATGCCCAAGGAAGGTTACATCTACATGTCAATTTTTTCCAAGGTATACTTTAAAGGAGATTCATTGTTAATCTTCTTTATGTAGCTTGGAAGGATCTTCCATAGCATGTAGGATCCACTAAAGGTTTGTTGGAGAGTGGCCACCATAATGTGTAAGCAAGGAATGGAGTGCAAGGGGAAATTTTCATCTGGGGTAGCAGGGTAATAACTCTTGAATATATTTTCCCTTATCACTCTTGGTTGTACATGATGATTTATAAAGGCATAAGTGGAAGGAACTACATCACCAACAACTCGGTATTACAAGCATTGGTAGGTTGGAGTCCTAAGAAGTCTTTGAAAGGTTGGAAGAACACCTCTAGCTCTTAGGGGCAGCCCCCAAAACATCAGTACAAGAAGGTAAGGCTTTGGTTTGGATCTTCCATTTCATGGGAGGAATTGACAAGGAGAGATTTCATAATGAAGAGTGTGTTGGTGTAGACTTTTATCCTACGGGTTTTATCAACATGGTTCATTATGCTTGTTTAGGGTCTTAGAGGCCATTTAGGTCATTTGGGAAGATTAGTCCCACATTCACTAGAATGTGGGGTTTCACTCTCTCTCCCACCTATATATACGTTTATACCTTTGTATTCATAATCCAAAGATAATGAGGAATGTTTATGCATTATTATTTTTTGCATTTTCTCTCTTATCCATTCCATAGTGTTCATGTGTGCATTTGATCTTGTTGATAGGTCTTGGAGAAATGTGACATGGTATCAGAGCCTCATTTAATAGTCGTTCACCTTTTTTTGAATCCTTGGTGATATTCTACCATCAATTCCTTGCTAGTTTTTTTGTTTAATTTGACCGTACTTGAAGGTTTTTGGTAGAGTTTCTTGAAAACTCATGCAAATTCATATAGAAAGTTGCCTAAATAGAAAACATGTGTTTGGTTATTTTTTATTAGAAGTTTTATTTTCAAGTATCTAGTTTTTCCATGTAGTCATGTGAGTTTTTTGTTGGTTGACCAAATCCTCAGGGTAATCTAAATTTGTGATGGGAATGATGAACTTCTCATTTCATGAAGGGTTGTTGTTGCTCTCCATATTTACCTTGGTGGAGACCTTATAGGCTGGATCAACCCAGGCTATTGCATAGGGGCGTAGAACACCATATCACCAATCGATGAAATGGATGGTCCTCTTGGTCTTGATGGTGGCCACTATGACATTCACATCTTTGGGGATGATGTCGCCCCTGTACATGAGACAAACTGCCATGTATTTATCATGCCATAGGTCACACTTGGCCATCATGGACAAGGATTCAAAAGTCACGATGGTGATCTATGATAATGAAAGCTACTCATGGTAGGGTTTCTTTGCTGAGATCACCATTTTGCATAGGGTTTTTCCAAATTAGAATCTGAGACATGCATTCTCTTTGTTGGCATCCTTCTATTGTGAATTTCCTTTCTCTATGGTGGTGTCGTATAATGTCCTTTCTCTCCTCTCCTCCTGAATTTGCTTCCCCTCTAATGTTTTTGCCTTATACAGGTAGTTGTTTAACCACTTCATAAGTGGATTGCATGTATTAATATTTGGTTTTCTTTAAATCATGGGTTCTTCTTTGCTGACAATCCAAAAACCATCATGCCTTAAACCCACAGTTTTTGGCTTAATAGCCTTCTTTTCAAAGTTTTTTTGTGGGCATATTATAAAGTCTTTCAATTCAACCTTTTGACCATAATGAAGGGGACTTAAGGTTTGTTTAGTGGGGGACAAAACTATGAGTGGGGAATCTTTAAGTAATGGTGAGCCTTTTTAGGCTTTATTTATCATTACTTTGTAGAGGTCATATTATATGGTCAGATTTGTTATGAGTGGGGGATAATTGTAAAGCGAGGACAAATTAATCATGTGGGGAACATAATTGTGAGGTGATGTGTATTCACATGGTGGGGCACAGAAATTTTTTTGATTGATTTTTTATATAAAATAATATATTGTAAAGGAAAAATTATGTGGTTTTTAGTCCTTGTATTTTCACATGTTGAAGACAAATGGTGAGGCCCGACTTGGTAGGAGGCCAATTCCCCCTCATAATCTAAACCATTACACTATACTCTCCATGTCAGTTCCAACGAGTCACTGGAAGGCTACCTTACCCTTTATTTGGTTATGCATTTAAACTATGTGTGCAAATTTAATTAAAATAGGCCATTAATGATGGGAAATGTTATTAACCATAACTTTTGTTTGATAACTTGGGTTTGAGTGTCATTTTTTACAAAAGTACTTTATTTTTCATTCCCATTCCATCAATCCTATTTTTATTTTGAAAACACTAAATTTATATATTTAGGGGGGTTACTTGTGCTATGGGCCCTACTAATTTTTTCATTTTACTTCATGCCCTAATTGCTCACACGTAGATGCATTTTTAGTTGTGTCTGACATCCCCATTATGAACATGTATTAGCCCTCATCATTCTAGCACTGATTACTCACTTAGATACATTCTCAATTATGTTCAATGTCCCATTTATGAGCATGCTTTAGGGGTTCATTATAGTTTGTACCGTGTAGTCTTTCACTTCCTTGATGTCTACTCTTAGTCATGATGACTCCATTTGAGAGACTCCATAGGAGGAAGGTTGAGTCTAATCTAGTGGTATTGTTGTCACCAAATCTCGCACCCTAGAGGAGGTTATTCAAGCCTACTCTAATATTTGGGAAACATTGGAATACCTTTAGGCTTGTGGGTTACCTATAGTAGAGGTAGACCTATATGTTTAAGGGCTAGCTCCCTGAATTGACCTTGAATTGCTTATCACCTAAATTAACTGATTACTTGTTGAAAAAGAAATAAAAGTATGTATGAAAATAACCTATTATAAGGGGGTGATACACCATAAGGATTTACACAATGCTATCATACTTCTTTCACTAAGAAACAAGACATATAAACCAACTTCAAAGTTCCAAGATGTTCTAACATTAGTATTTCAATATAGAGGCGATATGCATGAAACAACTCAAGGAAAGTGGAGTACAGGGTAGATTGTAGACTCTGAGTACACTTTCACACTTGAAGGAACCCAAACACACTAGCTACACTCTATATGACATGTTATAATGATAACTTCTTGCATTAGACATGAAAGGATAAGGAGAAGCAAGGATAGAATCACTAGACCTCACCATTCATCACTTTGCACACTTAGACAAGATGTTTATGAACTCAAAACTAGATTGTGTGTATTATTCAGAGGTAAAGTACAATGTCAAACTAGTAGGGTTTTTCCATACATGGTGTGAAATTATGAAATAAGAGTCAAAATGGCTAGTACTTAAAGAATGTGAGAAAGGAGAGAGAAGAATGAAATCCAAAAGTCAAAAAAACACTTATCAAGTTGAGAGAAGGAATTATGTTTGTAGGAAAATGGAGTATGGAACAAACCATGCAAGGTCTTTGTGGATAAATGTCTCTCCAATCATGAAACTCCTCAAATTTGGTGTATGACTCTTCAACTAGCTCCTTAAAAACTACCTTCATCATTTAGACTTTCTTGAACGCTCTATAACAGACTAGGGATAAATGGAATCATTAAAATATGAGGGAGGGGTTACAAATAGGCTCCAACATGCATTGGATGTGTCCCTAATCATCAATATTATTTTGGCCAAGTGTTCTCACTACCTGTAGTCATAATCACCCTTCTTTCACTCACCTCTCACACTTGGCACCAAAGTGGTCTTCACTTTCACAAACCAATCCATAAAAGGGGTGATGTGACACTTTTCAAGGGTCCTCAAGTCTCTAGATCCATCAAGCAAACCTTAAAAGGCCTCTCGATTGAAGTTGTCACCTTCTCACTTGATGATCACTCTTCATTCACTATGCTAGTTTGGACTGGCCGAAGTGAAGGTGCTTGTAGAGGTACTTGTGTGATTTTTTTAAATAATATATGGATATGAGGAGTTATATTAGGTCTCATTCTCTCTACCAAATTGATCCTCATATTTTGAAACCCTTTTGTACTTGTAAAACACATAAATAGGTCAAGAAAATTAATTTTGTACTCTATTCATATAAAGAGGGTACAACTCAATCTAATGGGAAGGAGACCTAAAGAGTTGTCTACAAGTTGAAATCACTTTCTTGTTCAAACTAGCCCATTTGGATGCCTTTCCTTTAACTTCTTCCCAATCAAGTCATTAACAAGGGTTTTAGGTAGTTTTACTCCTTAAAGATACTTCATAAAATTATCACATTGAATATTTAGAAAAATTCCATTAAATCCTTATTTAGGACCCTCTTCAACTTATCCTAGCTCCTTAGGCTCCCATGCTAAGCATCTATACTATAGTGAGCTTTCAAACTTAGCCTCTCAAACTCTTTCCTACATTTTGCATACCTTGTCATGCTTCTAAGCCAAGAAAATTGATTTATGATGTCTTTCTCTAAATACCAAAGGTTATCACACACCTTATAACTCCCCATGGAGATGTTATAATGCTTTGGAATGTCTACTTAGCCTTAGAAATGGTATTGGCCCTCCAATTTGGCTTTAATCTTGAACTAGACCTAAAGAACTTGAATATGTTTCATTTCTTAGGGGCACTCTGTATAGTTTCCAAAACTTGTGAGGCCTCATTCATGGTCATCCATGTTCCATATAACTCCATATAACTCCTTTCAATTATTTGAGTCTTCTTGGCACCTTTTCTTACCATTTTCATGACAAACCTGCAGGATATGTGCATCTGGGAGTGCCCTCTATCTTAGATAGAACAAAGGGCACTTACCCTATTGACACAGGAAAAATAAAGGTATGAAAGGATTTTATAAGTGATGAGGATATTCTTTAAAATATTACAAGGTTGTAACATACTCATAACATCTCCAAACCTTTCATAACCTAAGGCAAACTTTTCAACTCACTAACTATGCACGATTTTGTGTACTGACTGTAGGGTGTCATGTTAGAACCCTTATTTGCCCTATTTCCATGATATGGGAACCTCTTGAGATGGTTACTACCATTTGTGAAGACACTCAAATCATGTTCAATATCTCAAACTTTTCCAAACTCTCCAAGGTATACTTTGCAAGGTTGACAGATTGGTATAGTCTTATTTGCTCAAGAAAAAGACATGTCTGTATGTATGTATTGCATGGTTAGACATTTCATCTCATGATATAAGACCTCCTTTATGTTTTAAATGCTACTTCTCAGTCATTCAGACTTGTTCACACCATATCCATGCTAGGCCTTCCTCTAAACAATTGTGGTCTAGTACACTGTCAGACTACAGTTGACTGTAGGTGACTTCTTTGAGAGCAAAAGAGGTCTTGAAGATGCATTTCAACCCTTGAAACCTATGTCACACCTCATATGATCCTTTTTATATCTTGGAACCAAATCTAAATGACAAATTATTGTGGTTGTATGCTTCTAATCACCAAGGTTCATCTCATGATTTTATAAGTATCTACAGTCAGGTTGTAGGTGGCCTTTTTGGGAGCAATGGTATACCTATAGGTGATCAAGTAGGTCAATACCTTGAAATTAAACTCTTTTTGACGTCCTTTGATCCACTAATATTATTCTTACCTCTATTGAATTATTTTTCATGTAGATATGCTCATATCCTACCACCTTGGAATATAAGACCACTTGAAGTTCTAAACATCATAGTAAATATTGAAAACCTACAGTGAAAGATTATATGTAATGGAGGTCTTCTAACATCATGCTCTTTTAATCAAACAATTATTTATCATGGAAAATCACTACCCTTACATCTGGACTATATAATGGAAACTTTAGATTAGTTGTCATCTCAAAATGTTTCATCATGAAAATATCAAAATAATGACTAGGTCTTTATTCAGAGATTTTAAGGTAATGGATCCCTAAACTATATTTGCACATATGAAAATGACTCTTCAAATCTACCTACCACTCTATGGCTTCAACATGATTCTTATATCACCTTCAACATTTACAAACCTTAAGGGGGGATCAAATAAGTTTCCGCATTTGCATCTTAACTACTCAGTCCTCTGTGGAAACCTATATGTGCATGTGCAGGTGTGACACAAAACAAGGTGTATCATAGATAATGTGCATGATGTATGGGTCTATAATAAATTATAGACCTTCTCAAAGTTTCCAAATGGACCCCTTTTAACATTTAAATATGTTGAACAAGTCAAATTCCTCATTTCAACACGCTTAGCTTCATTCAAGGCACTCGTAGGTGCACATCAATGTTGTAGGCCTGTATTAGGGTTTGAATTGGTAGAGAATGCATTCAAAAGAGACTGTTTAGACATTTTAGCATGTTTATTTGTCTTTTAAGGATTATCACCACCTTGTAACTTTCTCCTTACATCACCATGAATGTTCTCAAAACCTTCAAACACTGCATTCAACTGACTATAAGTGGATATGTGCAAAGAGTTGACTGTGTTGCTTACTTGACTACAATTTCATTAATGTTGGCCTTTGAGACTGAGCTTGAAAATAAGGTGATATTCATGACACATGATAAAAATGAAACATCAATATACCTTTATTTGAGACCACTCTAATAAATAACAACCTCTGTAGTTGATGAACATGCCTACGACTAGCAACGGAGATCTCAACTTGTAATTTGAGATGTTTGGTTCATCCACTCACCTCTAAACATGAAAAAAATATGGAAACCATGAAATAATTAATTACAAATCCTTTTGAAGCAATTTCAATAAGTGGTTTGTACAAATTGGCTCAAAAAAGAAAAAACATATAGGGTATGGGGATTAGTATGCAGAAAAAGATAGTCAACTTCTTAGCAATGGTTTATAAATAATGGATAACCAATATTTGATATTCTACCATGAATTTGAAGTATAAAAAAATTTATAACACCCCTCAAGAGCATTTTACTTGAAACCTCTCTTACTAGTTGTACTAAGAGAAAACTTGATGACCAGTTTTGCATGGCTAGTAGAACGATGAAGGAACATAATGGTTTTGGTCCATTTTTGAGACTTAAAAAGTTGATAAAGAAATTAAATGAACTCAGGGAATTTTAATATTCATTCCATAACCTTATCACACATGCCACACTCCTTTAGAGGCTATACAACTATAAAAACTACTTCTTTCTAGTTGTTTTCTTTATCTGACTTAACACTTATAAGTTTTTTAGTTAGTAATAATATCATTGATATAAATCTAACATATTTAATGTTGAGGGATAGTTTATAAAACTTATATACCAATTAAATTTGTACGACCTTCATTAATGACTCTAAAAGTGACCCTATATGACATAAAACAACATAGGAATAAATTTGACTATGACGTAGGTGAATATCTCATTAAATGACATCAAAATGACCATGACACACCCTATAACATTATAATATACCCCTATATCAAGTTTTTTACTATAGGGGGTTGGCTTATTTTGACTTATGGTCAAAATAATCAACATTCTTGATGATTTCCTAGGGGTGGTATGCTTGCTATGCTAAGACCAGTAGCCTAATCCTATCCATTAGGCCATGGATTCACCTATGCATAGGTTTGACACTCAATTTTCCTTTGAAACCACACCAAACAACAAAAAAGACACACCAAAGGAAACAAACATGTATTCTCAAAAATACTTATTGAACACACACACAACTGAAACAAAGACACACACCTAATCTAGTATTTACAAAACCTCACTCCTAAGGTGAAATGCATCTTACCATGATTCAAATAGGGTCAAATATGGTTCCTCTTGCATCTTTGTCACTCCATGAAAGTAACTTGTCATGTGAAGCATGCTCATCATTAATTATTTGATTAGGTAGATGGTGAAATGACTTACCATACCTATATCTTCTCATGTCTACAAGTGACCTACTTTGAGATTTCATGAATTATCTATCTTTCCTTCCAAATAACTTGTTTTGATCTACAAATGACTTGATATTTATCATATCCATTTGAGTTTATTCACACTATAGATTGGAAGATATGACAACTGCCTTAACCTTTACATCTTTTTGGATAGACTGTACTTGATGTGTGTGATCATCAAGTTCCCCTTTTCCTCATTCTAATACCTTTGATTATGGTTCTACTTCAAATAGATCTCTTGATTATTCTTCAATCACAAAGAATTATGCCTTGACTTCACTAAGCTTCTCTATGACTGCAGACCCTTGGACAACAGATTGATGTACATCCTCATGTTTGATGAACCTTTCCCTTTTTTGCTCAATAAAACACTCAAAATCATGATTTTTAGGTTCATTATCAAACATATCATCAGGTATACACTTCTTTAGATGAGAGGTAACATTACCTAACTGATCAAATTCTTGACATATGACACTAAACCTTTGCCATAAGTCATCTTCTTCTTCCTTATGAATGTCATCATCAAGGGCAACTTCATCAATTACAGGCAGAGAGACATTATTCTTTTCACCATGGTGATCTATCAAGTTCTTCAAGTTATCATCATCATACACATGAATCATGTAATTACCTTCAACAACTTGTGAAAAAGAATATTCAACACTTACCTCAACTTGCTCAAATTCTCCTTCATGGATGATATAGGTGCCAACATTAGTTTTCTCAAAATATGTATATGGATCATGTTCATAAGCATCTACACCATACTCATCTAGAAACAAGTCAGCTATACCTTCAATATTGGAATAAGCACCATCATCTGCAATAGACTCTCCCTTCTCATTGATCACATAATTCAATTTAGAGATTGCTTCAACATAGTGCTCAATGTGGAACCTTGCAAGTGGTTGGGTTCTTATGGTCACCTTTGTTCCATATATTGTATTTAATGCTAAGAAGGACAAATTAATTGAGAGGTAACATCCTATCTTAGTTGTAAAATATATTGAAAGACATATTGCAAAAGCAGGCAAGTCCACATCAATAATGTCTTAAAGTATGGGGAAACTAAGACAATCATGCAATAAAACCTTCAATCCCTTGATCAATCATATTATCTTTGTAGGTGTACCATATAACTAAATCACTCCTTTGCTATGTGGTTCATACTTGAGGCCCAATTTTTCAGCTACAACCTTCGGCAACATTGATGTAGAGGCTCCACTTTCAATTATGCAGTTATGAACTAGTTTGTCACCCATAATGAGAGTGAAGTATAAGGGTGGAGGATTCTCATACTTGGTAGATGGTTCCATAATGTTATTAGGGGCATTAGTAATAGATACATGACCATGACCATTGCTTGATGATGGATGGATAACATGGATAGTGGATAGTTGTTTTTTTAAAATGTCTTTTTGGCTAGGCATATGAAGGACATCCCAAAGGGAAATGGATGCTTTTACACTCTTCAAATAATTCACAATGTTTAGATAAGGAGTACTTACTTTTTATTGAGTCTTTTGAGGCAAATAAGTAGTTAGAACTTGAGGATTTGATGCACCTTGAACAGACCTTACCACATTCTGATTTGGGGAAGGTGTAGGAGTAGTAGGGACTACCATGCTTGCAATCATGCCTTGTCTTAGAAGAGGGTTAGATTAACTTATAGGCAAATTATTATCACTTATTAAAGCCTTTTTCTTAGATCTTGTATTGTCTACAACAATAGTTTCTTGGTTAAGCATAAAAGTATCTTCCACTAAGAAGTTAGTGAAGCTTTCTCTTTGAGGCTGCCAACCTTCACTTCCATCCAATTAGACCTCATCTTCTACTAATAGTAGAGGATTTAATCCTCCTTAAGTAACTAGAGCTTGTTCTCCACCCTAATTGGCATCGATGAATTGGATTTGTTTCCATTCTTCTCCTTTGATTAGATTTTTATGTACTTGTACCATCTATCTTGTGTTGGAGGTAGAAGTAGGATTGTATACATTGGTAGGTTTGTTGAAGTTAGGTTGCCCTTGACCTCTCCCATCCCATATTGTTGACAATATTATTAATGATAGGGATACGGTAATTAATTCACACCGTATTTCAGATTAGATTGCCTAGTTTAAGCCTTTAAGGCTTGGTATTTTTCCCTCCACTCAATATCATCTTCTACCTTCGTAAGAGTAGTCTTAGGTTTGATGTTTGCACTTAGATATTTGGCAACATTTGGAGCAATAATAGATATGTTAGGAAATAGAGGCATAGATAATTTTGGATGCAACTTTCCTACTTTAATGAGGCAATTATTAGCTCTAATGGCAAGGTCAAATGCTTCAAGAAGAGTGAAACCACCCATGGATTGTAGCATGCTGGCAATATCAGTACTAATGACTCTCAAGTATGTAGGGAAGACAAAACTAGTAGGTGGTCTCATAGGATAAGGCAACCTATGCTAAGTATTTTGTAACCTCTCATTAAATTCATGCATTATTTCCTTGGGGGCTCTGTGGATCACATTGAGATGATGTATGAGTGAAGTGTGGTCACTCTTGTCCTCAAATCTTGAAGTTAGTAACACTGCAAAATCATCCCATGTTGTGATGCAACGACTAGGAAAATTCTTATACCAATCAAGTGTTTTCCATATAAGGGACATGGCAAGGAGTCTAATGGAAATATTGACCTCAATAACATATTGAAAACTACAAAAAATGGAGATATCCCTAATGTGTTCACTAGATGTGACATGACCTTCACCATTGAATGTAGGGACACTCTTTGTAGAAATGGGGGGATGTCATCATAGGCATCAAGATAGATTGGGTTTTCAATATTAAATGTTGGAAAGGCATTTTTCCTATCCATGTTTTCTTCAAGCTCTTCCTCCTCTCTTGATATTCTTGGCTAGTAAAGTCTTCTTGCTCTTCAAAGGGCAGAATAGCTTGAGGATGTTGAACTTTGAGAGGAAGTTTAGGTTGAAGAGGTGGATTGATAGGATTGAAAAATCTACAAGAAGATGAATTAGTAAGGAAAATGAATTACGATAATAAATACATGACAAAACAATGGTATACAACCAGATTTTAACTTGAATGGAGTCACCAAATGTTGAGTAGCACACCAATATGTCGTTGATGTTGTCAAGACTAGTATTCACCTTGACAAGTTGTCTTGAGATAATGGGTCTCATCAGGCATGATATAATTGTTGTCACCAAATATTGAACCCTAGAGGAAGTTTTTCAAGTATACTCTAAGATTTGGGCATCATTGGAATACCTCTAGGCATGTGGGTTGCTTGTAGTAGAGGTAGACCTCTAGGTTTAAGGTCTAGCTCCCTGAATTGACCTTAAAGTGCTTATCACCTAAACTAATTAATTACTTGTGGTAAAAGATATAGAAGTATGAATTAAAATAACCTATTAAAAGGGGGTGATACACCATAAGTATTTCCAAAATGCTATCATACTTCTTTCACTAAGAAATAAGACATACAAACCAACTTTAAAGTCCTAATATGATTTAACATTAGTATTTCAATATAGAGGTGATATGCATGACACAACTCAAGAAAAGTGGACTAGAGGGAATATTGTAGAATATAATTACACTTTCAAAATTGAATGGATCCAAACACACTAGCTACACTCTATATGACCTATTACAATGAGAACTTTTTGCACTAGACATGAAAGGATAAGGAGAAGCAAGGACAAAATCACTAAACCTCACCATTCATCACTTTGCACACTTAAAAGAAGATGTTTATGAACTCAAAACCAAATTTATTATATTATTAAAAGGTAAATTACAACATAAAACCAACAGGGCTTCACCATACATGGTGTGGAATTATGAAACAAGATTTAAAATGGCTAGTACTTATAGAATGTGAGAAAAGAGAGAGAAGAATGAAGTCAAAGAATCTCAAAAACACTTGTCAAGATAAGATAAATAATTATGTTTGAAATATAATGGAGTATGGAATAGACCATGTAAGGTATCTATGGACAAATGTCTCTCCAAGCATGAAACTCCTCAAATCTAGCATATGACTCTTCAACTAGTTCCTAGAAAATTGCCTTCATCATTTGGAATTTCTTGAATGCTCCAAAATAGACTAGGGACATATGAAATCATTGAACTATAAGGGATGGGTTTAAAATAGGCTCAAACATGCATTATATGTGTCCCTAATCATCAATATTCTTCTATCGAAGTGTTCTCACTACTTGTAGTCATAATCACCCTTCTTTCACTCACCTCTCACACTTGACACCAAGGTGGTCTTCAGTTTCTCAAACCAATCTATATAGGGGGTGATGTGAAAATTTTCAAGGGTCCTCAAGTCTATATATCCATCAAGTAGACCTTAAAAGGCCTCCTAATTAAATTTTCCACCCTCTCATTTGATGATCACTCTTCATTCACTATGCCATTTTGGACTGGCTAAAGTGAAGATGCTTGCAAAAGTATTTATGTGATTTTTTGAAGCAAGATATGGACATGGGGAGTTATATTAGGTCTCATTCTCTCTCCCAAAGTTATCCTCATCTTTTTAAACCTTTTTTTACCTATAAAACACATAAATGTATCAAGAAAATTAGTTTTGTACCCTGTTTGTATAAATAGGGTACAACTCAATCTAATGGAAAGGAGCCTTAGAGAGTTGTCTACAAGACCAAATCACTTCATATTCAAACTAGCCCATCTGGATGCCTTTCCTTCAACTTCTTCCCAATTGGGTCATTGATAAGGGTTTTAGGTAGTTTTACCCCTTAAGGACAGTTCATAAAATTGTGACGTTTAATCTTCAAAAAAATTCCACTAAATCCTTATTTGGGACCCACTTCAACTTATCCTAGCTCCTTAGTCTCCCATGCTAAGCATTTGTACTGTAGTGAGCTTTCAAGCTTAGCCTCTCGAACTCTTTCCTACATTTTGCATACCCTGTCATTCTTCTAAGCCAAAAAAATGGATTTATCATGTATTGATTTGCATGAAAAAGGTTATCACACACATTATAACTCCCCATGGAGATGTTCCAATGCTTTGGAATGTCCACTTAGCCTTAAAAATGGTATTGGCCCTCTAATTAAGATTTAAGCCTAAACTAGACCTAAAGGACTTGACTGTGTTTCATTACTTAAGGGCACTCTGTATAGTTTCTAGGACTTGTGAGGCCTCATTAATTTTTATCTATATTCCATACAACTCCCTATAGATCTTTGAAATGATTTGAGTCTTCTTGGCACCTTCTCTTACCATTCTCATGACAAACATATAGGATATATGCATCTGGGAGTGCCTTCTGTCTGAGATAGAATAGAGGGCACTTCCCCTATTTCTTCAAGCAAAATAAAGGTATGAGAGGCTTATATAATTGATGAGGATATTCTATACAATATTTTAAGGTTATAACATACTCATAGCATCTCCAAACCTCTCAAAACCTAAGGCAGACTTTTCAACTCACTGATTATGCAATATTTTGTGTACCAACTATAGGTTTTCATGTTAAAACCCTTATTTACCCTATTTCCATGATATGGGAACTATATTTAATCAAAAATACATCATGTCTATAAATAAATCCTAACTTAGATTAGATAGATCATACTTACACTTTCGATTGGGGATACATTAGATAATCAAGAACATGACCAATATGTGGATCTACTAGACCCAATTAGGGGATCTATTATCACAAAAACTAATACTAGGGAGGGTTAAAAATCCTATAGTCAATCAAAGTCAAGAAATAATCCTAAATAATCCCTATGTTTTCATATTCACTAAAATTAACAAGTAAAGTACATTCTAATCCAGTGTTGACCAAAGCTTGTGGCACAAAGTGGGGGTAATAAACAATAAAAGTAAACATAAATAGAATACATATACTCACATCAATGTATACAAAATCATAATTCATGAAAGAGAATTAAAAATGCATATCTATCTACTCTTATAAATGAGGAACAAAGTTAGGAATACTTACCTTTGAAGATGAACCCGCCGAGCCTCAATCTCTCCCTTGGCCAAGGTGCTTCACAAGGGTTGTTGTGGTATGTAAAGATGACAAGAATAAATAAAATATAGGATACATAACCCATAAATTCATCTAATATACTTCTCCACAAGACAAGATCTGTATCTCCAAATAAAGTAGAGAACTTTAAGCTTGTTCCTTAAGTAGAATGGTGGATAAGTAGATGTGCAATAGCTCTTACTTCTTCTTCTCTTCTCTAAATAATGGAAATATGATCTTGTATATATAGGTGGATTCAACCCTAAGCTTTTATAAAAGTTTTGGCCAACAAGGTTGATCCAGTTAACCTAGTATTGTTATGGATAAAAATTCATTAGGTCACAGGCTAGGTTGGTACCCTAAATGAATTTTACCCACAAGAGTGGAGGGTGACCCAATTGACCTAGTACTATAAACAATCCAAATGGGTATTAGGTGAGGAAAAGGGGGATGAAAGGTGGTAAAATATTTGAGGAGTGTACAACAAAGAAGAACAAGCTTAAAGAGATGGTTTTTAGGATATAAGTGTGTAGATAACAAGTGGTAAAAAGGGAAACAATCCTACGAAGCATTAATGATCTATCCACCCCTTTTCTAGTGCACCCCTTAAGACATGCACTCAGAGAGAATGAGACTCAATGGGTTCCTAAAATATAAATAGCGTTAGTAAGTGATAAAATTTTGAAAATATTATGTGTATACATATACCCCACTCGAAGCTCATCATGTGTCACAAAGTGCAACACGGGATGGTGTTTAAGGAATAAAACATGATGACACATAACACTTATGCTATGTAAAATGTAGTAAGGATAAAATAAGATAAATGAAAGGATAACATTTAAAAAATTATACCTTTACTTACCTTAGTTTTATAGATAAAGGAGAGTGCAAGAGATTTTGAAGGCATTCAATGTGAAGAACATTAGGTGAACCTGTAGAGATTAGGGTAAAAAATAATGAAAATTTGATTTTGTTTTTAATATAGAATATAGTAGTGGAGAATATTATCTATGATGTCATGATTCCATAACTTTTTATGGCTCAAAACATGAGTGAGTAAAAATAAAGATATGATCTAAATAAGGAATCTGATGATAAATATTTGAAAGGTAAAGAATTGTGAATAGTAAGTTTAAATAGGGTGAAAATAAAGTCATTTATTATTGTTTGACTTATTGGGAGAGAAAAATAGAGATCTAAGAGACCAAATAAAATAAAAAAGAGCTAATATGGTGAGGAGATGATAGCTAAGATGAGAGGGATGCTTAGTGGCCATTTTGAGTTTAGCATAGGTAGTCAACTAAGAATTTTAAATTTGTTTTTAGTATTTTATTAGAAAGTAAGTGTTTTTATTGAAATTTATAATTTAGAGAAATTATAAATACTAAAATGAACCCTATATAGTTACTAAGGGCATCAGAGGCCAAAAGGGTAAATGGGCTGAAAGGAATCAGAGTAATAACTAACGAAGGCATTTATTATAAGCAGGGAAAAGAGTCAGCAATCTGAACCAACTAGGTCAAATCAGTTGACCTAATAGGTTGAAATTATTGATTCCATATTGGTGACTTAGTAGGTATGTACTGACTTAGTTGATTTTGGTAAGATGATGACTTAGTACTAATGTGCCGACTTAGGAGGTTAATCCACTTTGTCAACTTAGTACTAAAAGGGGAAATGAAAGGGTCGACTTAGTTTGTTAAGTCCATAGTGTCGACCGAGTACTATTTGGTCAACTTAGTATGTGACTAAGTGGCTAATATAGTAATGAAATGTGAGAAATTGGTTGAAATAGTACGTGTAAGGCCTTGGTTGACTAAGCGAGTACTAAAATGGCCAAGTAGGCTAAGAATAGGTGAAATTGGTCAAAAATGGATAGATTAAGGCAAATTAGGTTTGTTTTTCTAAAAAATTAAAATGAATGTATTTGATAATAAGTGAGATGAAGGTCTAGTACATATTTTTTATTTGATGGTTACAGAGGCATCGATGATTTTGGTCATTAGTGGACATAGCATGGATACTAGACCTATTAGAGCAATTGATGGTAGATGACCGAGCTAGGTTAGTCACACTAGGCCTAAGAGGTATTATGGAGATGTGTTGAGTACCACTAAGCACAAATCTTGTAGTCATGTTCTTAGGATTATGGGAGCACTTGACTAATAATTTTAGATGGGTGGTGGATGGGGATACCATCGAGGTGGGCATCACCCTAGAGGATGTCCATGTTATACTTGGACTTTTGATAGGAGGGATGCTAGTGATCATGTGGTACTAGATGGGTAGGAGGAGAGATGAGCATTAGCTCAATGGGTGACATGCTCAAATAAGATATATCCTAGGATGAGAGTGAGCCTTTTTGACATGTATATATCTCTAATTTTATATATCTAGAAGGTAGTGATACAACTTGTGATAACATGGGTGCTATGTCACAAGTCAGATGATAAGGTACTGCTATATGCAATAGCCTCATGCCAGTCCATTCTGGAGCAGGGGGTACTATATGATTTGGGTTCTATCAGCTGGGCTCATCTCATGCATGATATGTATGGGATGTTATCCAAAGGAATGAAGACCATAAGGCTAATGATTTTATTGAGTATTTGGATATATGAGAGGTTCTTGATGTATTGACTAGCTGGGTTACCCCATGTGATCAATGGTCAGTTGCCTTAGGTATAGAGATGGAGGCAGAATTAGGTGGCACGGGTTTTACCCCACATGATAGGGCTATAAATGATCACATAAGTAGATATCATGTGGTATTTTTATGGGCACATCATGACAATATGGCTGAGTTGGAGGATGGTGGCACCAAATTTGGCATGAGTGCAAATTATAGGCCACAACACCTAATGGATAGAGTCAGATAGAGTGACACATGTACCAAGATAGTTTAAATTCCCTCACCTAGTGGGTTTGATAATGGTTCCCACGTTTTGGGCTAGACATGTGAGAGAATCAAGGGGGAGAGCAGTGGGACCACCAATTATGAGCCTAGAGATTAAACTATGGTGTGAGAGACCATGGATAGGTCGAGCATGATGGGCAAAAATGAAAGAGGAGATTGATGTGTATGCAAAAGTGCCAAAGGTACCACAATCAACACCATAATAGGAGTGATGACCACCTCAATCATAGTACCAATAGAGATATAAATTATGAGAGTGAGTATAGAGGGTGGTCATTCAAGATGACCCATCAATTGGCCTAGGACAAAACTAGTCTATAGAGGCATCACTGAGGCATAGCTTAAAATAGGCATGGGTGGTGACCCAGGGGTTTGCATTGATTTGGTGATGTACCATAGATGAGGAAATTGGAGGATGAGTCATTAGAGAGATCATGCTTGGTGATTGCATAGACGGGGAGATAGTGATAGGTGACATTCAGATAGGTAATACTAAATGGTTGAAATTTACCTAAGTTTTTTGAGATAGATTATAGATAGATAGATTTTGAGAAATATTTGTGATGTAATATTTATCTGCTTTGAATTTTGTAGATCCTACAAAGGATGAGGAGATCAGATGGGGATCCTTGGTGAGGGGAGAATTCTATGAGATCTTAAAAGAGGTACTAATGCTATACGACCCTGTCAACTGGATGATCCTATGGTACTATCTACCCTAACTCAAGTGAGCTAGTTTAGACTAGCAAGAAAGGTTGGTTGCAAGGCGATTTTAGGTGTGTAGAGATAGGTTACAACAACTGATAGGGGTGGTAGTGGGAGAGGCACATGCATGATAGGCCTTGGCTTATGAGAGATTTATGCATATGGCTACCATGACTCAACTAGCATAGGTACAAGCCCAAGTGGCCAACCTATAGGGGCAAGTGATAGGTTTGAGATCTCAGATAATCTCTTTACAACTTACTATTCAGAGGGAATTATCTAAGGCATCTATGGGTAACATGGCTAGGACACAAGATATACATGATAGAGCCCAATCTTAGAGTTGGAGTTATGTATTTTGTAATTTTATATCAAAAACACATGATATATATATATATATATCTGATTTTGACAGTTGGATGTTGATATTATGTGTTTATATTATGGTTGTGGTTGTGGATGCATGGATATATTTGTTTTTAGTACATGTATTTAGATTTTGTTGTATTTGTTATAGGAAATATATGTGTTGTGGTTTCTTTTCTAGCAGTATGTAGAACACATGCATGGTTAAAAAGAAACAGGCAAAAAAGACTCAATAAAATATAATCAATCAAAAACAAATGTACTACACACTATTTCACATTGGGAAATGTGTAATAACAAGAAAATTATTAATTATAATAAACCAAATAATGGTAAGCAAGAGGGCAAAAAGTTTATTTTTAAACCATGAGAAAGATTGTCACCAAATTAAAACAAATAAAATCACACTAAATCATGTTGGGAAGTATGAAAATAATGTAATAAAATGGAAAGCATGGAAATATCAAATGGTATAAAAACAAAATCAATTAAGTCAATCAATCATACTAAATCATTTGGGAAGTATAAAAGAGAAATAAAATTGGCAAAATTTGTCTTAAATAAATCACACTAATTCAATTTGGGAAATATGAAAAACTTAAGAAAAGGTTCGATTCTTACATGCAATCAGAAAATAAGAAGATAAAAGTGAAAATATTAAGGAAGTAAGCATAAAATGTACTAAATCAAGATGGAAAGCATGTCAATGATGTGTAACTTCATAATCAATCACATCTTATCTCATATTTGACACATGTAATTTTGGTGTGACTTGGATATTGGAAAATTTTATGAGGAAGGTTAGGTCATATCCATGGTATTACACTGAAAAGCACAAAGGAAACACCAATGAGGTGGAATTAATGTGAAAATGTGGTAAAAAGAGATGTTGGTAATAGTAATATGAAATTTTGGTGATTTGTGAGGAAGGCTAGTCCTATCCATGGTCTTACAATGCAACTCACAAAATAGAATCCCTAGGGGAGTGATCAGTGAACAAAACAATATTTCTCAAGGGAAAATATTTGGAGTGTAGGGAATAAAAAAGGGAATGTAAAAAATCATAACTTAGGCATCTTATGAGAAGACATTAGAAGACATGAGACATGCTAAAGGCATGAGAAGACACTAAGTGACTAGTGACCATCAAGATATAGAGGATACCTATTTGCTATAGACACAAAGCTATGTGGAAAAATAAGAGTGATAATAAGATGAAATAATGAAGGTGTATTTGTATAATAAAAATTAAAATGGACCTACCTTCCCACAATGTGTTTCCCATTCCTCAGGACCCCTTACAGAGCCGTCAATCTACTATGAAGATTGGGTACTTGCATGAGAAAGTAGGTATCACTATTTTTTTTTTTTTATTCTCCTTTTCAAATCTATTGGCCTACATCACCCCAATGGTCCTCAACTCTATTGTGAGGCCAACTATGGAGTTTTAGCTTTGAATAGAAGAAGGAGATGTGCTTAGAATCACGTCTTTTAGTGTGATTTGACTTTTAAGAATTTGGAATGTTACCTTTTGGATCATTGCCTTTTATTAAATGATTTGGCTTTTGAATAGTTTTATGGATTTTAATATTCCTCCTCCATATGAAATTGGAATGACCAATCATTAAAGATAAAGTGATACACACAAAATGAGCTTTAGACTTTGGCTAAAGCAAGCTAAGTATCCAAAGACAAGACTGCCTATAACATTTAGGCTTAACTATGAACTAGTATGTTATCTCAAGTCTCAACCATGTGTATGCTTAGTTTGTGAAAAATAATAAAGGGGAAGAAAGGATATCCAAAGTGGACCGATAATAGGAGATTATAATGAGATGAATTGTTTGCTAACTAATCACTTGGTAAATAAGGAATGACTAAAAGCAATAAGGTTTACACAACCAGTCACAATGATAATTATCCGTGTTTGTAGATATAAGATAGAAAATAGTCATGAAAAGAGAACAAAGGAGTATTAAGAAATAAAATCAAGAATAAAAAGAAGGCAATGACAAATAATAAATCCATAAGCAAACATAAATGACATTATAAGTAATGTAAAGTGTGAAATCAAAGTCACCATGTAAGATAAGTAATAATTTGACACAATGTCAAATGATATAATAAATAAATAAAGATAAAGATGAAATACACATCCAATATAAATGAAAATGTAAGAATACCATGCATGTGTTCATAAGTACTGATATATTTGTCAACACAAATTATCTAAAACATTTGATAAGTCTTTATGTAGTTGAATTTGAAATACAACTAATATCTCATCGATCTTCAATAAAAACTAGGAAAATATTTCACATCTAATCTCTTCAAAAGAAAAGGTAAGAATGATTTATGGATTGTGCTAATGAGGGATATCAGGCAAGGGATGCTCAAGAGAATGCATATAAATGGACTCTATATGAGATGAAGGGTTCATCAGTGGGGAAGGGGCCATGAGTGAGGGACTCACGGGTGGATAAGGATCCATAGGTGAGGGAAGGTCCACGAGTGATGGATTCATGGGTGGAGAAATAGGAGGTGATGAAGGGACCACAGGATGAGATGGAACCATAGGAGTTGGAACCATGGGGGAAGAAGGGGGAGCCTTCTTGTGGAACTAATCTATGGGAGGAATGGTAGAAGGTGCAAGAATGGTTAAAAGATGATCTTTAAGGTGATGCTAAAGGATACGACAATAATCAATGTGATAGGTGCCACATTGGTGCCAGAGATAATATACCTCACCATACTTAGGAATATATTCAAGTAGTACCTTTAAAGGAGGTATGGCCTTGTCTGAGGACTAAGGAGTAGTAGGATGCAAAGTGCTAATATATTATTGTAGCTTACAATAATGCATGAATGAATGATTATCTATGTCATGGAAGTAATATATATTATTATGAGTAGTCTTGGTAGGTGTAATCATAGGAAGAGGTGTAACATAAGTAGAAGGAATTTAGTAAGGATAATCAACCCATTTTTTAGACAAAGGAGCCAACTATGATATAGGAAACAAACCATCACCAAGAGAAGGTGGTGCTGATGGAGAGATTAGACAAGGCTTGATAGTAAAAGTAATAAGATCAGAAGTATGAATAGACTCAACTAAAGCAGGTGTGGGAATGAGATCCAAATTAGGATCTACTGAGGGAGGGGTGGGGTCTATAAAAGGCTAAACGAGAGTTACATGCATATCTAGGATAAGTAGTCTATATGGTTTATGATACCTAGCAAAGTGATAGGGCCCAGTCATAGCACGATCTATAAGCATACTCCTATGAGGTTCTTAAAAAAATAGAAGTGTCCATACCATCTCTACTCTATGATAAATAGGAAATATTCTAAAATTAGGAATGATAGACGATGAAACATGGGAATATATATTAAAATACTAAAGTAAAAAGGAATTATAATGGATAATCTTAGCATCATGGGCCTAAACTAGACCTCCTAAAAATGCATCATCTAAGGTATAACCATCATCATAATCTAGTGTATGAAGATCAATGATGCAGGTAGGGATGACATTGTCATCTAATGAGGTGTGATGAATGGAATATTGAGTCTTATTTAAGATAGTAGGGATGTCATCACAAGGTGGTTTGCAAGAATGAGGTTGAAAAAAAGTGGGAAGATGAGATGAGGTGAGAGATCAAAATTTTTAATCTCGAGATTGATCTCATTAGGCTCATCATCATCAAAATCTAAGAGATTAGGGGGAATATTCCCAATGAGTTTGGGATGACCATTGTAACCTCGAGTGGAATTAATGATAAAGTTGAATTATTAAGACTCATGAAATGGAACACTTGGCAAGGGTTCAAGGGTAGAAATATTGAATACACCTCGATCTTGAAATTATTCAAAATTCCAAGGGTTAGTGTCACCCTAAATCTTATAAATGGATCCATTGTGAAGAAATTGAATGCATTGGTAAGTGGAAGAGGCAACTGCTCTCATATGATGAGTCCATGGTCTATCAATAAAAATGTTATAAGATAGAGGAAAGTTAAATATCATCACCTTCACATGAACGGTGATAGGTGGGATGGTATTGGGGAGCCACACACAACCTAAAGGAGACATTTGCCTTTGGTCATAGCTGTGACATGTGTTTCATGTGGATTTGAGATTGCATTTAGAATATCCAAGGGTTTCAATAAAATAAAGAGAGTCAACACAAGTGCTGGAAACCTCATCAATCAAGGCACACTTGACTTGGACATCACCAAAATGGACACTAATGAAAAGAGGAGGATCATCTACATGAAGCTGAATCTCATCAGGGATCATGGAAGCAATCAAAAATTTGAGGGAAAGTGAAGTTTCCATTATTTCATCAACATCTATATACATCTCTTCACATTATTACAATATTATATCTTTAGATCTAGAAAAGGTTGCTTCACATCCTACTAGGGGAGGATGAGGGATGTTCATTTCAAACAAAAATTGCATAAGATGATTTAAATGATGTGGAAAGGTCCTCATAAGATTGATTAATGGAATTTGGGATGGGATATTAGAGAGTTTCGTGATAATATCCCATTCATCATAACCTATTAGAAGATTGTTGGAAATAGGTGCATAGTGTTGAAGGAGGTCCTCAAAAGGATGAGCCGAAGTACATGTGAATTTATGTTGATAAGAGGTAGAAGGTTTAGTAGGAGGGCAAGATTTTAGATTATGTTTAGAAGATGAAGTAGTTGATGTAGTTGTGGGTTGAGGTAGAGTAGAAGAAGTGTTGATAGAAGCTTGAGTGTCATTAGTGATAGGTAAAGAAGATAGAGGGATGGTAAAAATAGAATGGGAAGTGTTATCGAAGGGAGGAGTTAGAATTGGTTCATCAACAGTTATAAGTTCATCTTGCCCCAACTAATTTTAGTGAGTTGAAGAAGAATCTTGGATAACATGAAATGTGTGAGACAATGGAGGTGTGTAGATGAGTTGAGGATCAATGAAAGAAAACACCCTTCACATGTTAGTCATATTAACCACATTCTCTTCAGGAGTTGGGTCAATCAGACTTTATACATTATTGGTAGAAGGGGTAGGTTTGTCTTGGTTATCTTGGTGATTTAGAAGAGGATCTCTATAGATGGCCAAATGAGCATTATCTTAATTCAAAGCTTGAGATTTAATATTTGTTTCATGGGATTTGAAAGCAATGTCATAGGCTTATTGGCATTAGCGAATGATAGAGTCATGATCAAAATTGGGACCAAGAAGAAAATATATAGCCAAATTATGAAGTTATCTACAGGTCTCATGAGAGTGACCCTAACTAGTTTGAAACCAACAAAATTTATTGGGATCATACCAAGATTTCATAGGATGAGTGGGATCAATTTCTCATGGGAGATGCATAGGTAGAGGTTTTAGTAATTTTGCTGAGGATAAAGGTTTGTGAACATTGATGTTATTAGCTAAAGATAAATGAGGATTGGTAAATTAGTTGGAAGAGGGAGTTGGTTCCAAAGATTGGTTAGGAACAACATCTTGAATAGTGTGAATGGTATCATAAGAGTCCATGACACCATTTGGTAGCATGATGATTCTTGTTCTTAAGTAACATGCGAGTATCCATGGAAGGTTGGGATGGCTCAAATTGATGCATAAGGAAATATTAACATTTAGCTTGGTCAATATCTTGTTCTAAAGTACATGGAGAGAGATCCTAGACCCAATATTACAACTTGGGAAAAAGAGCATTGATAAAGAGATGGAAAAGGTTATCATCAGCCATATTATGTTACATTTTTTGGACAATGTTTTCCATCATTTAATGAAAGCTTGGGAAATTTTGGTTTCAAGTTGCTTGCAATTGATAAAATGGGCCAAGGTATTCTCAAGATCACTAGTTTGGAACTCTTGGATTGGAGCATTTACTAAATCTTCCAAACTAGTAATAGAATGAGGTTTAAGTTGGTTACACCAATATTAAGCATCACCTATGAGACTTTTGGCTAATAGCTTGGTAGTGGTAAAGCTATTTAATTTGACCCAGTCTTTATATAGATTTCTAAATGATTTTAGATGAAGATTAGGATCGATTAACCCATTATAAGAAATGGTAGGGGTGATACTTCCTATATCGATATTATCAATTTTAGATGTAATAGGTTCATTTTGAACATGCTTGATTGTCTTGTTGATAAGAGGAGGTTGAGGGATATGATTACCATGAGAATATTGAAGAGGAGGTGGGGGAACATTTTGATTATGTGTGCCCCATGGCATCTGTTGAGGGTGGGTTTAAAGATGGATAAGGTGGTTTTGCATTTGCATCATTTGATTTGCATTGTTAGATTGAAAAGCATTCATTTGATTAAGATTTTGTAATAGGAATTGATGGGTTTGAGTTGCATTATTAGCATTGGTTGAAGTATTAGAATTGGAAGTAGTGGTTTGGGTACCACTATGAGTCTTAGTAGGATCTTAAGAATAATTGTTAGAATGTGAGGCACTAGTGGCATAATTTACTTATGTGGAAAAAGATGGACTAGTAAAGGGATGAGAAGAATCAACAATAGAAACATGATTACCATGGGTAACAAATGATGCACTAGTAGAAGAATTGAGAAGAGTGGGTCTTGGAAGAGGGCCACTAGATATAGAAACTGCCATGTTAGTAGAGATACTAGGCATGGAGGTAGAGGAAGTCAAATAAGAAGAAGTCATGGTATAAGAAGGGGTCAAAATAGAGGGAAGAGGATAAGAAACAAAGAAGCTAGTATCCCCAAATCCATGTGAGAACATGGGAGAAAGTGAATGAGGCTCCTCAACTTGACCACTAATCATGAGATGGTAAATGGTAGAAGGATCCTTTCCTTGATGTTAAAGAAATTTAGAGATGAAGAAGAGCATTTCAGATATATACTCTAATTCAAGTTGATCTTTAAGTGAGAAGAGAGGATTATGAAGTGAAGAGGAATGAGGAGGAGTCCCATAATTTATGTGCGAGTGGTTATATGAACATTACTTTCATCCATGAGAGGAGCCATAATATACTTATGGGAGACCCTATGAGGGTTTATAAGACTCATCATATCCATTGAATTCAACTCAATTTTGTCTTCAAATAGGAAGTTCATTATAAGGGAAGAGGATTAGAAAATGCAAAAGTGATGGAAAAGCAAGAAAATACAAAGGGGCATATAAGAGTATAGAGTCGACTAG
Organism: Torreya grandis; assembly: GCA_037957365.1. Taxonomy (NCBI): domain Eukaryota; kingdom Viridiplantae; phylum Streptophyta; class Pinopsida; order Cupressales; family Taxaceae; genus Torreya; species Torreya grandis. The sequence goes on along the minus strand of JARHVA010001972.1, from coordinate 1,556,545 downwards.
GTCAACCTAGTATGAGAAACATGGATTGAAAATTGAGGAAATAAGGATACATAGTTAACAGGGTTGACCTAGTTCTATAACCTAGTATAAAAAACAATCTGATAAGGATATAGAGTTGATAGGTTCGACCTAGTACTATATCTTGGGAGGCAAAAAATAATACTGTGTCGATAAGGTCGACTAAGTACTATAGGTAGAGGAAATAAATAGTCTATAAGAGACAGTGTTAAATAGAATGATAGTGTACTAAAATAGGATTTTTTTTGAAAGAAATGAAAGGAAATACATAGTTAATTGGGTCAATGAAGATTATTTAATTGAGACACAAAAAAAAAACTTACGCCAACACTGGACAATGCAAGTTTTTACAATACAACATACAATTAAATAAAGACTGGGGGAGTGTACAATAGAGAAAAACAAGCTTAGGGATATGGTTTTCAAGAGAAAAGTGTGTAGATAACAAGTGGTAAAAGGAACAACAATATTGTGAAGCACCAATGGTCTACCCATCAATTTCCTAGTATACCCCTTAAGGCATGCACATAGAGAAATTGAGACTCGATAAATTCCTACAAGATAAAGAGCATCAGTAAGTGATAAAAGTTTGAAAATATTATGTGTATACAAGAACATCATAAGATGGTTAATACCATTTGTGAAGACACTCAAAGCATTTTCATGATCTCAACCTTTCCCAAACTCTCCAAGGTATGCCTATAAAGGATTATAGACTATGTATAGTGTTATTTGCTCAAGAGTGAGACCTGCCTGTAGGTATATATTGCATGGTTAGACCTTGCATCTCATGATTTAAGACCTTGAAGTTTTCAAATCCACTTCTCAGTCATTCGGACTTGTTCACACCATATCCATACTAGGCCATCCTCTAAACCACTATGGTCTAGTACATTGTCAGGATATAATTTACTATAGGTGACTTCTTTGAGAGAAAAAGAGGTCTTGAAGATGCATTTAAACCCTTGAAACCTAGGTCACACCTCATAGGATCCTTTTGAAATCTTGAAACCACTCCAAATATCAAATGCTTCTATTTGTAGGCTTCTAATCACCAAAGTTCATCTCGTGAGTTTAGAGGTATCTATAGTCAGATTGTAGGTGGCCTTTTTGGGAGCAATGGTATACTTGTAGGTAATCAAGTAGGGCAATACCTTAAAATTTAACTCTTATTGATGTCCTTTAAGCCACTATAATTCTTCTTACCTCAATGGGATCATTTATCTTGGAGATGTCCTCATATCCTACCACCTTGGACTATAATACCATTTGAAGTTCCAAGCACCGTAGTAAACATTGAAAACCTATAATGAAAGATTATATGGAATGGAGGCCTTCTAACATCTTGCTTTTTTGACCAAACAATTATTTGTCATGCCAACTCACTACCCTTACATCTAGATTGTATAATGGAAACTTTAGACCATTTGGCATCTCAAAATGTTTCATCATGAAAATATCAAAAGAATGGCCAGGTCTCTATTCAAAAAATTTAAGGTAATGGATCCTTAAACTATTTCTCCACATATGAAAATGAATCTTCAAATTTACTACCACTCTATGGATTCAACATGATTCTTATAACACCTTCAACATTTACAGACCTTGAGGGGGGCTTTAACAAGTTCTCACATTTGCATTTCAACTACTTAGTCCTCTATGGAAACCTATAGGTGCATGTGCAGGTGTGACACAAAATAATAAAGGTATATCATAGATAATGTGCATGATGTATAGGCCTATAATCAGTTCTAGACCCTCTCAAAGTTTCCAAATGGATCTTTTTCAACCTTAAAATATGTTGAACAAGTTAAATGCCTCACTTGAATGTGCTAACTTATTTTAGTGTACCTATAGGTACACATTAATGTTGTAGGCCTGTGTTAGGATTTGAATTGGTAGATAATGCATTAAAAAGAGAATATTTAGATGTTTTATCATTTTTATTTCTGTTGGAAGGGTTATTAACACCTTATAACTTTCTCCTTACATCACCATGAAGGTTTTCAAAACCTTCATACACTGCATTCAACTAACTGTAAGAGGATATGTGTAGAGAGTTGACTATGTTATTTACTTGATTGCAATTTAATTTATGTTGGCCTTTGAGATTGAGCTTGGAAAGAAAGTTATTTTCATGACATATGTGAAAAATGAAACATCAATATACCTCTTTTTTAGACCAATATAGGAAATAACAACCTCTATAACTGATGAACATGCATGTAACTAGTAATGGAGATCTCAACCTACAACTTGAGATGTTTGGCTCATCCACTCACCTCCAAACATAAAAAAAAATATGGAAACCATAAAATAAGAAAGTCCACATCCTTTGAAAGTAATTTTAACAAGTGGTTTGTATGGACTAGCTCAAACAAGAAGAAAACTTGTAAGGTGTGGGGATTAGTATGCTGAAAAAGATAGTCAACTTCTTAACATTAGTTTATAAAGCATGGGTAACCAATACTTGAGATCCTACCATTAATTTTAATCAAACCAAGTTTAATAACACCCCTTGAGATAATTTTACATGAAACCTCTTTTCTTGGTCATACCAAAATAAAACCTATTGACCAGTTTTACATGCCTAGTGGAGCAATGAAGGAGAAGAATAGTTTTGGTCTATTTTTGAGATTTCTAAAGTTTATCAACAATTAAAATTAAATTATTTAAGTTTAGGAGTCATTACACATCCTTGCCACATGTGCCACACTCATTTATAGGTAGTACAACTACCAAAACTCCTTTCTAATTGTTTTCTTGATCTGACTTAACACTTGCAAGTTTTTCAATTAGTAATGACATCACTAACAGAAATATAACATATTGGACATTAGGGATAGTTTACAAAAAACTTCTACCAATTAAAAATGTACCACCTTCATTAATGACTCTAAAAGTGACCCTATGTGACATAAAATTACTTAGGACTAAATTTGACTATGACCTAGGTGAATAACTCATTAAATGACATCAAAAGGACCATGAAACACACATTGACATTATAATATACCCCTATATCAATTTTTGTACTATAGGGTGTTGACTTATTTTGACTTGTGGTAAAAATAGTCAATAAGTCCTTATAGGGAAGACCAATTATGCTTCATGGTAGTTGTACATGGAACACTCACTCATGGATTATGACCTTATTCCATTCTTATATGGATAGATTCTTGCTCCCATTGACCCAAGTTAATATGATGATTGGGCCAACTCTTGTAACTGTGTTTATGGTAACTTATTGATACACATTTCATGGGATTTAACCACCATATCAAGCACACAGAGTGTCCCTTCACTATTTGGAGCACTCTTCAGAGTCTTTTTGGGGATACTAATATGATTTATATCACATCTCCTCCTCCTCTTCCTTTTGTATCTTTTGAGAGTGTTGTACTCTCCCCTCCTACTTTTATTTCTTTTGATTATACATCCATGGTGGATAGTGCTCTTCTTTTTATCAAACACCCACTACAAGATGAGATTCTACCAGACCTTAGTTATCTCACTACATATTCTACATCCATTCTCGTATATATTGTTGATCTTCCAGAGCCTTCACAAACTTACAGTTTGGAGGACTTTACTAATTCTAGTGAGAGAATATACACTGAGTATTGATGACCCATATGTTCCTATGGACATTCATCTTGCGAGTCTAAGTGTTTCATTTACAGACCAATCTTTAGTTTCAATGGTTGTTGAGACTTACTCTCCTCTTCCCATGGACATTCTTTTAGCGAATCTTCTATGCCACTCTTCTTCTATAGTTTTTCTCATTGTATGCTTCTTCTTTGTCATCTTCTACTGTTAGTCCTATGACACTTGATCAAACTTTGGCACACTCAAGCATTGTCAAGGAGACATTTGAGCATTTTCTAGAGATATACATCTTAATTCCTACACACATTCCACTTGAGTGTGAATTTATTAGTTTGATAGCTTTGGGTTTCTTTATTCTGAAAGGAAGAGACCAGAATTATTGTAAAGGGACCTACTACAACATTTACCATGCAACATTATGCATTTATCTTTTCTCTCTTTTTTTTCGAGGCACACATCCTTCATATTTTTATAGGATACTCAGATCATTACTATGTACTTGGGTACTTCATCAGGCCTCATTTTTGGGACCCAATTCTCCAGCCCACCTAAGCTATGCTTAAGGGGGGCTTTTGGTGTAGACTTTTATCGTATAGGTTTTATCTACATGGTTTATTATGCTTGCTCAGAGTTTTAGAGGCCATTTGGGTCATTTGGGAAGATTAGTCCCACATTCATTGGAATGTGGGGTTTCACTCTCTCTCCCACCTATATATGTACCTCTCTCCCTTTGTATTCATAATCCAGAGTTAGTGAGGAATGTTTATGCATTATTGATTTTTACATTTTCTCTATCACCTACTCCATAATGTTCACGTGTGCGTTTGATCTTGCTGAGAGGTCTTAAAAAAATATGATAGAGTGTTAGAACAACACCATCGCTTTTGCAATTGCTTGAGTATAAGCAATTTTGGGTAGGGAGGACTGTAATGTCCCCTTTTTGGTATAGATTTGCATAAGTCCTTAGACTTGAATTGTCCTAAAAAGGGCTAAGGGAAAATGAGAAAAAGGGAACATTTTAGGACTGCATAAACATTTAATAGAAAAACACTTTATCATATAATTTACACTTAAGTTGGGGAATTTTTAAGGGTCATGGGCAATTAAGGCCTAAAGTGAAATTATAAGGAGGTTCTTTTAATATTTTAAAAATAAGAATTTCCCTTCATTTTTGGTACCACACTTGGGGCATAAATATAAAAGAAAAGTGTATTGTTCATTCGAAGGTGATGCATTATACGATAAGGAAATTACTAATCAAGTATGTCAAGCTTATTCACCACAACTTGAGGATGAAAACCTTCAAGTGTGACAAGGGTTTGGGGATGAAAATCCCCATTCCTTCATTAAGGGAATCTCTATTCAAGGGATAAAATTATGTTTTAGATTTTCATTGAGTATGCAATTGGTCTTTTAAAATGTATTTTGTAACACCACCTACTTTGGATTGGATCGAATCCCTTTGAGGAGCTGATCTAACAAAATTATAGGTCTTGGAGGTTGGTAAACTGCATTGATTGGTCTATTGTTGGTTTTCCTTTGGGAAACTTTCTTAAAGGTCTTGAAAACCCCTTTCAAAGGGTTGCATATAATAAAAACCCTATTCTAGGGTTTGGTGGTAGTTTTATTAATTTATTCTAGTTAGGGTAATTTGTGTTTAAGTGGTTTTGTAGGGTTTTGAGGGCCACTCAATGTCCTAAAACATTCAAGAAATTATTATAATATTTTTCCATCTTAGGCGATCTGCTTTGAGGAAGTTTAGAGGCCTTTTGAATGGTTAATTCGAGGGTTTAGTATTTTGATTTATTTCTATAAATTTTCCCTAAGTATGATGACTTTATTGGAGGATTAATTGGTCACTTTGGTGCCCTAGTTGAAGTCATTTGAAGTACTGATAGTTTATATAATTTTGCATAATTATTTGTGAGTTTATGCAAAGGTTAGAAGGTAGATTTGAAAAGGGAAACATAATTGTTATTTTAGAAGAAAATCATAATTATTTCAAGGATAATATTCAGCCTCATCTCCATTTTTGCCCTGTTGAAAGAGGTATTTGTTTTAACTTTCATATTCAGCTATTTCTAGGGTTATATTGGAGTGTTGTTGCATGAAGATTTGTCATCTATTTCTACTAGGGTTTGTTGGTTTTTAGGGAAAATTTCATATTGTTTCTAGATTCACATAAGGGTTATTAGAAAACCCCAATTTTGCCTAATTATCCCCTTTGAGGAGATTACAAGCTAGTCTTGACTCCATCATTGCCCACCCCTATTTAGTGGATCATAATCTATGAATAACTTAGATTGGACTAATGACTTGTCCAACCCTCTTATGTATGTGGCTCAAGAACTCAAGTAAACCAAGACTCCATCATTGCCTACTCATGTGTAGTAGAAAAACCTAAAATTGAAACTGTGTGGTGTCATGAAGCTGTAAGATATGGCTCTAGACCTCTCAGGAACTTTGAAATGTAAAATGGCTTAGGGGCCACTTGGGAACTCTGAAATGTAAAATAACTTAGGGAACACTTGAGAACTTAGAAATGCCAACCATTATAGATAGAATGAGGCATTAATCTATTGTAATCCTAGTGCATATGGTGTTTATAGTATATAAAGTGTAAAATGACATGGAGTTATCATTCCATTTAAGAGAATTGGTGTAAAATTAAGCATATGGAAATAATGTGTCATGCACATACCCCTGATTCTGATATTTGTACATATGGATTCTAGACCGAGTCATAGTAATCTTCATCTGTGCATATTTGAAACTAAAATGAGAGTGATCATGCCATGCATAATGTCCCCAATCTAAGAAAACTTGTGTAATTCAATGTAAAAACTAAGTATATATTGAGCATGTCTAGTAATTTGTGACTGAGACTATGCAAATATGAATTGTACCTATCATACCTTTTTTATAATTATATAATTTTCTATTTTTGAGGCTATTGGACAAAAGCATGGTAGGTAGACTATAGTGCACTGCACTCTTGGTAGTGTACTACTCTATTATCCAAAAGTGTTTTTCTAAGAAAAATTGAGACTGGTCTATGTATGATTGCATTTCATTACATTTTATTGAGTCTATGTGCTGAAAATTGTGTTTTGAGTGTACTAAGATGGCTTGATCTCTATAAAAAACCCTGTGAATGCCCCCTCTTTTGAGGGGAGTTGTTAAACCTCGACAATAACTATCTTCAAAAGAAAACCTATGCATCATGTGTGTTAGACTAAAAATATATGATATTTGTTTGATAAACCAATATAATGTTTATACATGACATTGGAATGTAAAAGAGATGGAGCATAAGTTGGTAATGTATAATGTATGTTAAATGTAGCATTCACAAGGTTGTCAATATAGATATAAAAATATAAGCATGTATATGAACATCAAATCTAAATATAATCTGAATAAACTACTTGGGGGGATGGGGCATGATGTCCATCAAGGAACCTAAGAAAGAAGGGGAGATGCATGAGGTGCCTCATGGCATCATAAACTAGATGTGAAAGTAACAAGCAAGAGATAAGTGCCATGGCCATGACTCATACATGAAAGAATACATATAAACACATGAGGCACACAAAGTAGGCCAAGGGGCCACAATACAAGGGACATGGGCACATGTCACTAATTTTGATAAAAAAACACATCCAAGGACACGTTCAAATATCTACATATGTAAAAGAGCACATAAGTTTGGCTTAGAGCCACATGGAAGGACATGTTCAAATGTCCACATACACAATCAATAAGTATACATGAGGACAAAGGCACATGTCCAAAGTATAAAATCAGTGAAAGGACAATGGCATATTCAAATGCCCTCAAGTAGATGTAGAAGCAAGGAGACACAATCAAATCTAGACTGATAAAGCTAAAAATAAAAGTATACATAATCATGTGGTATAAATCCATATAAGAGCAAATATTTACATGGGTTGAGTCTATAGTAGTAATAATCGGCTAAAAAATTAGTGTAGTATAAGATGATCAATATCAAGTTATATTCAATGCTAAATCTATGATATGGAGTAGAGAAGATATAACTTGGAAAATCAGAAGCTGTGTGTATGATGTCCCCAATGGGATAATATATCAATGTTGAATCGATGTATATGTGTATGTGTGCTTGATGGGTAGATGGTAGCAAAGATAGATTTGTGTAGAAGACTAGAGTCCTATAGTAATTTGTGAACACTCAAAGCGAACTAGTGAAGCATGTATGTATGATAAAATTGACTACACTAACATGGATAACATATGTAGTACTTGAAAAATAGAAGGAATGTAAACATGGAAATGCATAAAATCTAAAATTTGTATTTTTTAAGCAAATATTTGAATGTTTTTTGTATTTTTTAACATATTATATTTTTTTGTGTTTTCTGAGTATAAGATATGTACAAATAACATGAAAATGAAACTATATATAAGGAACGAGTTAAAGGAAACTATGTACAAGTAAATTATGAGTTATTTATATATAAAATCTTCATGGATGTATGATGTTCATTGGATTATTAATTGCCTTACTATTGAGAGAAGCTAGATGGTATACCTTGGGGCTAAGCTTTTCAATGATTAAGTATGGTCCAAGCCAATTTGGTTTGAACTTTCCTTTTGTCTATTCTTTGGCCTTGACATTTTTGAGGTTTTCTTATATAACGAGATCATTGAATTCAAATTCTCTACTATGAACATAACTATTGTATGCCTATTGGATTTATTTTTGCTATGATTTGAGGTAGTCTAAATCTTGGATGCATGTGTGATATAATTTTTCTAACTCATGAAGATGTCTCTCTCTGTATTGGTTGTTTGTGATAATCCCTTTTAGGGATACTCATAAAGATGGAATTTATAATTCCAATGGGACAATTGATTTAGTTCCATACACTAGTGAATAAGGAGTAGTTCCTATCAGTGTGCGAATGCTAATGCGATAAACCCATAGTGCATAGACCAGTTGATTATGCCAATCATCACTGAATTTGGTAATATTTTTACTCAGGATACTATTGATTGTCTTGCTTATATCTTCTACTTGGCCATTACCTTGTGGGTATTATGGATTAGAGAATCTATGTCAGATCTTATATTTAGTACAAAATTTCATCACTATTTTATTCTTAAAAGAGGTTCCTTATCTTTAATGATGCTTGTTGGTAGGCTGAAATGGGAAAGGATGTTCATCATGAGAAAGTAGCATATATCTTTCATTTTATGAATTGTAATGTAATGCCTTCCACCCACTTAGTAAAGTATTATGTAGTTATAATGATGAATTTGTATTTCCTATTGATTTTGGGTTCATTTTACCAATTAGATCAAAGCCACATAGCATGAATGGCCATGGGGAGATAATAGATTATAATTATTGTGAAGGAACATGGTATAAATTGCAATGTTATTGACATTTGTCACATAATTTAGCACATTCTTGACATTCTGGTTCTATGGTGGGCCAATAATACCCTTACTAAAGTAATTTGTGTGACATTAATTTTTTGTTGAAATGGCCACCACAGTCAATGTCATGTATTTGGCTAATGGCCAACTTAGCTTCTTCAGATGTCAAACATTAGAGTAAGTGTTTATCAAATTATCGCTTAAATAAATCCCCACTGATGATGACATAATGGAGGGTATTTCATTGTAATTTGTGCTTAACATTCCTTGTGAAAGTATATGGTGTGAGAGATTTGTGTAAAAAAATGTAAATATCACAAAACCATTATGTTTTTTACTATGCATGGTGGATAAAACTGATAGAGCTATGAGGTTAGTATGGGATACCAATGGTGAGTGTAATCATTTAATAGTAAAGATAACTTACTCATCATTGATTTCAATAGGGATCAACGATGTTGTAATTGCCATTGCATCAACATGATGATTGTCCTTTTGAGGAATACATTCAATAGAGAAGTATTCAAATTGAGCATGTAGACATTGAACCATTTCTTGTATGGAATTAAGCATTATTCCTTGGTTTGGTAGACATCTATGACTTGATTAATGACTAGTTGTGAATCCCCATAGACCGTAATAGATTTTACTTGGAGAGCGTGAGCTTCATATAAGCCAAGGATAAGTGCTTCATATTTTATGATATTATTTGTGTGTGAGAAAATTAAATGATATGTAAGTGGAATTGTTTACCCAAGTGGAGTGATAAAGATAATTCTAGCTCTGGTGCCTAATGCACATCTAGAATCATCAAAGAACATCAACCATGTGTTGGAAGTAATATTTTAGTTATAAAATCATCTCAAAAATTATCATTGATAGGATCGATATATAATAGTGGTGTTATTGCCAATTGGTCTAGAATTATTTGGCCCTTTATAAATTTTTGTAACATGATTTTTAGATCTAATTTTGTGAGTAGCATTATCCATTTGGCTATACAACTAGAGAGATGTGGTTTTAACATAAGAAATTTTAAAGAATATACTTTTGTAATAACCTATGTCTCATTTTTGATCTTATAGTGCTGAAGCTTTTTTGTAGGAAATACGAGTGCCAGATAGAGTTTTTTCATTACGAAATAATTTCATTCATAATCAACAAGTATGCAACTGATGTAGTATATAACTCACCCTTTATGTTGGTCATTATGTTATGCCAAGAGGGCATTGAGTGCATGATCAACCACATTAATTTAAAGGAGAAGTGGCCTATCAGGTATGGGTGGTAAAAATATAGGTGGATTTAATAGGTATTGTTTGAGTGCATTAAATCTTTTTTGACATGAAATATCTCATTCAAAAATTTTATCTTTATTGAGTAATCTTGTGAATGGTTGAGTCTTATTTGCTAGTTGTTCCACAAAATGATGTATTGCTTGAATTTTGCCCCATAAAGATCATAGTTACTTTAAGTTTATAGGAGACATATCCATTATAGAGTAAGTGCTCAAAGTTGGCAGACAAAAATGGGCCTACCCATGGACATGATTTTCCTAAAATTTCATAAATTTGAATTTTTGTAGATAATTTGAGATATCTACACTCCAAATTTGATGATGGTGTAAGAATGTGAAATGTAGAATTTTGAGTCTAATTTATAAAACACTATTTTTTTTTTTAAATGGCTAAGTATAACTAGGTCAAAGATATAAAATTTGAAGATAAAATCCTATTTTTTATAAGAAAATAGAGTAGATAGATGGTTTTATGGTGCACCAATTTTTGAGAAGCATTTAATATTGTTTGAAACCCTTTAGTTAACATTTATATAATATCTTCTAGTTTGAGACCTATATTTTTTCAATGAATACTTTTTTTAATGAATTTTTTAAGTAAATAGATCTTGAAAACTAATAAAAATGGATAGCAGCTGTGCGATGCCCCTAACTACCTAAAAAAATGAAAAACATTTTTTAATGTGTAGAATTAGACCTAGTTTTTGACCATATAACTTGATTTGCACTTGGATCAATGAGAAAATTTTACATGAACATGTATAAACATGTATATTTATGGCATGTAGTGGCCTAAAAAAGGTATAGTTAGAAATCAACATAGTTTGGAACCTTAAATTAGTCCAAAATTTATAAAAATAACATTTTTGTAAAGAGGAGAGCATGCTCATCATGATGGTATTAAGTTTTTGAATTTTACCATTGAAATTTGTAGTGTATTTGGTGGTCAATGTTGAATTTTGTTGTTTTCTATCAATACTCTAAGACTCAATTGTAGATTGACATGTCTAAGCCTTTGGCTCGGGAATCCAATCCATTCCTAAGCTAAAAGGGTTGGTGTTTGAATTTAAATTCAAATAACGTGATCATATTATATATTCATAACATCCAAAAACACAAATTTTCTCTTGATATCAAATTATATATATGTTCTTATATATTCTTGAGTTCTTTAATAGTGGTGTTCTTTCGTGTGATACAGGAAAGATCCCTAACATTGGATAGTGAATTAAGGTGTTGTGGTATCACATTAGACTTTGTAAATTTTAAGGGAATTTTAATATGTTGACTTAACTACTTATAATTACTTGGTTTTAAGGTGTAACTCATTATACATTTTATAATATAATTGATTTTATCATAAGATGTCAATTGGCTAAAACTTAGCCTTTGGAGTACCAATCTAGTTGTGCATCTGAAGTAAAGTGGGGCTATTTTGAGCCCCTTCAACCTAATTCCATGACTATAAAATGTGATTTGGGGGTTGATCAGATCCAATTTCATCAGATCGATTGAAGCAAAGAAAGATTATTTATTTATGCAATTTTTACATGTATAAAATGTGGTTTTGAGCTGAATAAACTTGAATGTCATCAGCTAATGAATGCAAATGTTGATTAGCTCAATTGTGGAGGTAATTAGGATCACAATGAGCCACATGAACCTATTTTAAACTATATATGATGTGATTTGGAGTGAAATTAACACTAATGTCATGTCATACATAATTAACCAAAAAGTTGATTCATTTAATCGAGGAAAGCATTTGAGGCCATTTAAACCCCTTCAAAATCAAGATATGATTTGGGGCAGAAATAAGTTCAATTATATCATGAATTGATTCAATTAGTTAATTTATGTAATTGGGGGTGTGATTTGGGCAAAATTAAGCCCCTAAACCAAATTTATTGCTCAATCAATTATATAATATATACATGTGTGGATTAACTAACCTTACTTTTAATAGAAATGCAAAAATGAAGGTAATTGTAATAAATAGGTTCAAGCAACTCAAATTTTCTTCAATTACCTTAGTGATTGGACCTTATATCTGATACCTTAAACCCTAAACTATGTACCATTTACCTTAAGCCCTAAGCCCTAAACCCCAAACCCTTTAAATTATGTACTTTAAACCCTAAACTAATCAATTTATCCCTAATTAACATCCTTTATATAGTAAGAATTAGGTTTACAGGGATCACCTTGGGAAAAATCACATCACTCATTACTATAATTGACTAATTGGCTCAATTTTTGATGATTTGGGGGATAATAAATCCAAAAATCACATTATTTACTGAGATCTATGTTCAAGGAGCTCAAGTTTTCCCTAATTACCTTCATTATTGTACCTTATATACCTTAAAACCTATATTGTAAGTCCTAATCCCTAAAGTTCCTAATCCCTAAACTCTAAACCATAAATATAAACTTATTAAACCCTAAACCAATCAATTTAGCCCATATTAACATTATTTAGACTAAGAATTAAGTTCATAGGGCTCAGTTTGGCCTAAACCACATGACTGATTGCCCCATTTGACTAATTCACTCAATATGCATGATGACATGCGGTATAATGACAACCTAAAAACACATTCTATAGTCACAAATAGGTCCAAATGATTCAAATTATCCTTAACTATCTTTGTGATTGAACCCTATTTACCCTAAACCTTAAACCTTATAGGTCTTAAACCTCAAGCCCTAAACCATAAACACTATATTTTAAACCCTAAACCAATTGGTTTATCACTAATTAACATCATTTAGAGTAATAATTAGGTATACATTTTTAATTTAGCCCAAATCACATTACTCATTATCCCAATTGACTAATTAGCTTAATCTATGATGATGTGGGAGATAATTGATCACAAAAACATAATGGACCCTATATACACCCTAAACCATATATACATGAACTCCTAAGCCCTAAACCATAAACCTTAAACACTATACTTATTAGGTGTGGAGCCTAGTTGTCTTCCAAGATTAGAGGTTAAAATTTTGATGTTATTTTAGTCAGTTTGGATCCCATTCTTTGAGTCCCTGATGGCATGGGGTTACAAGGGGGGAAATTGCCTTGTTAAATTTTAATTTTGTAGTCAATTTGGGCTATTGATTAAAAGTTTCCATATCTGATGGTAAAGGTTATGTTTAGGTGTTTTTACCCTAAAATGTATTGATATATGGCTAAGATGTGTGAGTGTGAAAAATAATGAAATAGTTTACCGAGAGAGGAGGCAAAAAAGGTAGAGAGGTGTAATAGGGTTTGTTACAAGATTTTGTTTCTCCCTTGTATTACTAGAAATAATATACTGGATAAGTTTCATGGATGTAACCTATCTTGGGTGAACCACATTAAATTTGGTGTCTCCTATTATGTGCATATTTATATTTATTTTTAGAATGTTTGATTAATTTATATCATAGTTTCTCTTATATGCAATTTAGGGATAGATTTGGGTTTTAATTTATCCTAACAAGTGGTATCATAACACACAATTTGTGTCTTCTAGGCTTATCTTTGCCTAAGTTAAATTATTTTATACCTTCCCCTATTAATTTAGTCAAGTGTGTCATGTCTGAGTTAGTATGGTATGAGATCTATCCAACGTGTTGCTCAAGAAGGTGGCCAACAAAGGTCGAGAGCAGGGTCAAGATAAAGGTGAAGGTGATGGCAGTTGCCACAACAGTAAGTCAAAATTTGTTGTTATGGAAGAAGGCCTTGTTGAGTAAGTTGGTACTAGGTTCCAATTAATGGAGGATCATGTGGGTACAAGATTCAATGAGATTAAGGAGAAGGTGAAGACCATAGAGCAAATGATCACAAAACTTACTATAAGGTTGGAAAAGAGCTTGGTATTCCAAACTATGTTACAGGATGAAGTGACTTTGTATTGATCAACAACACTGAGTCTAGTGGAAGCATCAGTGTCCATTTCTTCTTTAGCCTCGAAGCACCCCAAGTTGAGGGAACTAGAGTATTATGATGGTGTATGAGATGACAATATTTTAGATAATTTCTTCTAGGACATGGAAGAGTATCTGACAGGTTTGGGGGGACTATCAGATGCATAATAGGTGCATGTTATAGTAAGGTACTTCATGAGTATGGCAAAAGTTTGGTATATAACCTTGGATAATGATATTGCATCAAGGAGTTATAAAAGGAGGTTGACTTAGAAGGATCTGAAGGAAACCCTTAGGGATTAGTTCTGACCTAGGAATACGACATAGTTGGCTAAGATTAAGTTGAGTCAATTGAAGCAAGTGGGGGAGATTTTGTGAAGCTACATTGGTTTGGTGTGGCTTGTGTAGGCAAGTTTGTATGTGTTGAAGTTGATAGAGATTCAATTTGTTTCTTAGTTGTAACTAGTTGGATACCTTTAGTCACTAATGAAGCCGAACTAGGTTGGTTCCTACCTAAGCACCCTTTTGTGTACGTGATGGGTTAAACCAGAGTGGTATTTGGAATAATTTGTTGAGGTGAAGATAGTGGGTTACATGGAAATCTAAAGTAGAGGGATTTTCTAGTGTGTTGGAATGGTGGATTTTCAGAAATCTAAGAGCAAGAAGAAACCCTAAAGTTAAGGTCAGGGAGTTGGCCTTGGTCTCTTGACTCTATATTGAGCCTAAATAGGGGATGTGTTGGTCTTTTGGCTTAGATTGAGTCTAAAAAGGGGATATGTTGGTCTCTTGACTCTAAGTTGAGTCTGAATAGGAGACATGATGATCTCTTGGCTCTAGGTTGAGTCTAAATAGGAGATCACCTTCAAATTATTGACAGAGGATCCATGTCAGCTCTGAGGTCATCACCAATTTTAAGTGAGGGGGTCTATGAAGGATGTGTTGCTTCAACATCCCTACCCACATTCATGAGTTATTTTATCTTGATCAAGTGAATGGTTAGCTTTATTTGTGTAGTGATTTGAGTGAATGCAAGTCTAGACTGACAAAGTGTTGGAAAGTGAACCATTATGCATTCTATCCGTGGTGGTTGTGGATAGTGAACACGTATCTATGCAACATTATGTGGGTGTTTGTGGGTAGTTCTATTAGTCTCAGATTTCATGAAGTAGGGGTTGGGTTGTCCTAAGTAGATATTAATTAGACATTGGGAGGGAATTATTCAATGTAATCATTTGAGTGGTTTTGAGAATTATTAGTTGAGCTCGACTTGATGGTTGTTGTGTGTGTTGGCTAGTTGGCCTATTTATTATACTTTGGACTAGATTATCTTGAAGAGAGTTAATAAAAGAATGGGATCCAAAATTGGCTAAAATAACATCAAAATTTTAACCTTTAATCCTGGAAGACAATCAAGCTCCACACCTATCAAAACCCTAAATTATAAACCATAAGTTCCCTATTTACTGGTCAATTTAGCCCTAATTAACATCTTTTATAATAAGAATTAGGTTCACATGGCATACAGATATTAAACCTTATATACACCCTTAAACCTAAACCTTATGACCTAATCCCTTTTCCCTAAACCCTAAAACATAAATTATAATCCCTATCCCTATGCCCTAATCCCTAAACCCTATGTACTAATTCCCTAATCCCTAATCCCTAATTAAGGTCAAAATGAGCCACATGAACCTATTTTAAATTATATACAATGTGATTTGGAGTGAAATTAACCCTAATTTCATGCCATGTATAATTAACCAAAGAGTTGATTCATTTAATTGAGGAGGCATTTGAGGCTAATTTAAATCCCTTCAATAAAAATATATGATTTAAGCCAAAATTAAGTTTAGTTATATCATGAATTGATACAATTAGTTAATTTATGTAATTAGGGCATGATTTGGGAAAAATTGAGCTCCTAAACCAAGTTTATGGCTCAATCAATTGTATTGTGTATACAACATGTATGGCTTAATTGACCCTACTTTTATTAGAAATACAAACATTAAGGCAATTGTCAAAAATAAGTTCAAGTAAATAAAATCTTCTTCAATTACCTTAGCGATTGGACCCTATATCCTATACCTTAAATCCTAAACCCTGTACCATTTACCTTAAACCTTAAACCCCAAACCCTTTAAATTGTAGACCCCCAACCCTAAACTAATCAATTAACCCCAATTAGCATCCTTTATAGTAAGAATTAGGTTCACAGGGATAAAAATTGTCAAAATCATATCACTCATTACCACAATTGACTAAATGGCTCAATCTGTGATGATGTGGGGGCTAATTGAGCCCAAAATCAGACTATGTACTCACAGATCTAGGTTTAAGGAGCTCAAGTTTACCCTAATTGCCTTCATGATTATACCTTATATACCCTAAAACCTATACCCTAAGTCCTAATCCCTAAACTCTAAACCATAAATATAAACTGTTTAAACCTTAAACAATCATTTTAGCTCAAATTAACATCATTTAGACTAAGAATTAATTTCATAGGGCTCAGTTTGGCCTAAATCATACAAATGATTACCCCATTTGACTAATTCATTCAATTTACATGATGACATGGGGTATAATGACAACCTAAAAACACATTCAATAGTCACAAATAGGTCCAAGTGATTCAAATTATCCTTAATTATCTTTGAAATTAGACACTGTGTACCCTAAACCTTAAACCTTATAGGTCTTAGGCCCCAAGGCCTAAAACATAAACCTTGTACCCTATATTTTAAACCCTAAACCAATCATTTTATCACTAAGATACATTATTTATTGTAATAATTAGGTATATATTACTTAATTTGGCCCATATTGCATTATTCATTATCCTAATTGACTAATTGGCTCAATCTGTGATGATGTGGGGGATAATTGAGCCCAAAAACATAGTGGACCCTATGTACACTCTAAACATATTTACATTAAACCCTAATACCTAAACCATAAACCTTAAACACTATACCCTAAATTTTAAACCATAAGTTCCCTATTTACCAATCGATTTAGCCCCAATTAACATCCTTTGTAGTAAGAATTAGGTTCACATGACATAAAGTGATTAGACATTTTATACACCCTAAAACATAAACCCTATGACCTAATCCTTAAACCCTAACCCTGAAATAGAAATTGTAAGCCATATGGCCTAATGCCCTAATCCCTAATCCATAATCTATATTAAGAATAATGTGACCATGTTATATAACATGATTACATTTTTACATATTATGATTGTATTATTCTTAATATAGATAAAACTCACTTTTCAACATCTATTTTAACCCAAATAAAAAAAATCTCCACAAACATTATACATGTACTTCTATGGGACTTGTGTACTTATTTTGATCCCACCTTTGCAAAGTTATCAATTGTCCTTGATGGGTGACAAATCACATTCAATGAAGAAGAAGATGTTGAAGAAAAAACACCAAATGAATTAGAAAACTTGAGAGAGAAACACAAGAGATGAATGCAAAAAAATTATTTAAGACAAGATACAAACCCTAATCTTGATAAAACAAATGCCATAGATAATGAGCCATTTAACAATAATGAATTAAATAATGATGAAATTGACCATAATGAATTTAATAATGATGAAATTGACCATAATGAATTTAATAATGATGAAATTGACCATAATGAAATTAATAATAATGAAATTGATAATAATGAATTAGATAATGTTGGAAGTTTACATTTAAAGTTCCAAAATTTTGATTTTGTTAATGATGAGTCTATGTATGATGTTTTACCCCCCATGAATGAATAAAATTTTATGAAAACAAATAATGATGAAATTAACAATCAATAAAATTTCATGGAAACATATAATGAAGAAATGAACAATGAATAAAATGTCATCCCACCTTTAAACAATGAAAGTAATAATGATTTTGAAACACTCTCTCAACAAATTCCACCATTAACAATAAATTTAAGAATTGTGTGTAGAAAAGACAAGTAATTAATTAAAGTCAATGAAAATATTTTAGAATCAATGCATAAAAAAATGTCTGAGCACCATTCAAGAAGATGGACTTAACAAATTTGGGATAGTTTCTTTCATAATTTGGATTATGATAGTCAAAGATGTCATTTATTTGTTTCATTGATAAAATTGATTAAGATGAGATCTATAACATACACATTGGGACTAAGAACATCTAACATTGATGATAAAAACAATGAAATTTTTGAAAATATACATAATTCATATCATGTTGTAGGCCCAAAATCATGCACCTAATATTGTAATGCTACCTGATGTATACTTATAACTTATGCAGTAAGTGGCCAAATAGGGAAAATAATGAATGCTTTCAAAAATAATCCAAGTACTTAATATAAACAAAAAATAATAATGAAAGCAACTGAAAGATGTGAAAGACTTAATAAACCTAATACTAATGAGCTTTGGGCATTCTCTGGTAGACTTACACGAAAGGACCAGGCTAGAAAAAATAATACAAGAGTTTCTCTTAATGCAAGAGATGTAATGAAAAGAAGAGTTAGTTCTCATACCCATGAACTGCATCCAAAACATTTTTTGGATATGATTTAAACACAATTGTACTCTAAGTTTTTGAAAAAACATCCAAAAATTTCTATTTGTGAAAGATATTTTGAGATGGCCAAACCTTTTTAAGTAAAAATAAATCACACATGCACCACTTGTTGTTCTAGATAAATGTTGAATTTTCAATGCACTATGATATTTTTCACCATATTCATTTTACTTTGCATATTAACATCATTTTGTAGGAGTGTGGTATTGAATTTCCACCAAAATTAGCTAGGAAATTTATTCCAACTATTTTTTTCAAAAGACTGAATTGACAATTATTTTATAACAAATCATGTTTAGATGGAAATTGCAACATTTTTAGTGGATTGCCAAAATTAAAAAATTGTATCCATGAGAAGAGTAAAAGTGAAATTGGATATGAATTAGTTGATTTAAGCAAATATAAATCAGTGACTTATCAAGTAAAATATGGCAAAATATCTAAAAAGTGTGAGCTTGTTACAAAAAAGATACATGTTCTAAATTTTTGGTCAAATTTAGGAAGAAAATTATTTATGAGTATGCAAGGCACACACACAGATCTAGATGGTTGGATGAACATTTAAAGATAAGCAAGGATACATTCCCACTTAGTTTGGTTATTTTAGTAGTTGAATTTTTTAAAGATTACACATTCAAACTACAAATGGAAGTTCAATCACATTATTTAAATCCATCACAAATTACCATATTCATGAATATAACATTCATGCATGCACCTGATAGTATAGAGTAATAACATAAAATATTAAGGGAGTACCATTTCTATATCAGCAATGGCCAATCACATCGTTCAGAGTATATGCAAAGTTGTTTTTAGAGGTTTTGTAAATAGTTGAGTTAGAGGAATATTAATTTTAATCAACATTAATTTTGGTAAGACAATTGCACATCATAATTCAAAAATGCATAGATGTTTTATTGGTTGAGCAAGATGCACATTACCACTGGTGTAGGATACATTTTGAGTTTCACCAAGGTTGGCCATGGAAAATGGGAGCATGACGGTGTTGGAGCATGTGTAAAAAGAGCCATTGCAAGGGAGTAGTTGAAATTTGAGGAGGGTGTTGATTTGATAGATGCAAAAACAATGGTTGAATGGTGTAATGAGAACATGTGTCATGGTGATCAACCAAATTCTAATATTCATAGACAATTATCATTAATAGAGGAAAAACACTTGGTAAAGTATGAAGATTGCATAACTCTAACGGGTTAAAGTGAGCTCCACTCATTTTGTAGTTTAAATGCAAGTTATTAGACCATTCATATGAGACACTTGGTAGGTTTCTATTTTTCATGCATGGACTCTGTTTGGAATGAGTGTGAGTCACAAGAGTGGGTGGATGATTGGATTTCTAAACCTCTAATTCCAATCAACACATATTAGGTTATAATAGCATTGTAACGTACATATATACCATTATCATATGACTTTGACCATGTATCTGATCTAGTGCAGCTAGGTAGAATATTTTTAATTATGTACAATTTATTCTCATTAGATATCTTCATAATATCACTAAAAATGGTTTTTTGTGATACAAGGCATGTTTTTGCAATTATTGCAGATGAGGACAATGAAGAGGGCATATATTACTACTTGTGTCGATGTGTAGAGAGAGAAAAAATTGACTTCTCCAGTTGATGGAGAAAACATTAATTGTCTAATTGGGTTAGTGGTAGTCACTAGAACTTGGTTTTGATGATATCCTATAAAAAATCATATCAATGGTTGTTTGAAGAGTTTGAAATGCATAGGAAGATACTGTACTATTCAAATTTGATTCTTGAAAAGAATATTCAATTACAAAAATATCATGGGAGGCCATTAAATAGGAAACTATGGAAAGTTTAGGAGTCATACCATGAAGATATTCTTGACACTATGAAGGTTAGAGCAGATCTTAGTGGTTCCTTGGATTGAAATAGGCAGGTATGTTGACTTTTCAAATGTAGATGTAATTAATTTTATCAAATGTTTTTTATTTTGTAGGCATTACATATGAATTTATTTTTTAATTAATTACTAACAATTTTTTGTAGGTTAGTGGTGCCAAATAAGAATCCACCTTCTCTTGGTTGGCACTGTCAGTAAAGACTTCCATATTCTTCAAGTTAAGAAAAGCTAAATTTTTAAGTACTTAGTGTTTCCACACTCTTGAATGGTAATGAAACTGAACTTCTAGGTGGATTTGAGCATTGTTGCAATTAAAACACATATAATTTTCCCATCTAAATGTGATTGAAGTGATAGATTCTTAATTGGAGGTCCTAACGGTAGAAATGGTAGTTAGAGCTCAAGAAGTTACCTATTCAATACCAAAAAGTTATATTTTAGGACCTGTCACTACAACTTATGCCATGAATTTCTCTCATATGTTATAACTGAGTGATCTAAGGTGTGATTAAATAGGTAGGAAAGGGATCTAATGGTTCATAAAAATGAGTTACAAGTTTTATTTTACACATGTTTGAACTTAAGCTTAAAAACTACATTTTTATTGTATTGCGAAGGGCATTCTTGAGGATAGAATAGGTGGTAGGTTTGTCAATTGGGCATGATGGGATGCCAAGAACCTAGTCCTGGATGTTATCCTCCCACTCAGATGTGTTGGCAGTGCCATTTTTTGGTCAAAAACTATCAAAATCAGAGTTTTGTAACCATAACTTCAATTTTGACAACATTTATTTCTATTTTTTTGCAATCCTGAATGGTAGTGAAAATGTACTTCTGTGTGGATTTGAATGTTGTGAAAGTGTGAGAACATGTAATTTTCCTATCTAGACATGATATAAGTGATATATTCTCAACTGGAGGTCTCAAAGGCATAAATAGCAATTAGAGCTCAAGAAGTTATTTATTCAATGCCAAAAAGTTGCATTTTAGGACCTATCACTGCAACTTGTACCATAAAATGCTCTCAAAGGTTACACCAGAGTGATTTAGGGTGAAATTATAGGGATTAAATAGGTAGGGTAAGGATCTGACAATTCATAAGAATGAGTTATAGGTATTGTTTTATGCATATTTTAATTTAGGCTAAAAAACTACATTTTTCTTGTATTGAGAAGGGCATTCTTAAGGCCGAAATTGGTGGTAGCTTTATCAATCAAGCATGATGGGAGGATAAGAACCTATTAATTGATGTTATCTAACCTTAAACATGTTATCAATTCTAGTTTTTGATACAGAAGCATCAGAATGAGACTTTTGCAACCATAACTTTAACTTGACAATATTTGTTGTTAGTGTTTTTGCACTCTTGAACGGTAGTGAAAATGTACTCCTAGGTGGATTTGAATGTCATAGTGGCATAAGCACATGTAATTTGAATATATAGACATGATCAAAGTGATATATTCTTAATTATAGGTCCAAAAGGTAGAAATGGTAGTTGGAGCTCTAGAAGTTATTTATTCAATGCCAAAAAATTGCATTTTAGGACCCCTCACTACAACTTGTGCCACAAATTGCTCTCAAATGTTCCACCTGAGTGCTTTGGGGTGTAATTAGAGGGATCAAAAAGGTAGGGGATGAATCTAACATTTCATGGAAATTACTTATAGGTTTCATTTTATAAATGTTTGAACTTAGGCTAAAAAATTGCATTTTCCTTTTATTAAGAAGGGTGTTTTGAGGTCAAAATAGGTGGTGGGTTTGTCGATCAGACGTGATGGGAAACCATGAACCTAGTCATAGATGTTATCCACCCTTGATATGTGTTTTTAGTTTCATTTTTTTAGGAAGCATCAAAATTTGAGTTTTGAAACCATAACTTTAACTTTGACAATATTTGTTGTCAGTGTTTCCACACTCCTAAATAGTAGTGAAAATGTACTTTCAAGTGGATTTGAATGTCATGAAAGTGTAATCACATGTAATTTTTTTTATCTATATGTTATCAAAGAAATAAATTCTCAACTGGAGTTCTCATAGGTAGAAATGGACGTTGGAGCTCAAGAAGTTGCTTATTCAATGCAAAAAGATGTATTTTAAGACCCATCACTACAACTTGTGCCACAGATTGATCTCAAAGGTTCCACATGAGTAATCTTGGGTGAGAATAGAGGGATTAAAAAGGTAGGGGAAGGATCTAATGGTTCATGGAAATGACTTATAAGTTTTGTTTTATGTGTGTTTGAACTTAGGCTAAAAAATACATTTTTATTGTATTGGGAAGGGCATTCTTGAGGCCATAATGGGTGGTGGATTTATCGATCGAGCATGATGGGAGGCCAAGAACCTAGTATTGGAAATTATCTACCCCCCCAAACATGTTTTTAGTACCAGTCAAGATGAGGTCTTTGCATCTTGACACTTTACTTGGAATTAATATTTTCTATTTGCACTTATTATTAATCCTTATGTGGTTGAATGAAAAATAATTATTTATTTTTGAATGATGAAATGAATCTATGGGTAGCATATTCAATTTTATAGTTACAAGTATCTAAAAAAAAATTGAATTCCAAAAACTCAATCAAACTCTTTTCATAGGATTGTAGTAAATTGTATCTCCATGATTGCTACTTGTAATATCCCCTGTCAATAGAGATATATGAAAGACACAAAACTATGATACCAAAGACCAAAGCTCTGATACTACTGTGATATCCCCTTCAAACAGGGAATATATAGACTTATAAAACTTAGATCACCAATACAAACTTGCAGAATAGATTCAAATAAGCATACACAAATCACAGTATAATCTCTCCATAGCAATTAAAGATCACATTACTTGTTCTTCTGGACGATTACACAATTGAGTCTCTGTTATACAAATAAAAGAATATTAAAATCTGGTCTTAAAAACCCTGAATTCATGCAAACTGGGAAATAACTTGCAATTCTGGAAGTCTCGGCCTTTCTGTGTCGACACACAGGCGCCGTCGTCGGTCAATATATCGCCGACGTCGGTCACTGTCGGTCGGCTTTCTGCCGACGTCGGTCTTCAGTCGACCGATGTCGGTCACTAAAACCCTCTGTCTGCCGAGGTCAGTTCCTGCACTGATCTGTACGAACCTGTACGGACTTGGTACGGCCGCCAACCTGTCTCTTCTTAACCCCTGATAGCTGAATACCCTGATCTCACGAATATAGATTCTAACACAAGATCTATCTCTGTATAACTTATTAGATCAAAACTAAATAAAGAAAATACCTGGAAAGCTCTGTGATAAACTTCTGTGTGAAGTTATCTCTCAACCCTGGAATTCTGTGATAACTTCTGGGTGAAGCTATCTCTCAGATCTGTATCTCTGTGATAACTTCTGGATGAAGCTATCTCTCAATTTGGCAATAAATCAGCTGATATCTCACAGCCTCTAAATCACACACAATGAAGAGGGAACGTTCTTCACTGCAATGGAATCCTGGAACCCTTGGCTCAGTCTTCACAGAAGAATTACTTCAATTTTCAATAATCAATAATCTATGCATAATGAACAATGGCCTCCATGAGAAACCCTTATACCCTCAAAAGATATGCTTGCCCTAATTAGGGTTTCTTAAATTAGAATTAGGGTTTCTAATTAAAAATAGGCTAAATAATTAATATTTGATTAAATCAATCAAATATTAATATCTCCCTCAATACATGTCGGATCCACGAACCGATCGAAGCTAGTGATTCAGGGAGTGATTCCGCACATAACCATACCACAATAAAGGCGCTCCGCTGCATATCAAATATCCCTAAAAAGTAGGAGCTCAGGCCAAATGTGTCTGAAATACCCTGAATGAAAATCAAATGTAGAAATCTTGTGAATCAAAGTCGATCCAAGCTCCATTATGACCCTCTATCCATCTTATTAGCCTACGAAGGTCGCATAATAGACTAACCATGAACTCAGAACATGTCAATTGAAAAGGGGGCATGACACTACTCCTCAAACTACCTTTACTTGAGGGTGAAACTACCCCTTTGTCTGCCTGCAACTACTCAATCCTCCACACACCTATAAATTAGCATGGGATGTTATCTCAAGTCTTAAATGACACTATAAAAAATATAATTTTATTAAAATACATTCAAAACACAATGATAAGGAGGTTCTTCCACTATATAACACATATTTTATTGATCTTCATAAATATTTACAATATGATTCACTATCATATCCTTGTCCTCATGGACAACATAATTTTCCATATTCTTGTTCCATATATCCCTCTTTCATTAAACTCGTACCTACTCTACTGACTCATACTACTTCCCCCTACTCTCCTAAACCACACACCCCCATGCAATTATCTCTCTCTCTCCCTTTTCTCACCCACTTTTGCATGAAAGTGTATTTTAAGTGTTCAAGGTGATTTGAGGATAGAATAGGTTTGTGATATTGTCAAAGATTAGTTGTCCAATATTAATCATAGGAAGCCTAAAACCCTTAAGGGATAGACATAGAAAGTAATAAAACTATTAATGGGCATTGAGTTGGGTCTAGAGACCTCAATGGGGAGTTGAAGTATGTCAAGAGTGAGGTGTTGAAGGTGTGAGGCATTGAAGGGTCAAAAACTAGTCTTAATAATGTGCATTAGGCCTATTAAGATGAATATTCTTTGTTTACATATCCAATTAATAACACTATTGGTTTTGAAATTATCAATCTTACTTGAATTGCACTCAAATGATCATTTTAGGCCAAAATCACTAAAAACATGCTAAATGGTTGAATCTTAACATATACAAGTGTTAATTTGGGCTAATGTATCCCTAAATAAGGCAATGCATTTTATGTGATTCCTAAGTTTTATCAATTCATTTTGAGTCAAAATGATGATTTTGACTTTTTACAATCTGGATAACTCTTTTCTTCTAATTCGTTAGTACACATCACATACCTTTGTTATTTTATGTCGGTAACATCCTAAATGGGATAATGGTTTATATGCATCTAACATCACCTTAAAATTTATTCCAAGTCAAATTGTGAGCCAATAATATGATTTTTTGACCATTTTGATTAATTATACATCAATTTCCAAAGAATTGCACTAAAATTGATTAATCTTGTTTAAGCTAATTAATTCAAATCAAGAGCCTAAGTTTATTTTTCATGGAGGTTATTGATTATTTCATTATTAGAAATTTATTCTTAATATCTACATCACCTAGTGACATGATCTATGGGGTGGCATCCTCAAGCCATAAATGTAATAAATATCAGGATTATGGACACCCATGCCTAATTAATGCCTTTACATCCAAATCATTATGAGGATATTTATAGATTTAATTAAAAATATTAAATTAATTCATAGCCACATGTAGTCAAATAAAATGTGAAATTTAGTTACTTGAGTATGGCTAAAGACACCTAATCCATAGGTTCTCCTACTTTCTTGCACAACCCTTTTAAGCTTTTCTTTCACTGATTCCCAGTCATCCACAACCTTTCAAACTTTACCCTTATAGACCTAGGCAACTCTTTTAGGCCTAGATCCATCCCCCTAGGTCTCATTCCCTCTAGACAATAATGCTCAACTTGGATAGGAACACTAAAACCTAGGGTGTCATATTTTTGGTGTTGTTCTCCAAATGTACTTTTAGTCCTAACAATCATATTTTCTTGAATCCTTATCCTAATTTAAGTCAGTCTAATATAAATTCATTTAACCCACGATCATTAATTTCCCTATAAAAGGCCATTCAAAGTCCATTTAGAAGGGTTGGCCCTCATATACAAGAGAGAAACAAGAATACAAGCAAGTACATTCAAGCACTTTTCCCTATTCTTTGCATATAACCTTCTAATATTATTTCAAGTTTATTCAAACCCTTACACCAACCCCTAGCCATCTAAAGTACACCTAGTTTCACATATATTTACATTTTAATACATAATTACACCAAGAAATTCAATGGAAAAATTACATTAACTTGATCCCTCCTCAGAGTATTAGTATGTAGATAGTGTGCCCACACACGAGGTGTGAAGTGCATCCAACATATCCTTTACACACGAATCCCTTATCTCTCTTTTCCAAGTTACCATTCAAGTTCAAGCACAAAGAGCTCCTAGGGAATTTAAGATTAAAATAGACACGCAATTAGCTTCACAAAATTCTAGGCTTCAATATTTCACTGATAGGGTAATGCAGACTTACTGAGTAAAACCTAGAAAACTCAGATCACTCAGATAATAGCACCAGAAAAGGACTATAACACTAAACAATAATGTGTCCCACTTTTGGTATTCTTATCCAATCTAGAAAAAAATTCTAAGATCCTATTTGTGATAGTCTCCCAAGCCTGTATAGAAATTTTTAGACCCTGCAACATCCATCTCAGTCAGTTTCCAACTAAGTTTGATTTTCTCTCTATTTTTACTAAATTTAGAGAAGGTAAAAATACAATCTATTTACACACATCAATGGCTTAATTTTAAAACTTATTTATTGATTTACCCTACTCAGACCTATTTATTTAATTAGCAATAAAACTCCATTATTCTAAAAAATAATAAAACATTTGGTGAACCTAACTTACTTCAAATTTTTGCACAAAAACCCTAGAAACTCTAGGGTAAATTATTTTTAATTTTTTACCATAATTTCTTGATTTTTCTTATATTTAAAAAAAAAACCTACAAATTAATTTTAAAATTATCATATATTTTATTAAAACCCTTTTTTGCACGTATTAGGTCCTTTTTGCACACAAACACATTCCAAACACTAGGAAAAATATATTGCTAATTTTAAAAATATTTTCTGATTTTTCCTAATTTTTTCAAGCAAAATTTTATAAATTCATATCCAATTTTTGAAATTATCATACTAATTTTAAAAAAATCATTCAAATACCCTAGTTGCATCAACTAGCTGCCAGTAATTTTTCAATTATTTTTAGAATTTTTAGTTGCATATTAAAATTAAAAAACCACTTCAAAGTTCAAAAATTTATAGTAATTTTAAAAAAAATATTTTCCTGAAAACCCTAGTTGCATCTACTAGGTCCCATTAAATCAATCATTTTCCCATAATTTTTTAATATTTTTCTTGAATACTTACTCAGAATCAATCTAAATTACGAAAATTCATAGTGTTTTACAGAAATATTTTTGAACAAATATCTAGTTGCATATACTAGTACCTATTTGCTTCTTGAGATATCACCTTACATGTTTGGGAGCTCTGTATCCTTTTTTCACAAATTCCAATTAACTAATTTTAGGAATTTGTGTTTCTTATATTCAATACTTTCCTTTTCTAGCACATTACCTATTAAAACTTATTGTAAAACATTCAAACACATTATAAATTATTTTTCTACTTTCACAATGGTCCAATATACCTGTTTTGATGAAACTGATAAAAGAGAACTTCAATATATCTTAAAAAACATCTAGATATGTAAGATGACATGCTTATAATTCTAAAAGAGGAAAAAAAAAAGTGAACAATGGTCAATCTTCTCAAACCATAAAGCAACCAATTGCAAATGACACTACAAGGGTAACTATGTTTCAATAACCCCTTATAACAACCCAACCTACCTCTATTCCACCAATTACAACTAGTACATCCCTCTCTCTTGATGTGGCATCCCTTGTGCAAGAGATAAGATCTCTTCAATCCAAAGTGCTAAATCTTGAGCAAGGTACCACTAGACCTACGTAGGTTTAGGATTCTTTTGCTCTTTTGCATACACCTTTGACACATCACATTGCTTCTACACCCTTTCCACAAGGTTTTTTTTTAACTCAAACTTACTCTTTATGATGGCAAGGGTGATCCAAAAACACACTTGAGAGCATTTCACGTAGCATGCTTAGACTATGTACCTGATCCAAAACTCAGAAGTTCTAGTTGATAAATATATCAATAGCATAGAAATAACACAGTAATAATGAATTCTCTGAGAAGAGATGTAGTAGTACTCAAGATCACAATACAAATATATGCTTATCTCTGGGAAGAGATGTCTGTCTTCACATTTTAGGTTACCTCTTCATTTATACACATTTTGAAAGCATGGGAAGGATGTGGAAGGTCACCAATCTCGAGGGAGATTAAGTGGTTTGACTTCCAAGATTTAAAACAATACAAAATTCGAGAAATTACTATTTTTAGAAACTTACTATTTTTAGACTGCACTACTAAAATTAAAATTTGGGGCACTTCCATTGAATTTTTAGGGGTCAAACTTCATTGATTAAAGCTCAATGTCATTTCACAATATTCTTCTCATTATTAGCTTTCCAATGGTTCAAACGGTAAGTTAATTGGAGCTACGGTGCAAAAGTTATGGCTCCCAGAAGTTCTATCATCAATTGGGGTGGAACTGTCACCCAAATTGTCGCCTAAATTGGTGCCCAGATCAGTACCCATTGACTAGATACTTACCAAGCTATTTCCACATAGCCTAAAAGACTATGCTTTACAATGGTTCTATAGTCTACCAAATTAGTTGGTTCATGTATTAAATCCTTTAGTTGAAATGTTCTTATCACACTTCAGCATTAATATTGGTGATAATGTTTCATATGCTCAAATTTCTCAATAGAAACAATGACCAAATGAACATCTCACATACTATGTTCTTTGGTAGAAGACCATCTTGGCTAAGATGACTAGTCCCATGACAGATCAGGAGTTACAAGACTTATTCAAATAGAGTCTTCTACCAACACTTCATGAATCAATTATGATCAAGTGATTCTCTTCCTTCACTAAATTATGTCATACA
The DNA here is from genome assembly GCA_037957365.1 of Torreya grandis. NCBI lineage: Eukaryota > Viridiplantae > Streptophyta > Pinopsida > Cupressales > Taxaceae > Torreya > Torreya grandis. Next base: position 1,526,994 of record JARHVA010001972.1, on the reverse strand, counting down.
CTAAAGGAAAGAGAAGTGAAACTCATTTTAATGGGCAAACTCAAGTATACAAGCATTCTAGACACAACTAATAAGAGTAACAATAAAGTCCCATGTAAGGTCAAGTTTAATGATACAAAATGACAAAATCACCTACAATAAATGCAACTTTAGAGCCTCCTCAGCGTATAGCTTTCTCAACACCCCCTCGACATACTTTCTCACATCTTCCAATTCCTCCAACCAGGGTTTTACAACAGCTTTTGGATTGTAATATCATACTTATCCTTCCTATTTAGGAAGTTGATCCAACCAAACCTCTTCCCAAGGGAAATGATTAACAAGCATTTTGTGATTACCACAAAACACCAAGCCACACTTCAAATAGATGCATCAGTTTGAGACATAAGATATAGGACTTGGTAGATGACAACCTACTTGATCTTGGCACTTCAGTTGAGCCTCCATAGGCAAAACCAACATAGGATAAAGATTTAAAAATATTCTTAGATCCATTTTCATAGCATTCAAAATAAGATATAAGGGTCACATTAGGGGTTTACCATGCATATCATGCACATCCACCATCAGTTACATACCAAGCACCTTCAGTTCAGTCACATCCTTTAAGTGGTATGATCGATGTGTATGAGTCTATAGTTTTAGCTTGACCTTCAATATCTTTCTCAGATCAGGAGATTATAGAGGATAATTCATATTATAATGCACTCTTTATTAGATCACATATTCATAATCATCCCATTTATAGTGTTCTCATCGATAATGGTTCCAATGTCAACATGTTCATCATTACATTATTACAACATTTGGGCTATTCAGAGTAGGATATCACCTTGATAGATACAATTATTAGTGGATTCAATGGGAACATATAGATTTCATTGGGTGAGATTATAATTCCTTTATAGATTGGTCCAACACATATGACCACACATTTCTCTATAGTTCCCAGTGCAGGAGTTTTTGATATGCTACTTGGTCGCCCATGGATTCAAAAAATTTGAGTAGTGCTATCTACAGTTAACAGATGCATGAAATTTACTCATGTTAATCAGGTTATTATAGTTGGTAGAGTTTCATATGAGTTACCACTACCCACTTCAGAGCCATCTAGTTTTTGGTCACCAATTCCAGCTTCTCCACCAATTTTAGTTTCCCTACTAGTTACAATTCTTCCTTTGGTATAGATTTAGACACAATTGACACATCCATCGGTTGTACAAAGGGTTCATATACCTCCATAGCTTTGGGATTCTAGACAGCTTCCAACTATAGTTTTCACACCTAGAGTAGTTTCATTGAGATCTCATGGGTCTACGCATAAATCACATGTTCAAAGAGCTTCTCCTTCTTCTAGATGGGTCCTTAAGAGCCCTATAGTTATATCCGCTTCTTAGAGTTATAACGAGACCCCACAGTCAGTTTCTACTTAAGATATTTTAGGGCATCTACAACATATATAGCTTTCAAAACCATAGTATCAACATTTTCATCATGTTTCACATTCATGCATGATTCCACTCCTTGATATAAGACACCATGATATGGAGTATCACATGAGACTCATCGGTTAGTATCATCCTATCCCAACCTATTTGTACATAATATCTTTTGCTTGATTGTACATAGCTTATATAAAAATACAAAGAAATACAAAATTACAAAATACAAAAACATTCAAATAATTTCAAAACACCAAAAACATTTAGATTGTATGCATCATCCATGTTTTACATTTATACTACTATGTTAGACTTACATTTTCTATTCTATGCTATTGTTTGTTGATTATATACATTATCATGCTTCACTTGATCTTCTTTGAATGTGTGCAGTGACTTCTAATTCCTTGATTACTTCATTCTACCCACTGATGGGGCATCCTACTTCTACATTCAAAATGCACATTAATACATCCTCCCATAGGAGGAATCTTCTACATGACTACACCATCCAAGTTATGTCATTCTTATACCACACACTCTAGCTATCATGTTGACATACATTACTTACAAGATTATACAAATTACCACATCGACACTCACTAGTATCTTGCACTTGTGTATTTCATAGTATATACATAGTCTTGTACTACACGTGTCATGCATACTTTCACTCTTGCTTTGAATAGTTAGATGTGATTGTACCTTTATAGTTTTTACATGCTTTCCTTTCTTGCTTTGCATAGCTAGATGTGATTACATTTCTTGTTTTAGTTTTGTTTCTTATGTATGCCTTAGGACATTTGCCAATGTCATTTGCTTCTATTCGTGTGTGTGTACCTTTGGACATTTGTCAATGTCCCTTGCTTTTACTCTTCTATGTTCCCATGGACCTCGTGTCAATCTTTCCTTATTTCAAATTGTATGTATATGTGGCATTTGGATATGCCTTGTATGTTTTCTTTCTATTTTAAGTGACATGTGCCCATGTTCATTGTTTTCATGGCCCCTTGGCTAACCTTGTATGCTTCTTCCTTCTTGTTTTGTATACTTGTTGTTTGATTTCTTGTCCTTATTTGAAATATCAGGATCCATATCATGCATTTACCTTGCTTTTTTAGATGCCATGATGGACATCATGCTCTATCCCTCTAACTAAAAACTAACATCTAACATTTTCAGTTCTAATTCAGTACATTGCACATATTTTTACATTGTTATATATATCTAGGCATATACTTGTTGATCTAACAATCTCTTAATACAAACATTGTTATATCTAGAGATATATTATCAAATATCATTATTATATCATGTATCTATCCTACATAACACACTTTCATGACTCCTTTCTTCTGACGGTAGTCATTGCAGGTTCAATCATTCCTACCCTCAAAAGAGGGGGTAATAAATAAGTGTTTTATCATAGAGATCAAATCTCCTAGCAGTCAAAATAACAACATTCAGATCATCTAGTTCAGAATCCAAAGGTCAAACCAGTCATAATAGAATAAAAAAATAGTGAAAATTCCATATCAACAATGAATTACAGCATAGGATAATAGTGCTAGAAATGGGCATAAGCACCAAACACAAGGGTGTCCTCATTTTGGCACTCTTGTCTAGGTAGAAAAACATCTAGGTTTTCAAGTAATAAGGTGTCTAGTATAAAAACACCTACATCAGTTAGAATCAATAGTTTAAATATAGTTTTCTTAGGGAATCTAGATATAGGGGGTATCATGCATGACATGACGGCTCTCACTTGTAGTTTTAGATTAAGCAATTGACATAACTTATAGATCAGAATCCATGTTCTAAACACTAGTGATTGGGGGCAATGTGTGCAACACATTAGTCTTTTTTTTTTTTTTTTGAGTTTAGTTTATTACCTAGGCATTCTCAATAGTAGCGTGCCTTACTCTATTTGTAGGTGATTGTCATCCTTTTCAAGTTGAACTTTCACATAATTTTATCTTCTTAAGTACCTAAGTTCTCGAGTTGGATTTCACATAAGCCTAGTGCATCAATTTTGGAGTGGCTTTCATATAGGCCTAATCTTCATCTTTTAGAATGGTCAAGAGTGGCCTAGTTTTTAGCATACATTTAGCTATCCATGCCACATTGTCAGATTTTTAGAACATCCATGGGCTCCATGAGCCATTTCATATGACATCTATTCTATATTGGTATCACTTCATAGCTTCACTTCATGGAGAAATGGAGCTAAAGACCCAAACTTTGTATTCTTGAGCCACCTATTCAGAGGGATTGGATACACAGTCTAGACATCGATTATCACATGCATGATCATCTAGTATCACTCAGTTGGCAATGATGGAGCTAAAGGTCTAGCCATTGTATTCTTGAGCCACTTTCTATGGAATTGAGCACTTAGCTTTGTTCATGATATAAATTTTGGTACAACATCATCCAACAAAATTTAGCATTACTTAGCCTTACTCAGGATCACAATAGGTTTTATATTTGTTCACATACCTAGTGAGGTGTATTCATTCCTTTCTCTGCCTTTTCCTTTTACTCAGCTTTTGTGTGTTTTTATTTTATATCACATATAATAAGAACTAATTTACTCTTTATTTCATTTCTCAGATTCACACTTGCACAATGTGCTCTCTATGCACTATCTAACATTACTCAACATCTCATAAGCTTCATGGGCTTCACCTTTATAGGTAAGTTTAGGTACACTTTCTATTTTTTTTCTTTGTCCTAGTATTTTGCATAAGATAATTCTTTCTCATGCAACCTCACAACCAGTTAATTTGCATAAGTTTTTCATAAAATAGGCTCACTAAACCATACATGAAGCAAAGAAGAATTTCAAAATCCACACCAAGTGTCTATTAATGGTAGAAAGGGCTCAAGTTCAGACCTAAAACTAACTTGAAAACACCTAAAAATAAGAAAGAAAGAAGGACAATTGACATGGAAGAACACTTCTTCACAAGGCCATCATGCACAAGCTTGATAAACATAATTTTCAGGTAAGAGATATGTAAAAATTGATCCTTATTGCTTCAAAAGATATTTCTTTCAAAATTTGACAGGGTTTCTCCTTCTCAAATGAGGATATATTTTTTATGGGGGAGCCAATGAAGATATATATAAAAAGGGAAGAAGAAAAAGAGAAGAGGCAAGTAAACAAAATTTAATAAATGAGATCCAACCACCCTTCATGAATTCTCACCCACATTTAAGTTAATTAGAACTAATCCTTCTTCAATAAATTAATCACCATTAGCTCTAATAGTATTCAAGCCCTCTCATTGGTTGAGAAACACACTAAAATACAAGGACTTGTTGAGGATGATGATGTCATGATCCATTAAAAAGGAAAAATATAGAAACATATTTAATGCTTGAGATACCTTCTCTAATCACCTGATCTTCATCTTTCACTTCCATACCATCTTTCACTTATCTTACACGTTTAAGGACAAAATCCCCATAACTTTGAATCTAGACTGAGTCATGTTGCCTCTGAATTGAGCAACTATTTATCAGAGATGATGGACATGTCAAAGGATGAGAGCCTTTCCATTAATTTGTACCTACCAGCTTCCACCAGTCACTTGTGCTTTCATTTATTTTGATTGGTCATTAAAAACTGACTCAAATCCTTGATTCATACTATCAATCTGCATGACATGGATACCTATGAGTCATCGATCTCCTGCCAGTTGAATGCATTCTTAAAACTTGTCATGTACACTTTTGCCTTTGAGATTCGTTGACTCTTTTTAATGCAAACAACTACTTGATGAGACCCATCTTTGACATCTACAATAATGTCTCAAGATTTCAAATTCAAATGGCCATTTTTTAAGACTTTTTTGTTTTGAATAATTCCTTTGGATAAATTTTTTAAAGGAATTCATGTCTTCATACTATATGAAAATGCCCCTTTTTGAAAGGGAAGTACCCTTCAACTTATCTATTTATACCTTTCAAAAATAAGACTCCTTTAAAATTTTGAAAAGACCCCTCCAACTTTGTGAAAATGATATTTCAAAAAAAATGTTTTGGCCCTTTGTGAAGGAAAAGTACCTTTTGAAAATTTTGAAAAAGTCCATTGCAAAGGAAAAGTACCTTTTAGATTCCTTTGAATAGACCGTTGGAGTTTGCAAATGCCTTCAACTTCTTTGAAATAGTCTTTTGAAAAAATGCAAGAGCTTGAGTATGTGGGCCAAAAATGGCCAACATTTCTGGTGACTCGCAGGGAAACATGAATGCTATGCTTAAGAACCTAGACCACTTGCCTTGCCTAGTCCATTGGGAATGGATTCAATAGCCTCTACAACTAAGCTCGTCTAAAATTGGATACAAGGTTGACGCTTTCTGGAACTTCCTCTTTAAGCAACAAGGATAACAAGAATAAAACAAACATTGTGCCCAAGGCAATTAAGGAAGGGAAACATGTAACTGAAAATATGTGCACAAGACACTTAGGAGAAAATAAGAAAAACTATATAGAATGTACAATATATACAATGGCTATAAACTCTTCTAATAACAAGGCTTTAGATGAATCCTATTGACTAGGATGGGTAGTACCTCTCCATCTAACTGGGTTAGTTGAAAAATATTACATCGTTTGTATTCATAAAACAAATAAGGACCTCTCCGTAAGCTGTCAAATTTGGTATGGTTGCCTAGCTTGGCCTTATTTGAATCCCACTTGAGGACTAGGTCCCCTTCTTTAAAGTCCTTTGCTATGGATCTCTTATCAAAGGCTTTCTTGACATGAGCTTGATGTGACTCTAATGTCTTCATTTCAAGGTCTCTTATTTCTTCAAGCTCCATGAGTTCTACCAATCTCACATTCATGGGCTCATCTTCCATCAACTCCAACTGATGGGCTAACTCTAATGCAGGTAGTTCTAGAGAAATGGGCAACTTGACCTCCCTTCCATATACTAAGACATGGATAATTGCCAATGGTAGCTTTAGGAGTCACCCTATCAGCCCACAAGGCTGTCTTTAGTTTGGTGTGCCATGCCCTCTGATTCTCTTCCATAGTTATCCTGATGATTCTCAACAAATTATTATTTGTGGACTCATCCAATCCATTTCCTAGAGGAAAATAATTGGAATAGGTGTTAAGGTAGATGCCCAACTTGATAGCCCATTCACTTTTTTTTAGACCAAGGAATACCAATGCATTATCAGAGATGATAGTGGATGGAACACCAAACCTAGTCATAATGTTGTCATAGAAGTCTAAGACTGCACCTTCATTAGCTTCTTTCAATGCAATGGCTTCCACCCACCTAGTGAAGTAGTTAGTTGTAGTAAGCACCCATTTATGTCCTACACTTGATGGAGTGTTGATCACTCTTATGAAATCCAAACCCCACTACATGAATGGTTGCTCTACTTGAATTGGGTTGAGAGGAAAATCTACTAATATTTAATTACCCATAAAGAGGCACATTTTTGACACTTTCTTACTCATGCATAAGCATATTTGAAGAGGTTAAGCCAGTAATAACCAGCCTTCATTATCTTTGCTTCTATGGTTCTAGGTGCAAAATGACCTCCTACAAGTCCATCATTGAATTGTTCTAAAAGCTTGGTCACTTGGTCATTATCTATGCACCTTAGGAGCACTCTATTGAGGTCCTTCTTGAATAAAACCCCATCACCCAATGCATAAGGTATGGATTGAAGTAAAAAATACCTTATTTTTGCCCTATCCATACCCTAAGGGCACTTATTATCAAGAAACATGTCATATCTTCGATCCAACTAGTGTGAGGTGGAGGTGCATCTATTTGTGGGTTATCTTGTGTTACCAAGATAACCTCTTTATATTCATGAAGGTCAACGACCATATGCTCACACAAGCCTTTACCTCTTACTAGATTAGTGACCTTGATCTCCACATCATACTCCATGACGTTGGTAATCCAACCAACTCTCTTTTCACTCAAGTCTTTGTTAATAAGGAAGTGTTTCACTCCAGGATGAGACACCATAAGATAGATTTTACTATTGGAGAGCATTGGCATGAACTTTTAAAGGCATTTATACTTTAAGGACTTGATTTTTTACAAAAGTATACCTCACCTCATACCCCTCAAGCCCCTAAATAAAAAATGTTATTGGCTACTCAAGTCCTTCACCATTATTTTGCATCAACATAGCTAATATATTATCAATATTGGCAAAAACATACAATATGAAATCCCTTGAGAAATCAAGATTCATGAGTGTGGGTGTTTAGGCAATGGCTTGCTTGATAGCCTCAAATGTTGATTTATTTTCATTTGACCAAGTGAACACTTGGTTCTTCTTCAGCATAGCAGTAATGGGCTTGATCAAGTTTGCAAAACCAGGTATAAATTTTCTCACAAAGTTTATTTTCCTAAGGAAACTTTGGAGTCCCTTCTTATGCTTGGGTAAGGATAAGGCTAAGATGGCACTCATTCTATCAAGATCAATAGCTAATCCTTGTTTTGAGATACTGTGTCCTAAGAGTTTGCCCTCATGGATAATAAACACATATTTCTTGGACTTCAAAGAGATCCCATACTCTCTGCATCTCTCAAAGATCAATCTTGGTGGTCCATGTGTTCATTGGCATCCTTGGAGAAAATAGTGATGTCATCCAAGTATACCAACACCATTTGATTTAGTAGCCCTTGAAAAGCCATGTCCATTGCTCTTTGAAAAATGGCCCCAACATTTGATAAGCCAAAATGTATCTTTTGGTATGCATACGTGCCCCATTTGGTGGTGAAGGTAGTATTGTATTGATCTTCTTCCCTTACCAACACCTAGTTGTATCCTGAGTACCCATCCAAAAGAGAAAAATGTTCTGAACTTAAAACTATTTGAAGAAGCTACTCCATGGATGGTAGAGGGTAATGGTCCTTCAAGAAGACCCTATTCAGATCTCTAAAATCAACACACAGCCTAATCTCCCCACTCTTATTCCTTATAGGCACCAAATTGGCTACCCTGATGAGTGTTTGATGCGAAAGATAATCTTAGATTCAATCAACTTGGTTAGCTCTTTCTTCATTAGCTCTTCAATTTTGGGGTTAACAGGCCTTTGTTTTTGCCTCACAAGCTTAACATTGACTTCTAAGTCTATAGTATGCTGGGCTAAATTTGGATCAAAACTTTTTAGGTCACTCTATTCCCAAGCAAAGATGTCTATGTATTCTTGGTAGAGTGCTTTGAAAGCATGCCTCTCAACCTAGCTACTTACCTTCCTAAGCTTGAGAAGTTTGTCTTTGAAGATGAGGACTCTCTCATAGTTTTCTTCATTGGTTAACATTACCAACTTTTCTTTTCTCATATGGTCTCCCTCATGAAAAAGGCCTTCAAGTGTAACCAATCCTTTAGGAAGTTTGTTATACCTTAGTTGAAAAATTTGATCCTCATATTGATGTTGAAATATACCTTGGTTCATTAAGAAAAACTTAGCTTCTTGCTGCAAGAAGCAAGCAATTTATTTGTCATTTTCAAAAACTTACCAATAGACTTCATTATATGGCACTGATGGCCTCACCACCACCTTAACATGTGGCTAAATCTTGGCCTCTTTTAGCTTACTTGGAATATCAAACTGGGCTCCCATACCTACCAACCTATCAGCATGTTGATTTTGGTTCCTTGATACAGCTTGGATGTTAAAGTCTTCAAAATCTTCAATTAGGTCCCACACTCTATTTTTGTAAGACCTCATCAAATGATTCTCTGTAATGTTCAAACCTCTGACTTGGTTCACTAAAGCTCACTGTCTCTATATGCTTGCAACATTTTAATTCCTCTTTTATTGGCTCATTGGAGACCATGGATTAAGCTTTCATATTCTATTGCATTAGAAGAGCAACTAAAATGGAACCTATAGGAAGAGAAATGATTATTACCTAAAGGGGAAACCAACATTACCCCTGCACCTAATCCATTTTTGCTGCTTGAACCATCAAAGAACAACTTCCACATACCATTGAGGTCTTCTTTAGGTTCAATGAGGGAAGGCATGCGTTGATTTTCTTCATGTAGTAAATAGACACCCATGTTTCTTTCTTCAACACCTTCCAAAGGGTTAAGAAATTGATTATCCCCCCATATCTTAGTGAAGAACAAATCTAGAATCTCTCGAGGATAAGTATTTAGTTCTTGGCCAATTGTAAATTCATCCTCATCAAGGATAGTACAATTGATGTTTATGTTATATGGTTGATGAGGGTCAATGTGAAATTGTGCCATGGGCTAAACCTTGATTGATACCTTAGTCCCATACCTTGTTTTGAAATCCATGTAGGACCAATCTGCTACTAGATAACCTCTAATTTTAGCTATGAATTCTCTAGAAATATATAACACAAAGTGAGGAGTCACATCAAGAATAAACACATCCTAAACCACTGGAACACTAGGACAAGTATATAGGGTCAAGCTCAATTACTTGATGATACCAGATGGATTTGTGGAAGAACCATCAAGCTACAAAACTCCTTTGGTATGTGGCTCATATTTTAGGTTTATCTGATCAACTATAGACTTTCACATTACCAAAGTTCTAGCTCCACTATCTAACAAACAACTATGTACCAAGGAATCACCAATGATTAATGAAATGTAGAATGGAGGAGGTTTGACCACCTTGTTTGATCCTTCTCCCAAAGGACCTTGGGTTGCACTGGTGAGGACCTCAGTTTCTTTGTTTGGTTATTTACCTACAATTGTTGTAACACCTATCATGGATAAACCTTATTGAAAGATATCCACTTGACTAGGCATCGAAAGCATGTCCCACATCGGCACACTCACATTGGATTAATTCATTTATTCAACAATGTTAATTGGTGTATTACTAACCGTTGTTTGTGCTTTGGGAGCTATTGTTGTTGTTTGTTGAATCTATAAGCCTTGTGGAGGTGTCGAGACCTTTGGAACGATGACAAGATCGTTAGGCTTAGACAATGAAGTAGTGGTGGTAGGAGGTTCCTTGAATGCTCCTTGGTTGTCACCCATAATCCTTATTTTAAATCTTGTATTTGCTACCATTGAGATGTGAGCTTGACTAGAGTTGGCTTGTTGATTGGATGCATAATACTCTTCTTGCTCACTGATGACCATTGTAGCATCTGGCTAGTTTGGTACCTGATCCAATCCTTGTTCTTATGGATATTACTCTGGCTTTGTCATCATGGCGATCTCCATGTTTTGAGCCATAAGAGCTTAATTGTATCCATAAGCAACAATTTGCTACCATTTGTCATTAAATACCTAGTTAGAACCATTAGTTGGGACAATAGATTACCCAAAAGATTGATTTTAAGGCATTATCCCTTCAGCCTCTTGAGCCATATTATTTTGAACAAGAACCAAGGAATTGGAAGAGTCTGTAGCATTTGGATTATAGTTATTTTGTCTATCATAGTTAGGCTTCCCCTATCCTTGACCTTGTCCTTAGAAATTTCCTTTATAGGGTGGCCTATTTGCTTGATAAGACTGTTGTTGATAATGATATGGAGCTTGATAAGGTTTATTGAACTGATATTTCTTTTTTACATTTACTACATCATTTATCAAGGATTGAAGCATGCTTTTAAGTTCTAGGTAGTTTTTTGCTCTTAAGAATCACTCGATCCACTAGTGGAGGCATTTTCTTGCTTAGGTGAAGGTATAGTAGTAATTATTGGATTTGGAAGAATAACAAAAAGTGGGGGGAAAATTGTAGGAGGTGTTCTAATCTTAGGAAAAAGAGGCATTGGGGGTGTAAGAGTAAGCTTGTCAGCCTAAACTAGACAATTTTTAGCTTTACTAGACACATCGTAAGCATCTGGTAATATATCTCCTCCCATCGATTGGATCATTACTGCTATGTCATATTTTAGAGCCTTAAAATAGTATAAGAATGCAAAGTTAGGGGATGGTCTAACAGTGACTAGAATTCTATCCCAAGCTTTTTGGAATCTTGTGTTGAAGTTTTGCATAGCTTCATGAGGAGCTCTCATGATTGTGGTCAACTATTCTGCTAGTGACAAATGATCACTCTTGTCTACAAATCTCTTACATAAGGCTATTTCTATCTAATCCCATGATTGAATAGAGTTAGGAGTTAAACCTCTATACTAATCTAAAGTCTTTCCATTAAAGGATACAACTAATAGTTTGATAGCTACATTTTCTATTGTGACATTATGGATATTGTAGAAATTGGCTATATCTATGATGTGTTCAGTAGGACTTAAGGCTTGATCTCCTATGAAATATGGGATGTTTTTTAGGGTTGCTGCTGGAATAGGATCATATTGTGACAAATTCAAAGGACTTTGGCTGTTGAAACCTACAAAAGCTCTTTGGAGAATCATGGTAGCAAGAGGGGTTAACAAGGATCTTCTTGTGTAAGTATACCTCACAATTGGTTTAGGAAAATAGTTTCCTATGTATGGGTGAGTATGGGTGATCCTTAACCTTCTTGTTGAGTTTAAAGGTAATTCAATAAATTCAAAAGGAATACCTCTAGAATCTAATCTTGTAGTCACCTTTGACGTGAAAGATAGCTATTATTCTGCCATCAGATTGTTGAGTGTTCTTTAGAGTTATTAGATACTGAAAGATGAAAGCTACAACTGCTGCAAAAGTGGTTCCATCAAGCATGTTAAAAACTATTGTAGCAAAGAATTTCACCCTTTGTGGGAGAGTTTCTCAGGCTCTCTCACTCTTATCTACAAGAATTGGGACAACCTCAGGGTATGGGTATCTTGTAGTGAGGTTGAACCTCTAAGATTTTTAATAAGGCTATCTCCTTAGATGCTTCACTTTAGCTTGTTCCCACACACTAAAACCTATTGTTGACCAAAGAAAAAGGAGAGAAAGATAACATAAAAAATAAATCTGAGCTAAGGGAGGTGATGTACCAAATAGAGAGTGATCCACATAGGCATGAAATAAACACTAATTTAGCATAAGATAATTCTTGCTCATGCAACCTCACAACTAGTTAATTTACATAAGTGTTTCATAAACTAGGCTCACTAAACCATACATGAAGCAAAGAAAAATTTCAAAATCCACACCAAGCATCCATTAATAGCAGAAAGATCTCAAGTTCAAACCTGCAACTAACTTGAGAACACCTAAAAATAGGCAAGAAAGAAGGACAATGGACATGGAAGAACACTTCTTCATAAGGCCATCATGCACAAGCTTGCTAAACACAATTTTTAGGCACGAGATAGGTAAAAATTGATCTTTATTGCTTCAAAAGGTCTTTCTTACAAATTTTGATAGGGTTTCTCCTTGTCAAATGATGATATCTTTTTTATGGGGGAGCCAACAGAGATATATAAAAAAAGGGAAGAAGAAAAAGAGATGAGGCAAGCAAAAAAAATTCAATAAATGAGATCCAACCACCCTCCATGAATTCTCACCCATATTTAGGTTTATTAGGACTAATCTTTCTTCAAAAATTTAATCACCATTATTTGTAATAGTATTCAAGCCCTCTCATTGGTTGAGAAACACAATAGAAGATAAGGCCTTGTTGAGGATGATGATGTCATGATCCACTAAAAAGGAAAAGTCCAAGAATATATTTAATGCTTGAGCTACCTTTTCTAATCACTTGATCTTCATCTTTCACTTCCACATCATCCTTCACTTGTCTTACACATATAAGGAGAAAATCCCCATAACTGTGAATCTAGACTAAGTCATGTTGCCTCTGAATTGAGCAACTATTTGTCAGAGATGATGGTTATGTCAAAAGATGAGAGCCTCTCTATTGATTTGCACCTACCAGCTTCTTCTAGTCGCTTGGGTTATCTTTTATTTTGATTGATTGCTATAAACTGACTCAAATCCTTGATTTGTGCCATCAATTTGCTTGACATAGATGCATGTGAGTCATTGATCTCCTGCCAGTTGAATGCATCCTTGACACTTGTCATGTACACTTTCACCCTTGAGATTTGTTGACTCCCTTTGACCTCTTTTGAATGTAAATGGCTACTTGATGAGACCCATCTTTGAAGTCTATGAGAACCTCTCAAGATTTCAAATTGAAACAGCTATGTTTTTAGATTTTTTTGCTTTGAACAATTCCTTCAAATAATTTGTTTGAAGGAATTCATGTCTTCAGACTTTATGAAAATGTCCCTTATGAAAGGGAGGTACCCTTCAGCTTATCTGTTTGGACCTTTTGGAAAGAAGACCCTTCGTAAATTTGAAAAGGCCCCTCTAACTTTTTGAAAATGATCTTTTGGAAAAAATGTTTTGGCCCTTTACAAAGGAAAAGTACCTTTCAAAAAAGTTGACACAAACCTACCAAGTAGAACCCAAAAAAATAGATCACCCAGACAACAACATCGAAAAAGGATTATAAAACCAAATAGTAGGGTGTCCTACTTTGAACACTCCTATCTAATCCAAAAATGAACTCTAGGATTCTATTTGTGATAGTCTCCCAAACTTGCATAGAAAATTTTAGACCCTGTAACATTTGTCTCAGTCAGTTTCTAGCTAAGTTTGATTTTCTCTCTATTATTACTATTTTTAGAAAAGGTAAAAATACAATATGTTTACACAAATTAATGGCTTAATTATTGCACCTTATTTACTGATTTACCCTACTCAAACCCATTTATTTAATTAAGAATAAAAATACATTATTTTGAAAAATAATAAAACACCACACATCTCCATATTGAGATGGATGGTCATGGTTTATCTTAGCCCATTTGAAAAATCTATAAATAGTGTTGGGGGATCAATCCAACAATAGATTACAATTGTGACAGCAATAAACGCGGAATTAAATCAGATTGACAAGTAATTAGAATGATAATATCAAGAACAAGAGATACAAGAAAACACCTTGAAAACTTGTATTAACAAACTCTTTACAAAAGGAATACAATTGAAGAAAGCTTCTTTCTTCCACACCTCTCCTAGATGTATAGATCTCTCACTAGATCTCTATTCCTGAAGATCTCTCTCTCTCAAGAACAATCAACTCCAACAAGCCTAGATTGATTCAATTTTGTACTGTTCTTTTCACACGATGAATTACAATAATTCACCCAACTACAATAATCTACTACAAAGCTAAGAAGATCTAATTCTACATATAGAATTAGGAGACTTGAGCATGTACACCCAACAAGCAGTTAAGCCACTTGAACAAGGGCTCTAAAAATAGTATTGCTAAAAATAGAGACGCGAGCTTGAGTCTACAACTCAAACTTATCATGTAAACACTCGCTTCTGTCCACGGAAATAGCTTTCTGGACACGCAGGTAACCGACGTCGATTCCTGCTGCTTGTCTGTGACCGTCGTCGGCCGACCCTTTGCCGACGTCGACGTCTCTGCAACTACCTGTGACTGACGTCGGTCGCTCCTGACCGACGCTGGTGTCTGTGTAGACCCGAACCTAATAATGAATGCTCCTTGGTGAAGCTTTTAGCTCCACACCCTAACAATCTCCCACTTGGAGATAAACAGCTGCACCAGTACCTGTACAACAACATCTTCTAGCTCTTCCATCTTCAACTCAATCATGAAGACCAATAGAAGTTGAATGAAGATTCAACTTCTCCTTTGTAACCGGCTTGGTTAACATATCAGTAGGATTCCTATCTGTATGGATCTTCTCCAGCTTTAACTCACCATCTTCCAATACCTGTCGTATGAAGTGATACCTTAGCTGTATGTGCTTTGTTCTTGAATGAAAGGCTGAATTCTTAGCCAAATGGATTACACTCTGACTGTCACTATACAATTTGCAACTCTCATGCTCCCTACCAAGCTCATCCATGAACCGTGTCATCCATATCATCTCCTTGCTAGCTTCTGTGGCTGCAATATACTCTGCTTCTGTAGTTGACAAGGCAACAACCTTTTGCAACTTAGATATCCAGCTAACCACCGTTCCACCTACAGTGAAAACATAATCTGTAGTGCTCCTCCTGCCATCCAAATCACCTGCCATATTTGAATCTACATAACCATGTAGAGAAGTATCTGAACCTCCATAGCACAAGTGCCTACTGCTGGTTCCTCTCAGATATCTAAGGATCCACTGAACTGCTTTTCAATGTTCCTTACCTGGATTGGCCATATACTTACTTACCACTCTCACTGCTTGGGCAATATCTGGTCTAGTACACACCATTGCATACATCAAACTCCCTACTGCGGAAGAATATGGAACTTTACTCATGTACTCTACCTCATCATATGAATTAGGACATTGTTCTTTACACAACTTAAAATGTCTAGCCAAAGGTGTGCTTACCAGTTTAGCGTTCTGCATATTGAACTGTTTTAACACCTTGTCCACATAATCTTCTTGAGACAATATCAACCTGTGATTTTTTCTATCTCTCTTAATGCTCATGCCAAGGATTTTCTTTGCTGCTCCCAAATCCTTCATAGCAAACGTTTGAGCTAATTTCACCTTAAGCTCAGAGATATCCTGCATGTGTGATCCTGCAACCAGCATATCATCTACATACAACAATAGAATAATATATCTACCATTATCAAATCTCTTAAAATACATGCAATGATCTGATTGACACCTACTGTAGCCATGCTCAGTCATAAACCTGTCAAATTTTAAATACCATTGCCTAGGAGCTTGCTTGAGGCCATACAAGCTTTTCTTCAACCTGCACACAAACTTCTCCTTACCCTTGACCTCAAATCCTTCTGGCTGTTCCATATAAATTTCCTCATCCAAATCTCCATGAAGAAACGTTGTCTTAACATCTAGCTGCTCAAGATGCAAATCCTCAAAAGCAACCAAAGACAATACAACCCTTATTGAAGTCATTTTAACAACAGGAGAAAAAATCTCACCAAAGTCAATACCTGGCTTTTGTGCAAATCTATTTACCACTAATCTGGCCTTGTATCTCATCTATCCATTCTCACCTTCCTTCAACCTGTAGGTCCATTTGTTCTTAAGTGTTCTCTTACCAGCTGGCAATTCAACCAAATCCCATGTTTGGTTCTCTCTTAAGGACTCCAACTCCTCAACCATGCCACGCTCCCACTCACTCTTGGACTCCACCTGTATTGCTTCTTCAAAACTCTCTAGTTCTCCACCATCAGTTAGCAATAGATAAAATAAAGGAGAATATCTAATTGGAGGCTTACTCACCCTTTCTGACCTCTTGATGGGTGTCTGAGACTCGTCCACAACACGCTGTCCACCCAAATTCTCTGACAGTGACCAACCTCGGTCACCTCCAGACCTATTATTGGCCGACGTCAGTTTTGCCTGACCGACCTCGGTACCTGTACGGCCGACGTCGGTCTCTGTATGGCCGACGCCGATTTCTGTCCTGCCGACATCGGCCTCTGTGTTTTCCTGCAAGTGATTATTTCTTTTTCTCGCAAGCTCATCTTGGACTTTCACCTCGTTCAATTCACCATTGCTCTGCTCAGACTGATTCAACTTCCTTAGCTGATCACAATACATCACTCTTTCATTGAAAATAACATCACGGCCCCTGATTACCTTGTTAGTTTCTAGATTCTATAATCTGTAACCAAAATCATCTGAGCCATAGCCAATAAACGTGCATCTCATAGACTTAGCATCAAGCTTCTTTCTATTTTCCTTTTCTATATGCACAAAGGCTTCACAACCAAAAACTTTGAGATATGAGAGATCAACTTTTTTACCTGTCCATGCCTCTTCTGGAATACCATCATCTAGAGCTGTAGAGGGTCCTCTGTTAATCAGGTATACTGCAGTGTCAACAGCTTGTGCCCAAAACTGTAAGGGCAAACCGGCATGCAATCTCATACATCTTGCATGCTCCATTATTGTCCTGTTCATCCTTTCAGCAATACCATTCTACTGAGGTGTCCTTGGAACCATCCTTTGCCTATGGATTCCATGCATGTAACAATAATCTCTAAACTTATGACTGCAGAACTCACCACCATTGTCTGATCTCAGGCACTTTAATCTTTTACCTATTTCATTCTCAACCATAGCTTTCCAAACTTTAAAAGTCTCAAATACATCAGATTTTTTTCTAATACAATAGATCCATACCTTCTTTGTAGCATCATCTATGAAAGATACATAGTACTGTGATCCTCCAATGGAAGCAACCTGAGCCGGTCCACACAAGTCTGTGTGAACAAGCTCCAACTTGTGCTTCTTTTTAGTAGACCCAGTTTTGAAAAAACTAACCCTTTTCTATTTTCCAAATACACAGTGCTCACAAAACTCTAGATCTATGCCTTTTAAATCTGAAAGCATACCTTTGGACTTAAGAATTGACATCCCCTTTTCACTCATGTGGCCAAGCCTTGAGTGCCACAATTTAGCGTCCACATCTGAAGTAGATAATACAGAAGGAGATTTGTTAGTAACACAATTACACAAATAGAGAGTACCTTCTCTCTTACCTCTGGCCATAACAAGTGCACCCTTGGTCACCTTTCAAGATTCTGTTGTGAGAGTTACTATACAACCCTCATCCCCTAACTTTCCTGCAGAGATCAAATTTCTCTTCAAGCTAGGAACATGCATCACATCTCTCAACACCCATGTGTTGCTATTCTGCATCTTCAGCTACACTTTACCTTTGCCAATTATTTTACAGGGCTCATCATCCCCTAGATACACTATTCCAAAATCTCCATGGATATAGTCACTGAAATATTCCCTGTTAGGGGTAGCATGAAAAGATGCACCAGAATCTAATACCCAAGATTCTATATTATTGTGCAGAGAGAAAATTAAAGCATCCTGTGCAATACCTGCAATCTTGGCTTCTTCCTTTCCTTCGTGCTGATTGTCCTCCTTAGGCTTTGACCAACAATCTCTGCTTATGTGCCCCATCTTTCCACAATTCTAGCATTGTGGCTTCCTGCCATTCCTAGATTTAGATCTGCCTTTCCCCTTTGATTTGGATCTTGATCTGCCTTTCTTGCTCTTCTCTTTCTGCCTTCCCCTGCTCTCAAAACTTAAAGCGTTCCCAGATGCCTCTTCTGTGCTTTTCCTGCGTATTTCCTCATTCAAGATAACACTAACAACATCCTCTACTTTCAAAATATTTGATGCAGATGCAGTATTACTTACTGCCATTACTAAGCCATGCCAGCTTTCAGGCAAAGAACATAATATCAAAAGAGCTTTTATTTCATCATCAAACACTATATTCACTGAACTTAACTGATTCACAATTCTATTGAAATCATTCAGATGAGTAGAAACAGATCCACCTTCATTCATATGCAAATTAAATAACTGCTTCATAAGATATACCTTATTAGAGGCTGAGGGTTTTTCATACAAATTTGCTAACGTAGTCATCAACTCTATCGTAGACTTTGCCTGTGATAAATTGGATATCACAATGGATGCTAGACTGAGTCTTAAAGAACCCAGAGCCTTTCTGTCAAGAACTTCCCATTCTTCATCCTCCATGTCTTTGGGCTTCTTTGTAACCCCACCTAACGGTAAGTAGAGATCTTTCTGATACAGATAGTCCTCTATCTGCATTCTCCAATGTTGGTAATTTTTGCCATTAAACTTTTCCATTCTCAATTTACTTTCATCTGCCATTGCTTCTCCCACTCAAACAAAAATCCCTGAAGAAACTCCTGTGAGAACCTGTAATCAATACACACTACACAGATCTGAACCACCTATTAGTGCACCTGAACTTTGATACCAATTATTGGATATCAAGCTCTGAACCTATAACCAAGGCTCTGATACCACTTGTTGGGGGATCAATCCAACAATAGATTACAATTGTGACAGCAATAAACGTAGAATTAAATCAGATTGACAAGTAATTAGAATGGTAATAGCAAGAACAAGAGATACAAGAAAACACCCTGAAAACTTGTATTAACAAACTCTTTACAAAAGGAATACAATTGAAAAAAGCTTCTTTCTTCCACACCTCTCCTAGATGTATAGATCTCTCACTAGATCTCTATTCCTCAAGAGCTCTCTCTCTCAAGAACAATCAACTCCAACAAGCCTGGATTGATTCAATTCTGTACTATTCTTCTCACACGATGAATTACAATAATTCACCCAACTACAATAATCTACTACAAAGCTAAGAAGATCTAATTCTACATATAGAATTAGGAGACTTGAGCATGTACACCCAACAAGCAGTTAAGCCACTTGAACAAGGGCTCTAAAAATAGTATTACTAACAATAGAGATGTGAGCTTGAGTCTACAACTCAAACTTATCATGCAAACACTCGCTTCTGTCCACGGAAATAGCTTTCTGGACACGCAGATAACCGACGTCGATTCCTGCTGCTTGTCTGTGACCGCCGTCAGCCGACCCTTTGCCGACGTTGGCGTCTCTGCAACTGCCTGTGATCGACGTCAATCGCTCCTGACCGACGTCGGTATCTGTGTAGACCCGAACCTGATAATGAATGCTCCTTGGTGAAGCTTTTAGCTCCACACCCTAACAAATAGAAGGCTTCTTACCCTCATTTTCAAACTAGAATATTGTAAACTTATAATGCAAGATTATCTCCACAACCTTTTTTATGTTGATCATTATGTTTTATTTGCAAGCTTTATTTGATAGGCATATATTCGATTTCCTATCTTGAGCCTAGGTTATGCACAGTTATTTTGAGATGATGGAGGAGCTTAAAATCCATTATTGACAAAGACAAGAGCACTAGATCAAGGGGAAAAACATGCTTGGAGTCGCTCTTGGATGGTAGAATCACTTGGGAAGGCAATTGGTATTTGTTTTCTTTCAATTGTTCTTTAATATCATTTGCAAACCCCATTGGAATAGGTTGGCCTAGTTTGTTAAGTTCTTTATGCATTATTTGTGTTTACATGACTAATGTTTGACTAACCAACTTTCTAATCCAGTCCTACATCTTGGCATGCACGATGGGACCATTGAGTCCATTCAAGAAAGGAAGAATTGTGGAAATTTTACATTTTCATTTTAGTCATTAAAATGTCCTTAAACATCATTTTTTAGCTCATTTTACTATGTTTCTAACATTTTTTGTGCACACACAAGTCACATAGTGACCGATGATGGTTCTTAGTGACTGGAAACGGTTCTTAGTGATCAAAATTGATTAGGGATAACTACGATTAGTTGGGTTACAAGGGAAATATGACCAAAAATTTGCATTTTGAGTTTTTATTCAAGTTTATTTCTAATAATTGGAGTTTTATGTCTCTAGTCTAAACATAATCTTGATCTAAAAGCTTATCTTTTGGATATTTTATCTTAATAAGTATTTTAAAGCATAACATTTTTGCCTTTAGGTTCACAGGTGATCATCAGTGGTTGTGTTTGATCAACCACAGTTGGGTATTGATCGATGATGGTCTTGAAGGAATCAACACGATCAATAGTGACCAACATCAGTCTCTATGTTTTCAAAAAAACATAAACATGAGAGAAATAAAACCAAAGTTGTTTTTTTTAAAAGTGAAAATTCTTCAAAGCTAAAAAGCACTATCTAACTTTTTATACAAGACCTGGATGCAAAAGTGGATTTTTTAGCACAACTAAGTCTTTTAAACTTTAATTTGGTGTTTAAAAAGAATTAGGAACCTTCCCTTTAGTGTTTAAAAGGAAAATTTCATGTTTATATTGAATGTTTTGTGATTGTTTTTCAAAAAAAATTACAAACTAAGGCCAAGGGGCCAAAGAACATCACCAAACACTTTAATTTGGTGCTTAAAACCAAACTCACTTCAAAGTTTTGTTTTGTATGTCATCTATCACTTATTATGTTAAATTATTTGAGCAAAAAGGAATTTTCATGTGTATGTTTTCCCACCATCCCCTATAGGGAACTTGGGTGATCAAAAGTGATATTTTCATTGTAAATTATACCTTTGTCTAACGTGTAAAAAGGAAGTTATTTAGGCTCTCCCAAAAAATCACAAAGTTTGGGTGATCTAAAAACAACTTGTAAAGCCTTTTTACTTATATTTTATTTCATGCATTGTGGCTTGTAAAGGGGATGTCCTTACCTCTTGCGAGTTCTTTAGGGAATATTTGACCCAGGGCTTCATCTCTCAGCATCATCTTCAGCCCCTCTCCATAGGGGTATATAAATTAGGATTGCCCCATTGGGATGGTGGTTTGAGTGGTTAAACCATATTCTTTAGTGGCAAGTTGACCCAAAACATATGATCATTTAGGACATTACACTACATTAAGCAATTGATGGATGTAGTGGTTGTGAAAAGGACAAGACCTTTTCACAACAAACCATTTGATGCAGATCCAATTAGCATGTTGCTTTTCTTGTGTGCAAATGTGAAATCTTGTACACATGGGATCAATCTAGACGGCCTTAACTTGTAGAGTTTTAGACAACCCCACTTGTTGCAAAAATATTGTTGATGTGAGGTATGCCCCAAGGTCTATGTTGTTGTTTTGTCACTTGAGATAAGGGGGTGTAAAATACCATACCATGTAATGCACTTTTATTTTGGATGAAATTTCCTCTCAAGTGCATGTATAAAGATGGACTTCAACAATATCATGCAACCTTGTCATTTTTAGGGCTTTAAGATGATTACTTAGTTGTATTCATCTATTTTACTATTTTTAACTTAATTAGTCATTGATTTGAGTCAAAACTGCCTGTAAACAAATGTTATAACCAAAACATATTTTCCATAATTTCTTGAACAAGGAGGCACTACACTATCTAACTAAAAATCAATGTATTTCTTGTTCAAATTTATCATCTTAAACATTGTGTCATATCATCTAATTGGTGCAGTTATGCTACCCATTTTAGTCTAAACCACTTGCCAAATTTTTTTAAGTCCTTCATTGATATTTCAAGTTCAAAATTGCACTTTTTTAAATTCATAAGGTTGATGTGTTGAATTTGGTTCACCGTTTACATTAGATTTGAGGGAACTTGGGTTCAATTTCCAATTTAGATTGAAGGTTGTTTATAGACTCATTATCATTATCATAATTAGTGGACTTATGTTATCTTATGTATCATCCACGCTTTGAGTCCTAGAACACATTTTATACTACCATTTCTTTTACCATGTGGTGGCATTGTGCTGCCCATTTGGTTCTAGTTTTATATTTAGGAATTCTTGCATGTTTTCACATCTTGATTCTCTTGGTTCATATTGTCTCCTTCATAATCCTAAGGGCTTTCTTATAGTTTTCTAGCAACAACTCATCAAAGTTGAACTAGATTTATATGGTATTGACTTATCTCTAAATCTAAGCTTTTGTGTACTAGCTTACACATTAGATTGTTGAGTTATCATAATCTCTTCTAATTCATATGATTTCAACTTTACCCAAGGTTGGGTAAATTTGTGAACATCATTATTCTAATTGTGTGTGGTTCCACACCACTCTCATTTATAGTCTATTTGGTTCCTTAGTCATTTGTTTAGAAGAAAGATCAAAATCCATACCTTGTTTAAATGTTTGCACAACATTGTTCCATATCTAGATAAATGTATAGAGCAACCCTTTCTAGACATGAATCAAAGGTTCACTTGTAGTGGGGTCTCTTATGGCCCTAGCTATAATGATGAACATTTTTATGATGGTCAAGACAATTATGTTGTCTTTGATGACATTCCTATAATTATAGGATATGAAGAAGAGTATATTTAATACCAAGAGATCCAAGATGAATCCCTTATAAGGTTGATTGAATTAGGTGATAGACTACCCTCAGATTTTTCTATAAAGTAATTGCACACCTTAGTTAGAGAAGGAGAACAACAATGAGAGCAAGTTTTCACAAACATTGCAAACACAAACATACCTTATTATTCTAACAAAGGCAAGGAAATACTTATAGAGTCAAAACCAACCAATCAAGATCTTGTCACCAAGATTAAGAAAATAAGTCAATGGTATGTAGACCAACTTATTGTGGACTTAATTGAATCTCTAGTTGCTACAACAATTCACAAAGATGCTTCCAAGGAATAAGGAAACATGATTGAAACTATGCAACAAACATTGGTCGAGAACACAATAATGATTGATCAAGGTGTCTCAAATGAATATATCAAAACACAAAAGGTTATACAAAATGTTTCACTAGACACAGAACACTCATTTTATAACCATAAAGAGCCTTTTGTCACTTTTCAAAATCAGAGACCAAAACATTTGGTTCAAATTGAGGAAATCTCTCAAGACAATTTGGCTGGTTTGTCTAAACCAACACATATAATGGTGAATAGACAAAGAACTCCCTAAAACCAACATAACATGGTTGATTCAAGGCAATAGATTCCTCAAAATCGATCACTTACCTACTCAACTCAAAGAGTGAACCAAGTCAAGGATCATAGGGTGTACATTCCTACCAAATCCACACGACAACAGGGCAACATTCCACCCCAGTAATAATATGGGCACATACCACCCCAACAACATTATGTTCCACCCATTAATTCACCAAACATGCAAAAGTGGAACTCTAAGAAATAGATTGACATGATTGAAGATAAATAATAGAGTTAATAAATATAAGTTTGATGAGATATGTCCATATCCATTTGATCTATCTATTCCCAAACTTCCTTTTCACCTTATTTTGAGGCACCAAACTTTGATAAATACAAAGGAAAGGGGGACCCATGTGAACACATTCAGGCATTTTTCATATTATGCCAGGAGGTGGTTAGTATTTACTTGTTTCAATTATTCTTGTGAAGTTTAGTATGGAAAGCTTTAGATTGGCTACTTAAGTTAACCAAGGGATCAGTTACAAATTGGAATGAATTATCTAAAAAGTTTGTTAACCATTTCTCGTATAACATTGAGCATTAATTGACCATTGTTGACTTGTGCAAAGCCAAACAACATGATGGAGAAAGTTTCATTGCATACCTATAGAGATGGAGAGCATTATCAGGTCTCTTTCAACATAATTTGCTAGACAAATAGTTGGAAGACATATTTGCACATAAATTACATCCTAAGGTCATGCACAATCTATGACTAGCTTGTGCTAACTCATTTGAGGAAATTATCGACAAAGGGGTATAGATCGAGAAAGATCTTATTGCTAAGGGCCTTGTCAATATTTTCATGCAGGGTCAAAATTTGAATTAGATCCAATCATTGGTTCAGATGATTGCACAAGAAAATTCTAAGAGTTTTAACAAGAAAAAAACATGGTTGGAAATGGGGTGATTGAAACAAGGCATGTACCAATAGTACAGGCTATGCTAGCCCCAAATGTACAATTAGATCTTCCTAATCCACCACCTAATTTCCAAAGATGACCTTCATAGAGGACATTTCACAATCAATACAGAGTCTATATCAAATTGGGAGAACCAATTGAAATGGGATTCCAAAAGCTCATAGTAGTTAAATTGATTATATGACCAGTACCAAGGCCATTTCCTCAAGATCAATTGAAACCAGATTGGTACAAAGAGAATGAATGGTGTAACTTTCATCATGTTATTATTCATGGTGCCTATCATTACATCCAATTATGACATATTATTGAAGATCTCATTGAGAATGGAAAAATTGAGATTAAACTGGCCCCTAATTAGGACACTAATAAGGATATGAGAATCTAAAAGGACCCCTTTCCTTAACATAATCAACCACCACCAAAGAACAACTAAAACCAAGGACAGAGATAGAATCAAAACTAGAATCAAGGTTAAAATCAGAATCAACATGAGCATAATCATGATCATAATACCCATACTAACAGTTTTAGTTGCAATAGCATACCTTATGACTATAACAACACCATGGGATGCATTGTTGTAACCCATATTTCCACTCTTACTATTATACCATGTGAACCATCTCGTGATCCTCATAGTACAGGACCCATTATTATAGGGTCAATAACCTCTCCCTCTAGTAATACCACATCAAGTTTGCACAATTTAGTTGCAACTCTATTTTCATGAGTTACTATTTATGGAGAACATCCTTCCTCTAATTATAATGGCTCCTTGCCAACTCAAAACTATAGCAATGTAACTAGATGCCCATGAGTCACCCTCCAAGGCCCTTTGCCTTCATCTTCTGATTATATTAGCTCCTTGCCACCTCTAGGTTACATAGTCACAACTAGATGCACATGAATTACTTTCCAAGGCCCTTTGCCTACTTCCATAGAACCTAATGTGAACATTGAGTCAATGGATCCAAAGTTGACTACTATGCCATAAGCCATCTCATCTCAATGTTGAAAATCCTTATAGTCTATCAGACTAATTGAGTAAAACCCTTGTACAGATTTCTATTTTGAAGCTCTTACAAACATCAGAAGTCCATAGAACTATCTTGAACAATAATTTGCAACAATCCATTATTTCCAATGATATAAATCTTGAACAGTTTAATAACCTTATGGGACATTTGTCCTCATTTATCAAGTCACATTTTATCAAAAAGACATGTCTACACTTGGATTGAGCCATAATAACCCACTGTACATTGAAGTAATCATTAAAAACCATAAGATCAAATGGGTTCTTATAAACAATGGTTCAAGGTTGAACATCATATCTCTTAAGTTGGTATAAAGATTTGGGTTACACTATAAAAGACATTCAGCCAGAGATGATCACCATCAAGGCTTACAACAATGCCAAGAGGGAGTCTACTGGCACTATTTGATTGCCAATAATTGTTGAATCTATTTCACATCATACATTGCTTCATATTGTGGACATTGAGCTGCATTATAACATACTTCTTGGTCATCCTTGGATCTATGAAGTACATGCCATTCCATCCACCTTGCACCAGTGCCTTAATTTTCCCCATGATGGAATCAAAGTTACAATTCCAACTGATCAACAACCTTAGCAATATTGCAAACATATTGAGGTCAAGTTTCATAATTATAATTATTATCCAGGTTATAAATTCATTGTGAAGAAGAACAAGGCTATAGTTTCACATCCAACTCCATCCAATTATATCAACCCTAGTGATCTTACTTCCACTTTGGCTAATCCATTTCTTACAACTCTTGCAAAGTAGGTTGTTATTAAAGATTGGGCATTCCCACGTACAGTCTTAAGGATGCCTTCCATGTTTCAAATTCACCTAAATCTCCAAAAACATTTGGTAAACCTAAACCTTCAATTAATCCTAATGAACCAAACATGATTTGGCAACAAAAGAAGAAACAATGAAAACCACTTATGATTTTTGTATCTATTATTCTGCCAAGGAAAGATCAAGAGGATTTTATTGAGGGAGACTGGTTATTTTCTAAAGGCCTTGTTGATTGATTTTAGAATCCAAAGTATCCTATCCCTAATCAGATCATGGATCATCTTGATTATACAAGAAAAGGCCTTGACTCATGAGCGCAAGGAATCCTAGAACCCTTATCAGTTGGAGTACCTAATTTGAATCATGATCTCATATTTATACTTCTTGGGGGTGGCCTCATAACTTTTGATAGTGATTATTTTAAATTGACTAGCACTGACACTCCTGGTAATGATATAGCATCGCATTATATCCTTTTCATTGAGCTTGATGACACATACCTATTCGATTTTAATGTAATTTTAACCTTAACAATTGGAGTCTCTTGTCTTGAAGCAAGATCTACCATTGGAGCTTCCCCTATTAAAGTAAAACCCCGTATCTATATTAGAGCTTCCCATCCTAAAGCAAACCCTCATTATTCCCTATGCCTTTTCTATCCTAAACTCATTGATTAGGACCATCAAAATTTGGTCATACAACTTGATGATTTTCAAACTGAAGAATCAATTATAGAATATATGGGCCTACGACCTACAATATCGATTTCCCATTGGTGATCTCAAACAAGGCTTTGATTTTTCATTGGATCCTTCTACATACTTTGGAGGGAAGGCAAACTTTATTGGTCACAATAAAAATAAAACATCAAGATCTTCAGTTGAAAACCTCTTTGAGGCACTCTTAGATTAAGGAAAAAGTAAAGAAAAAGACAATACTTTGAGTGAAACCTTATTTTAGGCACTCTCAGGTGGGAAAGTTTTCTCATCCCCTCAGAATAGTGAAGGTCCATCTAGTCCTAGTTCTATAGCCAATACAAACATCTCTTCAGAATAAAAACAAATGTTTGAGCATCTCGATCTTAAGTTTCTAGAGGTTTTTACTACTTGACCTTTACTTGAGATAGGGGATTTCGATTCATCACACTATCTAGAGCTTTAAGAGGAAGAAAAAGAAGATGTAGCAAAAGAAGATGATCATGATCATACATTGCCTACAATTTTAGAAGATGGATCCACACTCCTCATAGAGAACACAACAAAAGTGACCCTGGGAACCTATGAGGATCCCAAAACTATTTATCTTGTAGATTCTGTTATTGAAGTAGAACATGAACATATTATATTCATCGTAAGGGAATATATAAACATCTTTGAATGGGCATACTCTACCATGCCAGGCTTGGACCTAGATTTGGTTGTGCATCACCTTGTTGTCCATCCTAATGTCAAACAAGTCAAAAGCAAAAATAGAGGAAAATGCATTCACACATCGCCCTATTAGTTAAAGCAAAATTGGAAAATTTGATAAGAGCACATTTCATTAGACCATTGGATTATTTTAAATGTATTTCAAACATAATCCTAGTGAGTAAAAAGTCCCCAGGTATATGTCTTTGTACTAATTTTGGACATATCAATAAAACATGCCCCAAAGATGATTTTCCTCTACCAACATTGACATGATCATCGACTTGACTGTTATGTATGAGATACTATCATTAATGGATAGATTTTCTAGATACAATCAGCTCAAGATAGCCCAAAAAGATCAGCACAAGACTACGTTCACCACTCTATAGGGAACATTATGTTACCAAGTCATGCCATTTGGATTGAATAATGTTTGAGCCACATATCAACATGCAATGACTGTCATCTTCCATGAAATGATGCATGATATTGTTGAGGACTATATTGATGACATATTATAAAAATCAAGAATAAGAGATGGATATCCTAACATTTTATGAAGAATCTTTAAGAGGATTTGTGAATATAAAGTCTGCCTGAATCCTAAGAATTGTGTCTTTGGAGTCACTTCAAGGAAATTTGTTGGTTTCATTGTATCACAAAGAGGGATCGAAGCTTACCCTACCAAGGTCAAAGCCATTATGGAAATGCCTCCACCAAAAAATCTTAAATAGCTGTGAAGCCTACAAGGAAAGATCCAATCTATACGTAGGTTCATTTCTCAAGTGGTAGATAAGTGTCACTGATTTACCCATCTCTTGAAGAAAGGTATTGCATTTTAATGGGATGAATATTTTTAGATAGAATTTGATAAACTCAAGACATACTTGTCCAATCTACCAGTCTTGAGACCACCAACACTTGGATGACCATTACTTCTTTACATATTAGCAACAGAGCATGCACTCGGGTTACTTTTAGCCCAACATGATGATCAAGGTAAAGAACATGCAGTCTACTATTTAAGCCACACTCTAGTGGCTTATGAACATAATTATACACCTATTGAGAAGGCACGTTTAGCTATGGTTTTTGATACCCAAAAGTTATGACATTATATGCTAAACAATAAAACTAATATCATTGCCAAGGTGGATCCTCTCAAATTCTTATTATCCAAAGTATCTCTTCAAATATGCATGGCTTAGTGGGTCATGATCCTAAGTAAATTTAACATTGAGTATCAGAATTAAAAAAAAAATCAAGGGGTAGGTTATTATTGATCGACTTGTAAAGGCCCCTATCGAAGACACTTAACCGCTCAAATTTGAATTCCTAGATGATTCTATTATGGAAATAGAACAAGCATCGTAGGAACTTAAATAATAGAAGCTATATTTTGATGTATCCTTTACATCCCATAGATCTAGATCCAACACATTATTGATTACACCCCAGGGGGATTTCATTCCCAAAGTATTTCATATATAATTTCATTATACAAACAATATGGCTGAGTATGAGGCATTGATTATAGGGCTTCACCTTGCTATACAATGGGATATTCATAGTTTAAAGGTTTATGGTGATTCAAAGTTGATCATCAATCAAACCACTGATTAATATCAAATGAGAGATGATAAGCTTGTTTTTTACAATAATTTTTTTTGATAATCTCATAAGTCATTTTAAAACTCTGTAGTTTGAACAAGTTCTAAGGGCCAATAACAGATTTGTCGATGCAATGGAAACAATTAGGTCAATGATATAGATTGATGGTGGAGCTAAAGAGCATTAATTTTTGATTGAGAATATTCTTTAGCCTATACATATTATACCAATTTCAAAAAGGGTATGCACCATTGTTGGTCCCAATCCCCTACCTAAATTACCATGGCTTCAAGCCTTTTATAACTACTTCCATGATCACATTTTCCCATCTGACCTATCCAATAACCAACAGAAACTCTTCCTTCACCATTTATCACATTATACCCTCCTTGGAAACATGATTTATCACAAAGGTTATGATGGAATGATTGTTCATTATTTATATTTGGGAGAATCCAAGCTATCATTAAGAGAGGTTCATGAAGGAATGTGTGGGGCCCACACTAATGGTGTAGTCTTAACAAAAAAGATCCTTAGAACAGGCTATTATTGGTAAAAAAATGGACACCAATCCTTGTAATTATGTAAGGAGGTATGTTCCTTATCATCAACATGGAAACTTGATACATGCACCTTCTTTACCATTATAGCTGATCACAACATCGTGGTTGTTCTCAACTTGGGGCCTCGATCTCATTGGGAAAATAAATGCAACATCTTTAGATGGTCATAAACATATCTTGACTAATACTAAGTATTTTAATAAGTAGATTGAGGCCATTCCTCTTACTTATGTCTCCAAGAAGTAGATAGTCAAAGTCATCCATTACCATATCATCCATCGATATGGCATCCTATCCGCCTTATATTCGATAATGGTGGATCCTTTATAAATAGAGATGTCAAAGACCTTTGTGTAAAATTCAAGATCAAGAACAATAAATCAACTCTGTGTAACTTGCAAGGCAACATACAAGCCAAGGCATCAAACATAACCATTTTAACCATTTTAAATAAGATTGTCAATGATGCTAGCCATAATTAGCACTTGAAAATCTTTCCTACGCTCTGGGCCTATCGAACTAGTCATCAAACCCCTATAGGAGCCACTCCATACTCCCTTGTTTATGGCACACAAGCTATTATCCTAATATAGATCAATTTACCTTCATTGCGAGTATCTTTGGAGCACATTGAAGATGAGGAAGAGTATAGAGTCTCAAGGTTACAAGAACTAGAACTTCTTGATGGTAAGTGTTTAGCTACCCTTGAAAACTTGCAAGCCTATCATAATAGATTATGGATAAGCTATAACAAGTGCATTCTCCCTCAGGAGTTTGAGATCGGTGACTTGGTCTTGAAAGATAAAAAAAAGAACACAAACATTGAACATAATAAGAAAGGTAAGTTCCAACCTAATTGGTTGGGGCTATATGTTATCTTGACAAAATATAGATCAGGAGTATATCGATTGGCTAAACCAAATGGTGATGAAATTTTAGAGCCCATGAATATTTTACACTTAAAGAGGTTCTACACTTGATAGCTTCAAACGATTGTCTATAAGACTTCTTATTTGGGGGAAATTTGTGTTGATGTATTCTACCCATCTTAACTTGGACCATATTCTTTTGAGTTACCCCAGACTATTCTTTCAAGAACTGTATTACTTTTATGACTCTAGATAGTGAAGGCTTTTGGACCATTGGCACGTTGAACGTGTTTTATCCTACCCTAAACCATTCTCTTTGAGAACCATATTCATTTTGTACCATCCTTTGGACCCCATTTATTCTAGACAATTCTCTTTGACAACCTTATTCTTTGTTATGTCTTGGGCTTGTTATAACCTAAACATTTTTATCCCTTGACCAATTATGATCTTGATTATGAATCATTAGCATTACTAACACATTAAATGCCAGTTCTACAAAGCAAATCAACATGGATGGTATTTGCAACTTTTTTCACAAATAAGTGAACATAAATTCATCTTCAACTTAAGATCTTTTCCTACTAGATGGTTTTACATAGATATCTTATGTTGCACACTATTTTATTACTTTACTACTACTTCATAGGCATTGTTACCTTATCAGAATCCTTGTTCGCACTGATTTGCAAGCATGGGATGTTTTAGCCAGCTTAGCGATTTATTAAAACTTCTACTCTTGGATGAACATCTCCTTGATTAGTTGGTTTCCATTTGTACATATTTTATCCCAAAAACACCAAAAACATTAGAAAATAAAAAGAATAAAAACATTGTGTTACAGTTTTGTATATTCTTATCCTCACAATTTTACCATTTTGTAAGTAATTATCCCACGTACTAACCACTTTGTAAGACCATTCTGATTTGTAAACTCTCATCATTTTAGGAGTCCATCTTTTCCCTTTTATTCTACAATATTAATCATGTTTTTATGGTCATCGCTTTTTCTTCTATTCTACTTCCTGGGAGAACTATATTTGGCCTAAAGTTCATGTTGGAACATGCATCCATGGAACTATGTAGGCAATGTCCACTTGTCTTATACATCTGGAGTCAACTTGCCCAACCCCTTCCTTTTCTTTTCTTCACCCATTTCTTTTGCATTTTAACTCTTTAATTATAGAATAACTTTGTGTCCTTGTTCTTGTTATGTTGTTGTAAAATGCAACACCTCTACTACTCATGCCTGAATAATTATGTTTAAACCACACTAACTTGGTTTTTGTTTATGTGTGTTTATTTGAGTTTTATTGATGTTTTGTTGTTTTTTTATTAGTTTTTTGTTGTTCTTTATTACCCCTTCATTATTTTTTTCTTTTTTTCTTCCTTTTATTGATTATTGTCTTGCCTTGGCCTTGTGTTTTCCTATTTGATTTTGTTCTTCTTTTTTGTTTTCAAGAACATCTTGATGGTCCATATGGATCTTGATTATTTATATCTTGATCTCATGTTATTGATTTATTCTTATTTTGTTTTTGAAAATTCTTGTTCCTACTCAAGTCTTGATTGTTCATATCTTGATTTTATGTTGGGTTCATTTATGTTTTCTTTTTCTCTGTCTTTATTTTTTTATTTAAATATAAATAGATGTAACTTTGGTTTTGGTCATTTTTTACCATTACCCTTAGTTATAGGTGTTCACATTTGAACTAGCTCTGTGCATTTGAAATGCTATGTCCTCATAATGATGATGCCTAATTTATTTTTTTATAGCAAGCACTTTATGCCCTTCATTTAAGTCTTAATATCAACACAACTCTGATGAACATATCTCAAGATCACTATGTATAAACTAGGCTCAATAGGTTTAACACCTAACTTTATGCTTAGACATGCATCTCTTAGCATACATCATGAGTCTAATTAACTCTTTGTCAGTTTTCATCATCCCCCATTCCATTCTCTCCTAATGTTGGGTGAAATACATTGACTTGAGGTCCATTTGAACTATGTAGGCAATGGTTGGATACTAAATGTATCTCAGGTCAGCTCAACCACATTCACTTCTCTTTTCATTTCTTTCATCCCTTTTTGCATCCTCGCATGCTTGGTTCTTTATGGATTTCTAAGTCATTGTACCATTACATCTATGTTTGCACCTGCTCATATTTAATCTATGTTTTAGGTTATAGCCTTGAGCTAATTGCTTGCCAATTTACCCATGATGGGACACAATATTTGACCCACATCACAAATATAAATCAACCTTATGGGGGCTAGACCAATATTTATTCTTTATCAATGATCAAAAATAGCCCTGTTGGGGCACAATTATCTTATCACAATCAAATATACTTTACTGGGGCACTTTTTATTATCATATATTTGGGTACCATGATTCTCCTATTCTTCTAATTCCAATTTCTCCATACTTTTTCCCATGATGGCAATGTTTTAGTGTGAAATTTGTCTCGAGATTGATCAATGTCGTAAACATGCAGCTTACACTCTCAAATTAGGTGCATTGAAAGTGTGTCACTTATAAGTTTGGATTGAATCCTTCCCATTCCCCCCATCTTTGGGCCCATTATGCCTCTAATTATATTTTTATAATTGATGATAACCACGTGTGTAAATATTAGCTCATCTGGATTTTATCTATTCCATGGTTTAATCTCTCACTTTCCCTCTCTTTTTTAGAGTCCATACTTCTCTTTCATCCTAGAATGTCCTTTCGAGGGGGCATCATGGGTCATTTATAATTTTCTTCTTGACAACTCTTTTGTTTGAAAAAATGTTTCTTCACCTGAATGTCTCACTACGCCTTCTCAAACAAGGGTAAAATGTAGACACCCAATTCTTAACACTATTTGTGTTGAAATTGTCAATCTTACTCAAATTACATTCAAATGATCATTTTAAGCCAAAATCACTAAAACATGCTAAATAATTTAAGCTTGTCATATATAAGTGCATATTTAAGCTAATGTATCCCTAAATGGGGTAATGCATTTTGTGTGATTCTTAACTTTGATCAATTCATTTTGAGTCAAAATGATGATTTTGCTTTTTTGCACTCTGGATCACTCTTTTCTTCTAATTTGTTAGTACACATCATGTACCTTTGTTATTTTTTGTTGATAACATCCTAAATAGAATAACATTCTATACGCATCTAAAATCACCTTCCAATTCATCCTGAGCCAAATTACGATCTAGTAATATGACTTTTTAACCAATTTGATTAATTGTGCACCAATTTCCAAAGAATTACACTAAAATTGATTAATTTTGGTTAAGATAATTAATTCAAATCAAGAGCTTAAGTGGATTTTTCATGGAGGTTATTGATTATTTCAATATTGGAAATTGATTCTCAATATCTACATCACCTGGTGACATTATCTAAGGGGTGGCATCCTCAAGTCATAAATGCAACAAATATCAAGATTATAAACACCCACATCTAATTAATGTCTTTCCCTCCAAATCATTATGAAGATATTTATATATTTAATTAAAATATTAGATTAATTCAAGGCCACACATCTCAATATTAAGATAGATGGTCATGATTGATCCTATCCCATTTGGAAAATTTATAAATAGAAGGCCTCTCACCGTCATTTTTAAGCTAAAATATTGTAAACTTATAATGCAGGATTATCTCCATAACCTTTATTTGTGTTGATAATTGTGTTTTATTTACAAGCTTCATTTTATAGGTATTGATCAGATTTCTTATCTTGATCTTAGGTTATGCATAGTGATCTTGAGATGATGGAGGATCTTGGCATCCATTGTTGACAAAGAGAAGAACACTAGATCAAGGGGGGAAATATGCTTGAATCCACTCTTGGATGGTGGAATAACTTAGAAAGATAATTGGTATTTAATTTATTTTAATTTTTCTTCATTATCATTTTCAAACCCCATTGGAATAGGTTGGCCTAGTTTGTTAAGTTATTTATGCATTCTTTGTGTTTACATGATTAATGTTTGATTAACCAACTCTGGAATCATATCCTACACCTTGAAGGGAAAAAGTGCAAGAAAGTGTAAAGGAGTGTGGAAGACTTTGAAAGTATATTGATTGGTTTAAATTAAGGTTGGATATGTGGATATAAGAGCTAGAGGAAGTCCTCTTGAAAGTATTAAATAAGAGGAAGGCATCTAGGCATATCCAAGCCTAGGGAATGTATAATGAGAAAGTGTAAAGAGTGAATGACAAGGGAGGTAAGCTGGAGGATAGTAAAGGAGTTGAGTGTATAAGAGGTATTGACAAAGATTACTTGAGAGGTGAGGGAAAATATAAAGGAATGAGAATCACTGAGGCCATACAAGTAGTAGGCCTAGTTTTAATAAAAGCTAGCCAAAAATGCATTAGATCCATGTGAAGGTGAAATATCAGGTTTGTAGGCATAGGTATCAAAGATATAAATTTGCATGTATTTACATATGGTTTTATGTCTCTACATTATACAAGTATGAACATAGTTGGGTATGGGCCTTAAGTGAAATCAAATTGTGCTAATTATAAATTTAAAAGTTGTAAATGGGTGATGACAAATGCAAAATAGATAAGAGTGTCATCAGTTATTTCCACTACACACAATCAAATAAAAGATTTTATTTAAAAAAATATGTTAGATTGGAGATTTATAGCATTGAAAAGAACATTTTTTTAATCCTCATTTGTGTACATCATAAATATGAGATCTGAAAGATAATAGTTTGGAAGATTAAAATAATAGTATATGATAACATTTTAAATTAAAATTGAATATAAATTAGTTAGATTAACATAATTGAGATTAAAACTCAAAAAAAATCATATAGGCACATGTATAATGTCAATAATACATAGATTTCTATGATAGGCATACAAAAAATTACAAACTCTACTAACATAGTATATAATGTTGGGTGAATGTCATACACACATATACAATGCCAAAAATGTGTACATTGTCATATAAGCATACAAAAAAGCACATCTCATGTATGACATCCTAATCATCAAATAGCCTCCCTCTTTTTGCCTTCCTCTAATAAGACTCTCTATGGGATGCCCTACTGGTACATGGAGATCCTTGGAATGCCTTGGATTGCTCCAAGACCAGATAGTAGGTCCTACGCTCATAGCTCACTTGTAGTTGAACTTGTTCAAATACAAATATTATTATAAAATCAACATAAAATACATTCAACCACTTGTTAAGAAATTAATTTTAAATTAGAATAAAAAATCATATAAACATGCACTTACTACAAGCTTGTGTTCATACTCAATCTACTTTTGATGTTCAAACGAGTCAGTGGTAGGATCAATTGTATGAATAGGCATCTAAAGTAGGGAATAAACATGAGAAGTTACCTTACTAATCATCTGATTGAAATTATCATATGTCATGAGAAAACCTTGCATACACAATACATTCACATAATTTATATTTTCCCCAAGTATGTAATAAAATTGATAAAAAAAAATTATTTTTAAAATTCAAAATTACAAGTAAATATATACCTCTATCGGCACCTATGCAAATGACATTGTAGAAACAATGCCTATGTCTATAGTAGCTCACAATGATGGAGGAGTGTCTCCTTGAGCCATCAACTAAAAGTAAACAAGGTCTCACTTACTTTTCTATAAAGCATCAAATATATATATGGCAAGTTTTTCTCCTTTATTAAACCAAGAGTGTATTTAATAGCATTGTACTTGAATTTTGAGATCCTTGATAGATAAGTTTAACTTAAACTTACAAGACAAATATACATAGACTAAATGTACATAGAGTATAAGATTAACTCAAAATTTTACCTATATATAAGTAAAATGTGTCATCCTAACACAAACAAATGTAGTCATGGATGGACCAACAATTGGATCTGTATATGTAAATAATG
Source organism: Torreya grandis (assembly GCA_037957365.1). Classification (NCBI taxonomy): domain Eukaryota; kingdom Viridiplantae; phylum Streptophyta; class Pinopsida; order Cupressales; family Taxaceae; genus Torreya; species Torreya grandis. The sequence goes on along the minus strand of JARHVA010001972.1, from coordinate 1,490,150 downwards.
GATACATTAAATCAAATCCTGCAAATGTGGACTATGATGATGAAGGCACCGTCTCCTCCTCGGAAATAAAAACTTACATATAAATTATTCAATTTATATGTAAAAAAATTGTTAGATAAATTAAATTTGTAAATATAGCTTAAATTTAACATGATATTTATATAAAATATACCTGCATCTGTGTAGTGGTTGATGTTTGCATACCAAATGTGCATGCCAAAAATTTATCACTCATAAGTATATTATCCAATCCCTCTGAACCACTAACACCATCATCATTAGAAGGTCCAGTGCATATAGTTCCATAAAATCTATAAGGGTGGGGTCGAGTATGCACACTAGGTGGTGTATCTCTAACATTCATCTTCGAGAGCCACTCTAATGCTAAATGAGTGTATCAGTGAGCGAATTAAGTGCATGCAAAGTGTTGATCTCCATGACATCCTAAACTAAAGAGGGGATCTTAGGTTGAACTAGATTTTGGATACAAATCCTAGGAAGCCAATTAAGCATACAATGTGTACTTGGTTTATTTTTTGCAAAGCCTTTCCGTCGACCCTGAAACTCACTATAATCAAAATAGTTCATAATCTCATTAAGGGCAAAGTCATAGTAGAGTTTAATAAAAAAACACAATGGGACCTCATGGTTGTTACATGGTGGATAATCAAACACCATCCACCATTGGTCTTAAAATTGGTTGTGATTAAATTGTGTTGGTACCGATGGATTGGGAAATATTTAGTAGTTAATAGAAATGGTGTATTGGTGGTTGGGTCAACGAATAAGGCAAAATTTAAAGATTTTGATGTCTTTATTCTTGACCTCACGTGTTGATAATTTCTTAGCATAATAAGCCTTACAAATATCTCGATATGAAGCTCATATGTCAATTTGACTTATTATATATTAAATTTGACCTAATATTGACTCTAGGGAATTGGCTAGATAGGTGCAGTGGGTGTTGATGGAAGTGAGATCCCTCATTCCCCTAATTAATTATTTAATATCAATTTTATTTTCTTGTTGACCATTTTTGGTCCAATAGGCCAAAAATTGGTCCCCTTCTCTCCCTGCTGTTTTGAGCCAGTTCATTTTTTGGTTTTGCACAAGTCTAGAATTTCTACTGACTCTGCAGGCCCATTTCTACGGACTCTACAGGGATGTTTTCTATGGACTCTACAAGAAAGTCCTTTGGCAGATGAAGAACTAGTTCAAGGAATGAAAGGAGCTTTTACAAAGTTTCTTCAGACCATTAAACCATTCAGTTTAATTGGCTCAGTTTCAATTGGTTCAACGGCTTATTTCAACGGTTTGTTTCATTCAATTGGTTCAATGGCTCTGTTCAAATGAGACAAGTTCCAACTTAGGCACAAAATGGACCATTTCAAGTGCCCTCGCAAAGGGCAGTTTGGGACTCAATTGCCCTTGCGGAGGGCAGGGAACATTTGCAAAGGGCCACACAGAAAAGCCGAAAAAGTAAGTTTCTTTCAAAAAATTGTTTAAGGCAAGGGAAGTACCCTTCGGAAGGGTCATTTCCAATTTTCTCGAAGGGCACTTTTCAAAGGTAGTTGAAAAAGCAAAGGAAAAAATCCTTTAGACTTTTTGTCTGAAGGGATTCCTTCGAACAAAAAGTCCAAAAGAATTCGAAAGGCGCAAAATTTGGAAAGGCTACGAGCAAAAAATCTAAGGGAAGACAAGTAAAAAGACTAAGGCTAAGGTGAAGAATAATTTCTTCAGAATTTTTGTCTGAAGGAATTCCTTCGAACAAAAAGTCCAAAGAAATTTGGAAGAAAAGCTTGAGATAAATTCCAAAAAGACTAAGGCAAAGTGCTCAAAACAATTCTTGCGGACTTTTTGTTTGTGGGAAAAAGACCGTGGAAAAAGTCCACAGGAAAAAAATTCATGGGAAAGCTCCGAAGGATTTCAAGACCAAAGGCCACCGAAGGATCCCGAAGGGCAGGTGCCCTTGTAGGGGACTCTCAGCAGCCGAAAGAAAGGCACTTCTCCAAAGTTGAAGGGACACCTTCCCTTCGGGAGGGTTCAAAACAAGAAGCCTGACGGAAAGGAAAGCAACAAGAAGCTGAAGAGAAAAGACCGAAGGAATTGCCATGGACGGTGACGTCTTTAAAGCTATCAATTTCAGGGAAATAGACTAGCCGTTAGTTTTCAAATGGTGACAGGCCCGTGAACGTCATTTTTATAGTAGAGAAATAGCTGTTTGATCTTTGAATTCTTGAGCGCCAACCAAAAAAGAGCCCAGAGAACAAAGAGACAAAGAGACAAAAGCCAATAAAAGATAAAACTAAGAAAATACGATGCTGGGAAAAGACAAAAGTTGAGAATGAACTCAGCAACCTGCTAATAAAAGAGCCCAAGGAGCCATCAAGGCTGAGAAGATAGCCCCCAAGGGCCAAAAGAGCCAAAAGAGACAAAAGCAAAGAAAAGTCAAAAGAGCCAAGTGCAAAAATAGACAAAATAGTCTAAGTGGCGAAAGAAGGCGTTGACCTAAAGAGTTAATTCCAGTGGTTGGAATAGTGCTTGCCAAGTGGCCATCAACGATGCAAATAGTGAACAACACGACCTATTTTTCTCCATTTTGCATTTATGAGCAGACAAACCACGTGGGTGCCTTCAAGGAGCAATATTGTTTGTGGAGAAATGGTGTAGCCTATGTTTTTAAATGCCTGAAGTTAGAATCAGAGCTGACATAACATTTATGTTTTAGTGGTTTCCTCTTCCCAACGCTCTTAGGACACAGATGGGCCACTTGTCAAAGGGCGCCAAAAGTCTTTCTCAAGGGAGACGCTTTTGTTTTCCCTCTTCTCTCTATATAAATATATTGTAACTTCTCTTTTTTTAAAGGATCTATCTTTCACATTGTAAGGTGAAGCCCTGGCAATTTTCACTAGGAATCAATAAAAATACATTTTTACCTCTATTCTGGTTAGATATCTCTGAATGTGTCTGAGTGTTAGTCTTGTGTTTAGTCATTGCTTCCTAATGCTTTCACAGGGTTGACACCAATGCATCTGGTATCTACAAGGTGCCATTCTTACAAGTGACAAGAAGAGTTGTACCTGGAGTGTAGAGGCAAAAAGAGGTTACTAGACAGTGTGATTTTCCTACAATGCCTATGGTAAGTCCCTTTTTCTATGTGTTCCATTAAAGCCTCCCTGTTACGCTTCCTACATCTTGGTCCTTTTACTAGTTAAAGTGTATGTATGTGTTTTATGGTTCAGAGTGTGAGTGTGAGTAGGTCAAAATTATTTGTTGCATCACCCTCTTAGATTAGGTTTGTTTTCTTGTAATCCTTCTCCCTTTTCATCCCCCCATTATATATATATATATATGTGTGTATTAGCACTTATTGGAATAACTTAGATGCATCAAAGGGAGCTAGCCCTTATCTAGAGACTCTCCCCCCAGTTTTTCCTTACCCATAGGCAAGAGGGGAGTTTCCATTTTGACGTGTAGAAGACAAGAGCCCAACCTCCTATCAAGGGTGCAATCCACTACGTCAACAATTTTTGGCATGCCCGGTGGGACTCAGTTTTTACACTTAGTAAAGTCTCAAGATTGATGTTAGTCATGTTACAGCAAAATCAACTATTTTTAGCATCTGGTGACTCCACTGGTAAGAGCTTCAATTTCTAATCAAAAACCAGTATGACTTCCTATGCCTAAAATCACCACATGGTCTGCTTCTAAGGGTGTCTCTTTCAAATTCATTGAATTGCCTTTGAACTCAGCAAAGTGATTAAGGTTTGAGAGGACCCATCCTTATTCAACAGACCACTTTCCCAAACCTACTATAAAGAACACCTACACAAGAAGGCCGTGGTTACATCCTGTCATAGCTATGTCATTACCCTTTGTGACTTTTCATGGTTAGAGTCCTTTGAATCTCTAGCATTATGACCCAATTCTAGGAGCAGTCCTCAAAAGTGTGCCTCCCTTTGATGGAGAGGGGCCCATTACAGTTATTGAACACATCAGAAATATTACTAACCTCTGCAATATTCACAATGTCACTGAGGAGAATATTGCAATCAAATTGCTGGCATTGTCTCTTAAGGGCAAAACTCTGGACTGGTATGGGACTTTAACCATAAATTTAGTCAGTTCATGGAATGAATTGGGCACTCACTTGATTAACCATTTTGGGAAGAAAAGTGACCACCTCTCACTTGTTGAGCAACTGACTACAATGAAAAGAGCTCCACATGAATACATGCAAGATTTCAACACACATTTTCAGAAGACATGGGATAGAATCCCCATTCTGGTAAAGCTGACTCCTAGCTATGTTTTCTTGTATTACTTAAGAGCATTGAACAGTGATATCGCTGTTATGATACAGTCCATGGGAGGACATGTGTTGCCTGCCACCTATGACATAGCTATAGTGGCTAAGAATTGCCTAGTACAAGCTGGGAAAATAGCTCCTAGACCTCATATGCCACTTTTCCCTAAAATGTTACCTCCAATTCAGACTGATGCTCCCACCTTAGCTCTTCTGCCTAGCACAAAAAAATAGCTGCTACTCCATCTAATGAACTTCATGAAGTCAAGAGTCTGTTGCAAAATATGACAAATGAACTAGTGGCTATTAAAAGGCAGCAAGCTCAAAGCAACTGATCAAACCAAGGATACCAATAGTATGGTCAAACAAATAGACCCTCTTTCCAAAATTACAATCAAAGACAGGATTAGCTTACACAGACTAGACCTTTTCAAGGCTACAATCTAGGTGCCTTTTCATCAACCAAGGCTATGGTGTCCGTTCAAAAAAATCTAGTGCAAGAACAACCAAGTTGCTCAACCATGGGATATGGTCAAGAGCAGGTTGTTTATCACAAATGAAATGATGGGTCACTACCCAAATGTATAAGACAATCAAGCAACTACCCAATTCCAAAGTTTTGAGGCTTCAATGCAACCCGACACGAGTAGCAGTCAAATTTAGCCTGATTCTACTCTCATGAATCACCTGGAGGGTGAGTTCTATTCAGTCAATTACGTGGGTACTGCAGACAATCAGGGCAACTGTGTCACAGCCAACACAAGGTCTAAAAGGAGAGCCATGGAACAAACTCAGGCTGCTACCCAAACGTCACCAATACCTTCTTCATCACATGTAAATTAAAAGGTCCCAAGATTTAGACCGCCGATTGTACCTTCAGCTCCTCGGCCTACACCTCAGGCTGTAAATAATCTGAAAGAAAATTTGGTTGATCAGATGAAGAAGCCACACATAAACATCTCTTTGTGCGATTCATTGTCAATACCGGGGCAAAAGGACATGCTGCAAAAGGAACTGCATGAGCTAAATGAACAAGTTGTCCCAACAAGAGCCGATAATGTTTTGATGATGAATGGACAACCTTCCACCTTAGGCCAAGTCAAAAAAAAAGAAAAGGTTACCCATTTTTATTTCTCCTAGGTCATAGGATATTTCTTGGTGCACAATTGCGTCATTGACAGTGAAGCAAGCACCTCGGTAATGCCCAAATGCATAGCCGACAAGCTAGGTTTGATATACAAAGAAATGACTAAAGGAGTTCTGCAGCTGGATGGAACACTAACAAAGACAATTGGGGTAGTGAAAGGTTTGATCTTGATGCTACATGCTTGCCCAACCTTTTTAGTTCCTCATATGTGGTAGTGGCGGATGTCCCTCCTTACTTTGCCATCTACTTATCCAGGGATTTTACATCCAAGATAGGTAACTACTTAGCAGCAAATTGGTCTTATCTAGTTTTTAGAACCAAGTATGGGACTAAAGTTAAGATCGAATCTGAGCCACTCCACAGAGATCATCTGAAACCATACTCACTCAAGGCGACAAATATCAGCTATGCCATCATTGACCAAGAAAATTTTCAAGTAGACCAATATCCATCCTCTGCCCTTGAAGGAGTTGCAGACTTGCTCTTAGATGAATGGGGAAGTGACAAATTCGAGCATGATCCTTACAAATTCATAGAGGAGGTAGGCCTTGGAGTTTATTGCATGCATGAAGAGGGTACTTTTGTACCAAATTTGATGAAAGTGAGCTAGAAAAGCTCAGGTCTATGGCAGCTATTCTTTGATGGTTCAAGAAGTAAGTTAGGAGCCAATGGTGGAGCGGTGCTAGTTTCTCCCTCAAAAGAAAAATACTTTTCAGCTTTTCATTTCCAATTTTCTTGCACATGCAATGTTACGGAGTATGAATCCCTCATCCATGGTTTAGAGTGGGTGAGAAAAAGAGGAATCAAAGAGCTGCATGTTTTTGCTGACAATGAGCTGATTGTTAATCAGGTAAGAGGCCAAAATTTGACAAAGAATTCTTTATTGAAGTCCTACAAACATAGGGTATGGGACTTAGTGGAAAATTTCTTTACTTTCAATATTACCTCCATTCTTAGAGAGCTGAACAAGCAAGCAGATAGGCTGGCAACAGTTGGTGCCCAGTTTGATGTCCCTAGAGAAATAGGTTGAGACCACAGCTCATGCCACTTGAAGGTAGTAATCCGGCCTTTTGTACCTAACAACATCACCAACTGGTAGGTCTTTGACAGTGACCAACAGATAGCACTCTTCTTACAAGAAGCAGTTGAATTCACTACTAAAAACCAAGCAAAGCTACAGTAGCAATATGGCAACCAAATTGTTTAGCTGAAGAACAATAAGCTCCCCAAAGGTTTGGTCACTCTAGAAAGTATCTTCAATGTAGATGACCAATTGAAAAGTGACAAGGAATGCATTGCAATGAAGGAGGAACAGCATGAGAAGGTTGAAATATTTGAGGATAAGCTACTTGCACTTGGGAAAGTGTGCACAGACCGTGAAAGGTAGGCCTTCATCTTGTTGTGCCAAGAATTTGTTGATGTCTTCACTTGGGAGTATAGTGATTTGAAGGGTTTTGACCCAAGTCTGGCCCAGCATACCATTGAGCTAGAAGAAGCTGTCAAGCCAATCAACCAGAAGTAGAGGCCTATCAACCCAATGATTGAGACTCTCATGCGAAAGGAGCTCACCAAGTTGATTGAGTCTAAGATAATATTTTCAATCAAACACTCTTCTTGGCTGGCCAATCTTGTTCCTATCTAGAAAAGGAATGGGGAGATTAGACTATGCATTGATTTTAGAGACCTCAATAGAGTCTCTTTGAAAGACCATTATCCTCTCCCAAGCATGGAGCAGATCCTTCAAATGGTGACAGGTAGCGAGTGTTTCTCCCTCTTGGATGGGTATTCAAGATACAACTAGATTTTGGTGCAAGACTGTGACCAACACAAGACAGCCTTCACTACCAAATGAGGGATGTTTGCTTACAAAAAGATGCCATTCAGACTATCTAATGCTGGTGCCACCTTCCAACAAGCCATGGACATGGCCTTTTAGGGCCTGATAAATAACACTGTGTTGGTATAACTTGATGATGTGATAGTTTTCTCCAAGGAGGTGAGCCAACATATGAAGCACCTCAGACAAATATTTGAGAGGTGCAGAGAGTTCGGTATCTCTCTCAACCCTAGGAAATGCATGTTCATTGTCCATGAGGGAAAACTTATTGGTCACATTATTTCCAAGGAAGGCTTAACTATTGATCCAGAGAGTTTGCTCCATCCTGGAGTTGTCCTTGCCTAAGCACAAGAAAGGCCTGCAAAGCTTCTTCGACAAGATAAATTTCATCTGAATATTTATCCCAAATTTTGTGGAGGTAGTCAAGCCGTTGACCTCTATGTTGAGGAAGGGTGAGGAGTTCACATGGACAGCACAAAGAAAGGACAATTTTGAAGAAATCAAGCAGGTCATAGCCTGAGCTCCTACTTTGATCAGCCCTGACTTCACCAAAGACTTCAACCTCTACACCTTCGGCAATGAAGAGGTAATCTCCACCATGCTTACCCAAGCAAATGGTGATAACCTTAAGCAACCAATTGCATTTTTTAGCCAAGGCCTAGAGGGTTTTGAGGTGAAATACACATATGTGGATAAGTAAGTCTTGGCGGTCATAAAAAGTTTGAAGAAATTCAAGAATATGTTGTCCAATAGCAGAATCCACCTCATGGTTCCACATTCCAGCATCAAGGATATCTTGATCACCTGAGACCTGAATGAAAAGAGAGCATGGTGGATCACTAAGGTGATGGAATATGACGTGGATATCAAGATCACCAAACTAGTAAGAGGGAGAGGCCTATGTGAGCACCTTGCTGCAGACTTTAAGCAACAAAAAAAAGATAGTCTGCTAATTGATGATGCAGCTACAGTAGAAGAACCAGCTGTCATGAAGTATTGGACATCAGACGTGAGGCATTTCCTTCTCACTGGTGAGTGCTCACAGGGCCTTGATAGGACCAAGAGGAGATATTTCAGACTCTGGTGTCTCCCTTATGTCCTGATTGATGGAGTGATGTTCAAAAAGGATCTCTCAGGAGTCCTTTTAAGATGTTTAGACTCAAGTCAGGCTGACAGGGTGCTATCTGAGTTCCATGATGGGCCAATCAGCGGTCATTTTGCTCTTAGGGTTACATCGGCAAGAATAATGAGAGCTAGTTACTTCTAGCCTACTCTTTTCAGGGACACCCATGCCTGGGTATGAAGGTGCCAGAAGTGTGTACTTTTTGATGGAAAGCAACGGTTGGTTGCCATGCCTTTACAACCTATTCAGGTAGAGCAGCCATTCATGTAATGGGGCCTTGACTTTATAGGGATGATTAACCCTCCCTCCAGTGCTGGACACAAGTGGGTCCTAACCACCATAGATTATTTCACAAGATGGGTAGAGGCTGTCACTTTGAAGGAAGCTAACAAAAGTGGTCCTAGATTTTTATGAAAACCTAGTGGCAAGGTTCAGAGTTCTAGCTACCATAATCTCAGCTAACGCATTATCTTTTTTGGGAACTAAAATAAGTGAATAGGTGCTGAGATATGGTATCTATCTTAGCACTTCATCCAACTACCCACAGGGGAATGGGCTGGCTGAGTCTACAAATAAGAATCTGATCAAGATCATCAAGTGAACCATGGAGGAGAATCAGAGGACTTGGCATGCCAAGTTGAAAATAGCCCTGTGGGCAGATAGGGTCACCCCAAAGAGGGCAATCGATAACTCACTATACACACTCGTATATGGAAGGGAAGCTAGGCTCCCCATTTCACTTGAGTTGCCAGCCTTGGACCTCGCTCACCAACTGTAATTAGAAGGCAATAGAATGGAGGTTAGGCTATGCGAGCTGATGGAGCTCCAAGAGACAAGAGACTAGGCTATGGCTTTTATGACTAGCCGCCAATAGCAAAGGAAGAGACACTTTGACAAGAAATATTCATCAAAAGGTTTCTTTGAAGGAGACATCATCTTGAAATGGGATGAGGACCGAGCTAAGCCTAGAAAGCATGCGAAGTTCGACGCCCTATGGAGTGGTCCATATGTCATCACTTAGTGCAAGCAGCATAATGCATTCCAACTCTCCAAGTTGGATGGTGAAGAACTATATATCCCAATTAATGGGATACATCTTAATCATTACCACTGAGCCCTTCTTCCATCATGTATATATTTTCCTTATTTTTTTCCTATTTTCCCTAAGTGCCTTTTGCACATGTTAGTAGTTTTCTTAGTGTTGTGTGTGTTTTCATTTCCTTTTGGGGTAAACCTTCATGTTTGATTCTTGGATATCTCAAGGCTGTTGCTAACTTTTTCAAAGTTACATTTTGACTCCGTGCCCAATGGACTTTAAGGCAACTGGTTTCTAAGCATAGCAGGCATGCTTCCCCTGGGAGTCACCAATTTGTTGACCATTTTTGGTCTAATAGGCCAAAAATTGGTCCCCTTCTCTCCCTATTATTCTGTGCCAGTTCATTTTTTGGTTTTGCACAAGTCTAGAATTTCTATGGACTTTGCAGGCCCATTTCTATGGACTCTGCAGGCCCATTTCTATGGACTCTGCAAGCATGTTTTCTACAGACTCTACAGGAAAGTCCTTTGGCAGATGAAGAACTAGTTCAAGGAATGAAAGGAGCTTCTACAAAGTTTCTTCAAACCATTGAACCATTCAGTTCAATTGGCTCAGTTTCAATTGGTTCAGTGGCTTACTTCAATGATTTGTTTCATTCAATTGGTTCAATGGCTCAGTTCAAATGAGACAATTTCCCACTTAGGCACAAAATGGACCATTTCAAGTGCTCTTGCGGAGGGCAGTTTGGGACTCAATATCCCTTGCAGAGGGCAGGGAACATTTGCAAATAGGCCACATAGAAGAGCCAAAAAGGTAAGTTTCTTTCAAAAATTTGTTTAAGGCAAGGAAAGTACCCTTCGGAAGGGTTGTTTCCAATTTTCCCGAAGGGCACTTTTCAAAGGCAGTCAAAGAAGCAAAGGAAGAAATCCTTCAGACTTTTTGTCTGAAGGAATTCCTTCAAACAAAAAGTCTGAAGGAATTCGAAAGGAGCGAAATTCAGAAAGGCTATGAGCAAAAAATCCAAGGGAAGACAATTAAAAAGACTAAGGCTAAGGCGAAGAATAATTTCTTCGGACTTTTTGTCTGAAGGAATTCCTTCAGACAAAAAGTCTGAAGAAATTCAGAAGAAAAGCCCTAGAGAAATTCCAAAAAGACTAAGGCAAAGTGCTCGAAACAATTCTTGCAGACTTTTTGTCTGAGGGAAAAAGTCCTCGAGAAAGCTTCGAAGGATTTCAAGACCAAAGGCCGAGGAAGGATCCTGAAGGGCAGGTGCCATGACGGGGGACTCTCGGCGATCGAAAGAAAGGCACTTCTCCAAAGTCGAAGGGACACCTTCCCTTCGGGAGGGTTCAAAACAAGAAGCCCAAAGGAAAGGGAAGCAACAAGAGGCCAAAGAGAAGGAATTGCCAAGGACGGTGACGTCTCTGAAGCCATCAATTTCAAGGAAATAGACTAGCCATTGGTTTTCAAATGGTGACGGGCCCGTGAACGTCATTTTTATAGTAGATAAATAGCCATTTGATCTTTGAATTCTTGAGCGCCAACCAAAAAAGAGCCCAGAGAACAAAGAGACAAAAGCCAACAAAATACAAAACTAGGAAAAGATGACGCTGGGAAAAGACAAAAGTTGAGAATGAACTCAGCAACCTGCTAATAAAAGAGCCCAAGGAGCCAACAAGGCCGAGAAGATATCCCCTGAGGGCCAAAAGAGCTAGAAGAGACAAAAACAAAGAAAAAACAAAAGACCCAAGTGCAAAAATAGACAAAATAGTCCAAGTCAAAAAGGAAGGCATCGACCCAAGGAGTTAATTCCAGCGGTTGGAACAGTGCTTGCCAAGTGGCCATCAAACAACACAAACAGTGAACAACGCGACCCATTTTTCTCTATTTTGTATTTATGAGCAGACAAACCATGTGGGTGCCTTCAAAGAGCAGTCTTGTTTATGGAGAAATGGTGTGGCCTACGTTTTTAAACCCCGCAAGTCAGAATCGAAGTCGACACAGCATTTATGTTTTAGCAGTTTCCTCTTCCCAATGCTCTTGGGACACAGATGGGCCACTTGTCAAAGGGTGCCAAAAGACTTTCTCAAGGGAGGTGCTTTTGTTTTCCCTCTTCTATATATATATATATATTGTAACTTCTCTTTTTTTAAAGGATGTATCTTTCACATTGTAAGGCGAAGCCCTGGCAATTTTCACCTGGTATCAATAAAAATGCATTTTTACCTCTATTCTGGTTAGATATCTTTGAATGTGTTTGAGTGTTAGTCTTGTGTTCAGTCATTGCTTCATAATGCTTTCACAAGGTTGACACCAATGCATCTGGTATCTATAAGGCACCATTCCTACAGGTGACGAGAAGAGCTATACCTGGAGCGTAGAGGCAGAAGGAGGTTACTAGACAGTGTGCTTTTCCTACAGTGCCTATGGTAAGTCCCTTTTTCTGTGTGTTCCATTAAAGCCTCCCTATTAAGCTTCATGTAGCCTGGTCCTTTTACTAGTTAAAGTGTATGTATGTGTTTTATGGTTCAGAGTGTGAGTGTGAGTAGGTCAAAATTATTTTGGTGCATCACCCTCTTAGATTAGGTTTTGTTTTCCTGTAATCCTTCTACCTTTTCATCCCCACCTATTATATATATATATGGATATGTATGTATTAGCACTTATTGGAATAACTCAGATGCATCAAAGGGAGCTAGCCCTTATCTAAAGACTCTCCCCCCAGTTTTGCCTTGCCCACAAGCAAGAGGGGAGTTTCCATTTTGATGTGGTGAAGACAGGAGCCCAGCCTCCTGTCAAGGGTGCAATCCAATGCGTCAACATTTCCATAATGTCATCAACTAGATCTCTAAATTACTTGGTGGATTTTTTGGAACTATAGGAGGGTTAGGTGGAGGGTTAGGAGGAGCGTTAAGTTAAAGAAAAAGAGGGTTAGGAGGAGCGTTAAGTTAAAGAAAAAGAGGGTTAGGTGGAGGGTTAGGCTGAGGGTTAGGCTGAGGAACAGGAGGGTTAGCAGGATCAGCTATTGAAAACAAATAAATTACCAATTAAGTAATGAAAATAATTTAAAAAAATATTAAAATTTAGGGTTAATAGGTGTAGATTTTTAGCACTTACCTCTTCTATATGGTGGCATCATTAATTAATTGATGTGTTGAGCTTCTTGGGATGAATTTTGCCAAGGTTTGGCCTTACTAAGGCAAAATGTGATTGTGGAGTGGAGGAGAGTGAGGGGAATAAATAACTTGAATGTAAAATGAGGAAATTTTATGCTTATGTTCACTTTTTTTTTTTTATTTAATTGACATAAGGAATGTGATCGTGTTATTGGTTTTAAATATTGTGATTGCATTATTGGTTTTAAATAACATGATCATGTTATTAGTTTTAAATAATGTGATCACGTTATTAACATGATCACATTATTAGTTTTAAATAACATGATTGTGTTGTGTATTAATGTGATTGCATTATGGCTCGATAACTACCGAGCCATAATTTAAATAATGTGATCGCATTATGGGTAATGTCCATATAATTATCCCCCAACTCTGTGCACACACCCTATAGCTTTGAATTTCTTTAGATCTAACTTGATGCTATGTTGGGATATTATAAAGCCCAGTAGTTTACTAGATGTGACACCAAAGACACATTTCTTGGGATTTAGTTATACATTTTATTGTCTCAATCTTTCAAAAATTTGTTGTAAGTCTACTTCATGACGTTGTCACTCTTTTGATTTAACTAGTAAGTCATCAACATAGTCTTCAATTATTTTATGAATTAGATCATAAAAAATATGGGTCATAGTTCATTAGTATTTACTCTAAAGTTATTAAATCCAAAAGGCATGACTATATAAAAAGGTACCCCATGGTGTGATAAAATAAGTTTTTTTTAATCCTCTTCAACTATCTTGATTTTAAAATAACCGATAAAATAGTCTATGAAAAATAGCATCCCATATCCTACTATGGAATCTACAATCATATCAATGTTAGGTAAGAGAAATTCATCCTTACGATGTGTTATATTTAAATCTCTAGAATAGTAGCAATGTCAAATTTGGCCATTAGGCTTAACAACTAGTATAATGTTAGATACCCATTCGGGGTGAGCAGTTGGTCAAATGAAGCCTACATCAAGGAGACATTGGATCTCATCTTTGACTAAAGTAACCACCTTAGGATGCATTTTTTTAATTTTTTATCCAATTGGATTTACATCTGGATAGAGTGTAATCATGTGTACTATGATTTAAGGATTGATGCTTGACATATCTGGATAAGACCAAACAAATTTTTTGGGGAAGTCATTTAAAGAATGTCAAATATGTATATCCTCTTCTTTACATAAGGTGGTAGCTAATAATATTATGTGAGGATCAATGTATGTGCCATAATTGAATTCAATTATATATTCATTAATTGTAGATCAATCAATGGTGTAAGGTGTTATCAGTAGGGTGCCATCTGTGTCAGTTGGGATATCATCTTAAATGTCTGAACTCTCACTGAAGTATGCCTGGGCATTTGTGGAATGAGGAAACATATTCTTATGATATAAGGAAGGGAGATATTCATATGCCCCTAAGAATTTTAAGAGAGATTCATCATTATTGAATTCATCAAAAGTGAGTAGATCTAGAGAAACAATATCATCAATAAGGTCAGAGTACACAACTGAGAGTGTGGAGATATGATTTATTATATTGTCTATCCATGGAATGGTTGGAGAAAACACTATATGTTAAGAAGCATAGTGAAAATACTTAGCATTAGATGTGTTATTCTTATATCTGAGTCCTTGCCTGCCTTTTTTATCAGATGCCCCAATAGGATTAAAAATTTCTTGTCCATGTTTTCTGAGGTCTTGTCCTATGTAGCCCATTTTTTTAAAATATTTTATTGCAAATAGAGAAGTAAATTTATTATCATGTACGCTAGAGGTGTTTGTGGGAGTCATATGTGAACTCTAAATGGTAGATTATATAGGTCTTCTATCAAAATCCATGTGAGGAATATAGTTGTGTGTAGGCTTTGTATTTTAAAATATTTGAATGGTTCATGATCCATAGGGCATGTGTATATATAACCTTCGTAACAAAAATTTAAACATGCATGTAAAGTTAAGGGGAATGCATGCATATCATGAATCAAATGTCTCTCAAGCAAAATATTGTAATTAAGATCATTCGTATAACTTGACATGTTATAGCTAGTGTTCTAGGTCCCAATGTAAAATTTACTGTTATCTAAACCAAAACATTACATGGAATATTATCAAATCCTCAAATGTTCATATTAGAATGATCTAAATCTTTAGCATGTATATTAAGAAGCTAGATAAAACAGATACTAAACTTGTTTAACCCTGATCCATTGTAGACTAATACTCACTTGGCACCCATATCATTAATTCATAATTGGATGAAAAGAGGTATATGTTTATCTATGATGCATTGAGGTGGGAGATCTTCTTTTTTATAGAAAATATTCTCTTTGGTCCATTTCATAGTATTGATTATATAAGCAACATAAGTAGACTTTGTTGTGTTTGGTACCTTAGTGTCACAAAGAGTTGCATACAAGACATCTTTGTATGTTTCACAGTGTTACAGAAGCTCTAAAATGGAAATTGTGGTTGAAGGGAAAATGATTTGATTGACAAGTTATATCCATAGGTTTTACTAACCTACCATACTTTGGGACACCATATGGACATTATAACATGGATCACATGGTCTACTATGAGAATAGAGTAGGTAGTAGGAGCAGGATAGTAGTTAGATGGGTAAGGTGAAAAAGTAGGAGTGATAAGTGAAACCACTGATGTTCTCTTATGTCTAATAGTGATAGGTAAGGAATCAAAGTGAACCAAAGAACAAAAGGCATCTAAAGGAGATTTTTTAATTTTAGGTGATGTGTTTTTTTATCTTGTGTATTATATCCTCTATGTGTGTAATGATATATGGCTTGATTGAATTCCACATAAGAGAAAAATAACATGCTAGAGAGAATATAAAACTTTGCATAAGAAAGTAATAAATAACATATGTCATTATTATCATGATTAGACAAAATAAAATTCCAAAGTTATAGTGTTATGAAATATGATTATGAGGTTTTTGAAGGCTGGAAACATAAACCTTAAATATAGGCTAGGGTTAGGGCACTATTTGAAGTAAGTTGGGTTCACCAAATGATTTATATTTTTTAGAATTATGAAATATAACCCTAGGTTGATAAATAACTGAGTAATAAATTAGGAAATTAAATACTACAGTATCAACAACCATTGATTTACATAACAATTAATTTATTTGAATATTTTATAAATAACAATGAATTAGAAAAGGTGTACTTAGAAAATATGACTAAGACGGACAAGTGGCAGATTAGGAAGTGATGGATGAGTAGGGCAAAGTGTTGTTAGTGAAAAAGAGGTGTCATAACCCTCTTCAGATAATAGTGTGGCCCTCTTTGCCAATAGTTTATTGTGTTATTAACCCTATGTAGTGTTAATAAATTTGTGCATGTGAAATAGTGAAATTCTGGGCAGACCTTCACTCTATTTTGGGAAGACTATGCATGTACGATCAAGACTTGGATCATTGTTTGTTTTATGTTTTGATTTATTTCACTATGAAGCCCTAAGCCTCCATACTTGTTAAGGCTTTTTATGAACACAAGTGGAAAGAGAATGACATTATTAGGGTAGGCTGGGCATGACCCCATGTGCTGAGCATTGTTTACATATCAATACCTTAAAATGGGATCAAGCTCGATGTAGTTCTCCCAATATAAGTGTTAGTGAAAGTGAGAGTGATGCTAGTATGCCTAAGTATGAATGCCAATCGATTGTGAATTGAGACTAGAAACTTGAGTAATTGAGCTTTAGACTATTATTGATGGATGTATGCATAAATAGGGGTAAATAAGGATCAATAACCTTAATTTTCACAACTATTTTTCAAGTTTGTTCATGAGAATTACTATCTATCTAATAAATAAATGAGAGTGGTCTTTATATAGTGTTATGATGCTTGTCAAGACATAAAACGTGTCTAGACTGACCCTAAGATGCTTTGGGGAGTGGAAAGATATATGTTAGGGGTAAGGGAAGCTAAGGGTTAATATCATTGCCCCCTTTGCCAATAACACACTGTGTTATTGACTAATGGGGCCACGTTATTGTCCAGGTGGCTAAGACATGTGAAAAAGGATCAAGGATGCCTAGGTGATGGCTCAATGTAGCTCTTGGTATATTTATTCATAGGCTAGACACACATAAAAGTTGAAAAAAGGATCAAAAGGGGACCTCAGATAGGTTTAAGGCTACGCCAAAGATAGGGAGGTCTCAAGTGACACTCATCACATTAAAATGACATTTTATATGACTACAACCGTTCAATATGTATAAATGTTCTATGTGAGTGATAAAGAACTTTTTTATTTCTTGTATATATTTTCAAAAACTATTGTTTAAAACAATGACCCAATAAAACTTAATAAAATAAGAAAGGCACAATGAGTGATAATACAATGTGTTTTCTAATAAATAATAGTGTATTTTCCATTTAAACCTTATTTATTTGAAAATAATACACAAATAGTGTGTTATTTATTATTAAACAATACTCATTGACAATACACACATCAAAATATTATTTATTATTTTCACATTATGTTAATACAAGTATGTCATTCACAATATGTTAATATAAGTGTATTATCCATAATGTGTTAATACCACTAATATGTCAATTAAAATTGTGAATTTAGTTGTCATTATTTTTGACAATAATGAAGAAAAAAAGTAAAACTTAACAAACTGTGTTAAGTGAAAATAAACCATGGGTTTTATCTTATCTTGATTTAGTGTGATATAATAAGCTAAAACCTAAGACTTCATATTATATAAGATATATCTAACTTATGCATATCTGAATGTAAACTCATATATTGAAATGTATTAATTACACTTGTTATTTATAGAAATGACCAAAAGGAAAAGATAACTTGTTTCAATTCTAGTCTAGTATGTGTTTGTATACCAGTGTTAGAAATGTGTCGTAATGGGTCTATGGTCACTCAGGTTAGGAGACTGATAGTCAAAACCTATTTGGACACTATTGGTAGAACACAAACGTGTATGGCATCCAGTGTCATGTCCCTAGTTTTGAAAACTCTATTTTTTATTGTTGAATTTTTCTATTGTTGAACATTTATTATGTTGTTTCCATTTATGGAAATAGAACTGTGAAAATAGATTACTGTACTAAGTGGACATGCTAATGATTATTATTTTGTAGAGTAGCTATAATCATGTTTGGTTTATGAAATAGTTTCAAGTGATATGATTTGTATTATGCCTTACTCAATTCTACAATTAAATATATCTTATTATTGGAACAACATATATTGTTGAAGTTTTTTTGACATCTCGAAGTACATGTAGGATTGGAACATATAATACCATTGAGCCCAATCTTGAACCTCATGAAACCCATAACATTTAACAAAAAACATTTTCAATATAATTAGTTTTAGTAACTATTCATTTTAATAATTATGTTTTGCATTTGATCAAATAACTTAACAAGATTGTTTTTTTACAATCTATCATTGGAGTCGATATCACAAATATTGAGAGGCTATTATGCTATCAAAACTAATTGATGCAATCAATTTCCTTAAAGATGACATGACATAAGCACAAAAGAATATTATTACACATGTTCTTATATTTGCATGATGACGGGTTCACTATGAATTAGGACCCCAAAGAGGTAACATGAAGGTAAGAATGTGGTTTGAATGATTTTTTTCCTGCTACCATAGAAACATTGACATAGTATTTGATATAAAAGGTAATAACATAAGTTTAAGAACAATTTTTTTGAATACCATAAAGGAATAAACATTATATGAGGTAATTTTGTGGCATTTATAATAGATTTATTTAAAATAATAAGAGTTAACAAAGCCACTAAGCAAATTCAAACCTATTATGATTCAAAACAGGGCACCACATCCCCCATGACATTATTTTAAGCCACCAAATCAAATCATGAACTTTAAAAATGGCAGAGATATTACTGGACTTGACCATAAAAGGCAATGTGGTTTATACAAAATTGGATTGTGTTTTGAAATTGATTTTTGGTAACTAAACTCAACATGAGTTAGAGTTTGAGTTGGGAGAGTTATGATTTTTGAATGGTTGGATATTTTGATATATGGAACCATAATTTGAGGCATGGACATCATTTTGAGGCATGACCAACATGGCCCAACAAAGCCATGTAATATTTTTGACCTGCTTATGCATGAATAAGTTGTAAAACTCAAGTTGAACATGACTTTTTGCATGATAGAAAAGAGTTAAGTCAAGAATGTGTTCATTCTCTATGTTTTTATTGGTCAAAGAAATTTTACCAAGTTTTAATCTTTTGATCTAAACATTTCATGCAAATACATCTTCTATTTTATTTATAAATTTTATAGTTTAGTTTTGTTTGGGAAAATTGAAGACCAATTTTTTGCTTTTATTGGCACTTGTTTGCCTATACAAGAGGAAGTGAGCACAACCATTAGCCTATTTGGCCCATGGCTATGATTGGAAAGGTGGTTAATTCATGGTTCGTGTATTGGGAAAATTTAGGAACTCGTTTTGGCAACTAGAAAATTCTTTAGAAGTAGTTGAGATTGAACCTTCAATCCTTTGTATTACTAATCCTTTTTAAAGAATTTTATTATCTTGTTAAAATATGTAATGGGTTTTATTTACAAATAAAAATGGATTTGTTTTCATTGTTGTTGGGATTGACCCTGCATATGCATGATATATGGTGTTTTTGTTCTGAGTTGATAACAATGGATTTTCTGCATTTTGTGTCGACTTCTACTAGAGCTAAAGAGGAAAAGAATTTTTATTCTTCTTTTTAATCCCTCAATAGTTTTATTTATTGTGTGAAAAATAAAGGTGATATCATAATCTTTTGGTTGGGCCTGCACTTTCTTGATGTATTGAAATTTATATGCCCAAATTATTATTTCTTGCATTTAGATACAATGCACTAAATTTTCCTAGCAAGTTTATTATGTTTTCATTATTGAATGTATAAAAGGAAATAATAGTAAAAAAGAGTTGAATTTAAGCTTTAATGTGAATGATCTAACCTGACATTGTTAAGAAGTTTCAGAGAGGTTGTTTCTCTTCAAATTTGGGTTTGAGTAACCGTTTTGGTTTGCATTAAAGTAAGAAGAAATTATTTTATTTTATTTAGTCAACTTGGGAATGAATTGGTCAAAATTTTGTAGCTCTGTGCTTGAATATTTCATTCTGACTACTAGAAATTGGTAGAATGAAAGTCACGATTTAATATAGGTTTAAGGGCTACTAGTACAAGGATGGTTGGAATGAATTATTATTGTCTAATTTAACTTCTTAATTTGATGAAATGGATTGAGAAGGAAGTATGATTAGGTAAGTAATAATAATTTCTTAGAGCAATGAATTGTGGAATGTGTGTCCTTATTTGTACATGTTGATAAGTGAATTAAGAAAGGATAAATTGTATGTTTTATCTAGATGTTTGCTTTCTTTATTATGACATTGGTTATTTGAAATGGATTAAGTTGAGCACTAAATCAAGATGGAAAGCATGAAATAATATTTAATGCATTATATTTGATGTTATATTATGTTGTGATTTCCTTTCTGTTGTTACCTAGCTAAGTGTTCTTGATATGGACAACTACATGGTGAATGGTCAAGTTCATGCCTGCAGATGTAGTCATGTATAGGCATGCACTTGGTCATTTATATTGAATAAATATGGATGATAGACTTATAGCTTAAATGTTAATTTTTAAGATGTTTTATTAATTATGCATTGAAGAATTTATTGTTACAATAAATTTCATCAGATCTTTGAACACTTAGATCATTATACCTTCTTTTCTTTCACTTATTAGAGAATTAAATTTAATGGATTATACGTGGGAATTGACTATGAGTTTTCTTACTAATCATCATGAGACATTGATTCATCAAAATTGACAAAAATAAGTCAAGCAAATTCTTCATGTATTTTCATCAAGGTTGACAGATGTACTCATTATGAAGTACAAGAAGATGAGCGCTCTCTCTATTTATTTAAATTTATTGTATCAAAGAACTACATCAGACCATGATCCCATGTTATAGTCGGTATGTATTACAATCCATCTCATGAGCACATATTTTAAAACATTATCGATGAAGACCTGTCCGTATGCCTAAGTCAATAATGGCTTTGGGTTAGATGGACTCTAAGTGTAACTTGTTTGATTATGTATTTTTTGTGTGCTAATCACTTATAGGCTTCTTTTTTGTAAAAAATAAGTGAGCATTTGTTAACTATGACAAAGCCAATGTTTAACACATTTTTGGTCTTCCTTTGAAGTGTGTTTAATGAAAATCATTTGAAGATGTGTTTTACTTGAGTCCAATGTATTTCATTTAAGTAATGTGCTTGATTTGTACTTCTCTAGAGTTGGGATTTTTATGCTTGTCTTATTAATGACTAAGATAGAGGATATATTGAATAATATTTAATTTTTATACTTGAAAATTTTGGTTTACTTTCTAAAATGCTTGTTTTTTCCTTGTGTTCTGAAAATGAGTTAATCTATTAGGAGCATTAGGTAAGTATAGAATGGTTTTTATTTGAATAAAGTGCATAAATATTAAACAAGCTATTAATAATCATTAAAAAAAATTTAAAGCTGCTATGAATACAATGTTGTTGTGTTTCATTCAATTTGATATTGATGGAAATTAGGCATTTGGGAATGAATAAATTATTTAATGAAATTAGAGATTATTTCAATAATTCTTAATTTTATATCAATCACCTCTTACTTCAAGGAACAAATGTACATGGTATAAGAACTCAAGGAAAAAACCTTTCTTAAATATTATGATTTTAAACATACTTAAAAGATTACATATAAACCCCAGATAACTTAAATAAGTTATAAACATTCAAGCAAATGAGACCTTAAAGAGGGGTTATATCCTTCAGGTCTAGCTAACAAGTAAAGCAAAGATAATAGGGATAATTCACTTAAATAAGCCAAATGAAAATACCCTAAACTGAAGTGTGAAATAGAACTAATATATTGGGTACAAGTGGGACCTCTATTTGAATCAATAAATAAGTGACTAATTGAAAATTTTTCATTGGGTCTTATTGACCTTGAGTCAATAAATGACATGAATTCATGTAAAGGGAAGTATAAAAAAGCATTAATGAATCCTTGTAAAATTAGCATTCATGGCTCAAGCTGAATTTTGAGGATTTTGAGGTGGGGTAAGATTGAAATTATATTGGTATTTATTTTTGTTTCCTTGGGAGTGATTTGTGAGAGTATTTTGGTTGATATCAAGGTGAGAATTAGCTTCATTGATTACATTATGCATTGTATGAATTTCAAGGTGTTCTGACATCTTTTTGAATTCTTGATAGCCTTTGCTTGCCATAACATAATGATCAAAATTGTTTCCAATTAAGAAGTTGTATGCTAAGGTGTGAAGGGAATGACAATTTTCATCTGAATGACCCCAACTAGCATTAAACCAATAAATTTTTTGAGTACCATACCATTAAGGTTTGGGGTGGGAAGGATAAATATATTTAGGTTGATGGCTAGGAAATCTTCTCCTAAGCTTCCTAATGATTAGATATTGGTGAGGATTATTACCATAAAGAGTAGATGATTGGAAATGGATTCCTAAAAGTGGTTTCAAAATATATGCATTTAAATATCCATTAGGCATGATCACATGAATATATTAGAGTCAAAAATATCATAATAGATGTCTATAACATGATCATCAATAACATGCTTATTTTTTTCAGGTCTCATAAGAATTCATGTGTTTTATTTGGGTTATAGAATCTCAAACTCTCTCATAATACGACCATGCCTTTTATCTTGATCAAAGACTTATTCCAATGTCTTATGAGAAAATGACATAAATTTGTATCATAAATTAGGTTCTAAGGTAGTCTTTTAACTAAAATAAACAAGAAGGAAAATAATAATGTACACTTAGTTAAATAGGGGGAACATGGGGTAAATAGATTAATACAATTTAAATAGTAAATTCAAATCATACATGTGCTAAAAACTATAATAATGGAATAAAAATAATTGTAACAAGCCAAAAGTAATAAAATGACAAGTGAGATAAGAATATGATATACCTAGGAAAAATATTGGGATTCTGAGATAGGAATAATAATGTGGAACTTAATGTGCATGCATATGCGAAATATAGATCTCTAATTGTCAAAGGATAGAATTCACTCTTCAACAAACCAATGAATATGCCATGTGTAGATTTAACTACATATTGCACTTTTATATATTTTATATTTTTATATAATAGTGCATTGTGAGGTGTTGTGCGATTGTAATTTGGAATAGATGAGAAGAATCAGTTGGTTTGTCTTATTTTTGCTCATTGACCAAACCCTTGAAAATTATATCAATACAAGTGTGTGCAAAGTCAATTGACTCAAACTAGTGCAAAGAGTTGAAACTACATATCTATCATGCTTGGAATTAAAGTTAAAGTAGTTTGTTTGTACATGTGAGTGGAATTTCAAGTGAGATATTTGTATAATCTCCCTAGTGAAGTGCAATGTAAAATATATGAACATTTTTCTAAAACCTAATTATGCAAGTGGATGATGTCACAGTGGCTTGAACAAGGTTGGTTTATTAAGGTTATAACTTCATCACAAGCATAGCAATAGATGTGATCAATTAAGGCTTTGAATTGAAAAAAGGAGAAGATTCACTCAAGCCTTGAATAGTGTTTTCTACTTAGTTAAATGAGTATGGATGATTTATATATATAGGGATCTCTAGGACATGAAACATGCAATGGCCAATCATGAAAAATAGAGAAATTAAAGGCATAGGAAACTAGGCTAATTTAAACACACAACCATATAGGACCGTCGAATCTGCATGAAATAAAATTGATAAATTTTCAAATAACCACCAAATATTTTCTTTGGAGAAACATATGCCCATAATGAGGGTAAGTAGCTTAAAAAATAGATAAATTAGGTTCATAGCTAAAAACAAATGAATATTGAAGACATATAGAGAGCTCAAAGGAAAAATAGAGTTTATTGTGGGGTAAGAAGTGTCTTAAAATAGCCAAATATACACAAGTGAACCAAGTGTAAAAAATGAGGGAAAAGATATAATGGAAAAGGATCCCATATGTCTACATAATGCTCCTGCTTTAATGTATGTATGTGATGTGAATATATGTGTGCATAAAAAATATAATAATAAGTTGAAGGACATACATTGATTTTTTTTGGATTGATACGGCTTTTGTGAGATCCTTACCCTATATGCTTTTCATCGGAGCTCCAACTAGTCTGGGACATAATCGGTGTTAGTAATATGGAATGGAAAGCAATATTAATAAAATAATGATAGAACTAAAATGCAAAAAACACAACATAAGAGAAACACAAATTTAACATGGTTCACCCAAAATGAGCTACATCTACATAAAAATAGCTATTTATTGTCTTATTCAGTCCAACAAATGAAGGGATAAATATGTAACACATCCATTACAATCTCCTCTTCACTCACATGCAGTGTGCCACCATGATTACAATGCCTTCATATCAAATGAGGGTTACATATTAAGGCAAAAAATGTACTAACATAGTTTCTATTGTTAGATCTGTGACCTAATAGTAACGATCCATATTTACTATGAAAGTATAATATTTTACAATGCATTTTTTACAAAATTTTGTTTTAAGGGCACTGCCCCCGAACCCCCTAGACCCCCATGACGACCTTAGTGGGGGGTTTTGCCCCCCCACACCTCCCTGTCAAGAACTGGGCATTATAATAAGATCAAAATCTACCATCAAACAATCAGAGGTCCAGATCCCCAAGTACAAAAGTACCATAATTACTAACAATGGCCACAATTGGCTTGAGAATAATAATGAATAGACATAACCAACTTAAGAATACCATCAATGACCATAACCATCCCCAAAATATCAATGATCGACCATAGTCAGCCTCCAAACCATTTGATATTTGAACTTGGGTGGTGCTTGTAGTAACCAAGTCACTTTACCAACTCACCCACATCTCATCGGTGAAGCATATACGTTGATTTACCTATAGAAGGATGGATGAATAAAAAATTCTTAAAAATGACTCCACCCACATATGTTGTCATTTCTTAGAAATTTTAGAAAACCTGAAAGTAATGACTAATTGAATAACTAGTCAAATTCATATAATGTTATAGTGAATATAAATAAAAACTAAAAAAATATGATCATAGGATTAAATAGCAAGGTTTGTATGTGAACCATGTTTCTGTAACCAATAAAAATATTCTAATGCAAAATCCAATTAGAACTTTCAAAGTAAGCTCTTACAACTCTCTTTTGCTTCTTGATCAAAGAAATAGGTACATGCCATCTATCCATATTTGGCTCCTCCACTTGAATCAAATTTTTTGAATCCTAAAATATTTTTCTCAATATCAAAAAATATTGGAAATATCTAGATATATGCCCCCTTTGAGGTGGGGAATTGTAAAACCTTTTCATGTAATCACTTGTCTCAAAATAAAGAGTTAAAATCACGATGTGTATCAAAATCTAGTCAAATATTGGTAAACCTTTGAAAAGTTGTACAAAAACACATGCATAATCATCAAAAAATATTTTCATGTATCACTCAATAATAAGATGCAACCTTGTGTTAGGATGAGAAATATAGGAGGAAACAACATGCCCCAATGAATGTTCTATATGCATAAACTATATATTCAAGGAGATAAGGGTATAATGCCCCTAATGGAAAAATAAGATAAGGACAAATGACATGCCTCCAATATTGCAATTGTGCCCCTAATATGGCTAGATAAAGTAGTGAAACACATACCAATAGTATGCCCCAATATATGCATGGTAAAGATCATGGAAATATAGGCACCAAACATAGTGAACCACAAATAGTAATGTGCATGATAAATATCATGTCACCAAACATAGTAATGTGCATGATATGGACCATTGCACCAATCATTGAATATAACATAATATATCAAAAACTCACACACAAGTATGTAGCTACATATAGGAAATCATCAAGGGACATATGACTCACAAGGCATGACAACATTACATGCCTTGACATAAAAACTCGAGGATCCTCTATGGATAAAGACTAGATAAGACATTGATAGACAACACAATCAACTACATTCAATCGATTGAATAATCATATGCATGCATACAAAGTAATAATGTAACGACCACAATATAACCACATAATGTATATATCCATATAACATGCAAGATGTAGACACATAAATTTCACCACATTTAGTGTCATAATTAACTTTGTTTAATATCAACACACTAACTCAACCATCACCTTAAATTTAAATTTTATCCTAACATCATTTCCCTCTCTTTTTTCAAATAATTATTTGATCCATATTAAGTAATTATTTATGCACACATATCCCACAAGAATTAATTAAAAATCCATAATTTCTA
Organism: Torreya grandis; assembly: GCA_037957365.1. NCBI lineage: Eukaryota > Viridiplantae > Streptophyta > Pinopsida > Cupressales > Taxaceae > Torreya > Torreya grandis. The sequence continues at coordinate 1,464,074 of JARHVA010001972.1, read as the reverse complement.
AGTCAACAAACATCTTCTACATTTCTCTCAACCAAGTGTGAATTCATCTAACCACTTCCTTAACTTCCTCAATCACTTGTTGAGTCATTCTTGAATTTTTTAGTCAATCTGGTGAGTCATCTAACTACCTTGACTCTTTCATGAAAAACTTTAAACTAACAACTAACTTTTCCCTTTTCTCTCAAACACATGAGAAATTGGTCTATTTCACAAGGATCAAGATTCAAATCTGATCATCCAAAATTAACATAATTCAATAAATCTATATTTATCTCGACCATCTATCTTCTCATCCAAAATCCTATAAATTGAAGTGTCATCATCCATTGTCATCAAACCATCATCAAGCTATCAAAGCGCTATTGAAATCATCTTGTGCATTCATAAGAAAATGAAGAATTTGCATCCATATGCTACTAACATTCTCTTTGTCTTAGAGAATGAATTAAGCATCCACATATCACATTGCAAGAGCACATCAAAGTTAATTAATGGAGAAGGTGATTTCCATTATTGATAAGATGGTACATTACAAGTATGTTTATTTGACTTATTTTGATTTAATAACTCTAACTAAAGTTTTAATTTAGCCTTTAGAATAGGAAGTTAATTGTTAATTTTATTTTCTAGCTTACATAGGTTCTAAAATTATAGTTGTCATATTCTAGCATGCCCAATGGGACCTTTTCTCAAATATTTTTCATATTGTATATTTTTGTTATAATTTTTGAGTTGTTTTTAAATTTTGTTTAGGTGCATAACGATTTAATCTTGGTCTAGATGGTTATTTTTGTTGTTTCAAGTATGGTTTTTGGAGTTCTTTGAGTTAATATATGTCTTCTATGAAATGTCAGATTTGTTCTATGTAATGATACGAATGTAGCTAACTTCATCGATTTTATGCATAACTTCTACGATCTAATGATGTACTTCAGTGGTTTCATTCTAACTGATTTATAGGTATTCTATTTGGTTCAAGTTGTTTGGTTTTAAATATTTTTGACTTTATTGACTTGTTATCATTCAAATTTTGTCATTTTCATATTCTTGTTTCCTTTTGTTGTTTTTTGTCATTTTACAGAACAAAAGTTTTGTAGCATAAAATGATGAATTCGTTACTAACTTCAATGAGTTTGATACATATTTCAATGGTTTTATTCTTTGAAATAACGGTTTCATTTATAGTTCATTGCTAACTTTATTTATGTTTTATCTTTCTAGTTTTTTGTCTTTTTTACTTTACCATCTTTCTAAAAATCTATTTTTTATTATTTACCTATTTTTGTTTCAATATTTTTGACTTTATTGTCTTGTTGTCATTCAAATTTTGTCATTTACCCTATTTATGTTTTCTTCTATTTGTTATTTTTTGTCATTTTGTAGAACATTGGTTTTGTAGCATAAAATGATGAATTCGTTACAAACTTCGATGGGTTTGTTACACATTTTGGTAGTTTGGTTCTATGAAATGGTGGTTTTGTATACAGTCCATTGTTGACTTTATTTATGTTTTATCTTATTGGTTTTTTGTCTTTTCTTCTTTACCATCTATTTGACAATCTGATTTATTCTATCTACCTATTTTGTTTCCTATTTTCTTAGTTTTTGTGTTTTCTGCAAAACAACAATTTTGTAGAACAAAACAACAGATATGTAACAAACTTTAGTGATTTTGTTAAAAACTTCAATAGTTTTGTAGCAAGCATTAGTGGTTTTGTAGAAAACTTTCGCAGTTTTGTAAGACAATCTTTTTTGTTTATTGTAGTTTTTGTATCTATTTTTGACTATTTTAAATATTCATTGTTTTGTGAGTAGCAAATTTGTGATTGTGTATTAATGGTTTTATTTTATAGAGTTAATTTTTTTGCTCTAATCTTTTTTTTTCTTTTTCTTTTTTGGCTAAATTGTAGGTTGTCAAATTTCTCAAGTCTTTACATATAAACTACTAATGGTTTTGTGTAGGACCGCAAGCCAAAGACTTAAAGGATAACCAAAAAGTAATTTTTATTTTTTACTAATGTTTGCTTTCATTTCAAGTTTTTTGTTAATTAATCAAGTGGTAAATTTATTAATTTCATTTCTTACAAAACTTGCTTGTGTGTATTACAAGACATTGTGCATGTTCTTTCCTCGTATCACATTGGTGACATTCCTTAGAAATCAAAAATAGTTATTGTAATTTTATGTTACCTACGGTATTCTCACAATGTTCTTTCATCATGTCATACTGGTAATGATCCTTATAAATCATAATGATATTAGTCTCATTTTTTAAATTTTGATAGGGGCTCTATCGATTGTAGTATTCATCACCACGTGATAGGACAAACCCTATATACTAAAGGGGTATATAAATGGAGGATCAATTATTTCAATTACCTAAGTGGTTGTGTGTTTTAATCACACCATGACATGAGTGGGTTTTATGCTCTAATACTCAAGATTTCAACAAGTACCTCAAAGTCTAATTTTTTGATGACACTCTATTGAAATCCTATAGGATTTCATGAAGTTTATTAATCAACTTATTCCACGGTCTTGGGCCTCATCGTACCAAAATTTATATAGAGGGCATCCCTTAGTTGAACTTGTGAAAAACATTAGCCTTAATAAGTCATTCAACCATTTAACTTGTGGTGCACTTTAGAGGAACATATTGCCTATTAAAATTGCTTTCAATGTACCTTTGAAATTAGGTTTGGTTGGCTATGGGTATGGCACTACCTCTATAGTTAGTGCTCTAAAATATTGGGCCATCACTATTCAATGGGATAACAAATATAAATGAAAGCCCATAAGTCACTCAAGTCTCTTGCCTAGCTTTTATCATTTTATGTGATTTGCATACTTTTTGTACTTAGTTAGATCTTGTGTGTTATCTTTGCTTTTATCTTCTTGTGAAAAAATAATAATTGAAATTTTTTTGTGTTTTGAAAACTAAACTATGTCTTTTGAATCAGAACCAAGTCCTTAATTTTCAAATCAAATCCTTAATCAAGAGAACTTCATCCAAAGAAATCCAAGTCCATGTAACTCAAAATCCTCGTAAATCAATTATAGTTTTGATTTGGGTCATAATCAATTTTGAGTCAAAATCAAAAAATCCATCCAAGCTATCTTGAACCAATCCTAAATCTAAAACTATATTGAGTCACAACCAATCTTGAATCTAAAACCATCTTGTTCTCATTCCCAAAATCTGATATTGGGGAGCACTTATGAGATTAGATCCTTGGAAGAGATGTCGGTGACAATAAGGGACTCTTGTTCTCCCATTTAGGATTGATACGAGAGAAATCCAGGGTAAGGAATATAAGTATTGGGCTCCATGATGTAGCCTACTTGAAATATTTCTCTAAGAGATGTAATACTACTACTAGGGATTCAATTCTCAATTTGATAGAAGAGGTCTTAACTCACCGTCTAATCTCAATTTTGGAGTGTTGTGTTTCACTTCTCCAATTTTCTAAAGAATGAGAAAGGTTAGTTCAGTTTCAAAATAAACATAAAATAAATTGTAAGGTAAGGCAAGAAAGAGATTCTTGGTTTGTAAAAGTTGTCAATGCTTCAAGAATGAGTGTGTGCCCAGCAACACATATACCACTGTATGCCAAGTTTCACGAGAAACTTGAACTTATTATCACATAGGGAAATAATTTGAGGAGGTAGTGAGAATGGTTAATTTTCAAACTCTTCACTAAATATAAACATATAAAAGGGACATGTAGTAAATTTCACACGGAGCCTTTAAAGTTATTTTGTAACATCAAACACATAGACTAAAAAGTGTTCCTAATGAAATAAAAAGAGTTCACAAATGAATTAAAATAGCAAGGCACATTCTAACTACTACATTCATCATATGTGGCAAAGCACACAATCAATTATTTAACACTAGCATGTATTCATGAAATAGGAATTAGTGGACATCTATGAAGATAGAAACACCATTGGAAAATGTAGTAACACTTACATTAATTTCATCAGAGTTTTTGTTACATGAAAATTCCAACCCATCTACAATAATGTAGACTACTATATAAATAAATATGGGATGCACCTCCTAGTAGCATGATATTCCCATCCATGGCCATGATGGCCCCAACAGTTAGTTACAACAACACTCAATAGAATATTCTTGTCATCCTTCCAAAAATATCTTCCTTGACCCACTAAGATAAATCATTAAAGGGATAGGGGGACCACTTCCTAATTGCCTAGGGTGTGCCTTCTTAGCTACTAGGGCAGCTACCATCAATCCAACTTGGCAAGAATCATAGTTGGCTCCTAGAATATCATCGCAACCTAGGCTAGTAATTAGTCATGGACTTGGAGTGAGGCCTCCATGGAAACTTTTACCTCTAACACTTGACTGATGCTAGCCATAGATTGGGTTGCCAGCTCGAGAATCACCTTGAACCTATCTTGGTTGGTTTTCTCTACCCTTTTTCGCATGACTTGGTTGAATTGGTCCAAGTGGACCTCAAATTCTTTCCTATCTAGTAGGGTGTCATATAGGTGAAATAAGACAATGATGTTGACCTCTTTGAAAGAAATCAGCATATGCCCCTTATCCTTCTCTAAAGGCTCAATCATTATCTGCACTGTATTCAACCATAACTCAATTTAAGTCCTCATGTTCCTAGCATAAATCTGGTAGAAGTTTAAGTATACCAAAGGTATGAGCTTAAGCTTCAGGAACATGCCTTTTTGAATAACTATAATGAACATTTTGCACTAACTATCCACATGGGTTCCTCTTTCCAAATATGCATGAGTGTGCTAGAGGTGCTTCTTACTTAAGGATAGGGTCTGGGCACCTCTCTAAGGACTAAAAATAAGTATTTTAAGGCCTCCATGACTCTATTGATTAGGCCTACTATGAAAGTGTTCCTCACCTATGATCTGAGCATGTGTACTTGCTCCTGCATATCTTCTCTAAATTTCTTAGTGAAGTAATTGGTAGCTCAGAGAATTGACATTGGGTCCTTATTTACTTTATCTTCTCCACTGGGTTTACTCATTTTGGTGAAGGAGAAGAGATCTTGATCAACACTCCAAACCATAGGGTTCACCTCCAAAGTGAAGATCTATGTGAGTACCCTCTTCATGATCCTTGATGTTCTAACGAACTATTGTTGGTCGTTTGGGTCTCCATGATAGACCATCTCTAGTCTTTGTGCACTTGAAAACTTGATGGACATGACCCAACTTGGTCCTGTAAATGTTTTGAAGGTATTAGAAGGTGGACTAAGAGGGGTGGCAACAACAGAAGTGGAAGAAAATATAAAGGAAAGGAGTGGAGGAGAAGGGGGCATGGGAGTGAAATGAGGGAGGATGAGTGGGGATCTCGCAAGAATAATTGGGAACGCCATTGGCCATGGATCATATTAACCTATGGACCAATGGCACCTATGAGTGGGGTATTCAATAAGAATGAGGATATCGACTAGTTAAATTTGAATTTTTGGGCCTCTGGGATATGGAAAATGAGGACTAGGGAGCCATGGGAGGGGCAAGTTGAATAGAGGGTCAGGAGGGAGCAATCAAAATTTGAATAGGGGGCTATAAGGGAGTTACCTTTAACTTCTTCTTAGGCCTCTTACCTAGATTAGTTGGAGCAATTGATGTGGAAACTATAATCTGTGGAGCTTGAAAAATTGTAGAAGTGACCATAGGAACAAAAAATCTAGGGGTCACTTGAATTGTGCACATGAGTGCACTTACCACTGAAGTGGTCATTAGAACTATTGAGGTGGTATCCATGTGGTATGTTGGCATCATGAAACTAGGATCCAGTGGGATATGAGTACCCTTAGAACTATAGAAGTGATCTATACTAAACTTGATACTAGAGTGGATGAGGGCCATGTAATCGAGGCACCTAGAGACTAGAGGGGGGATGTGAGGACTCTCGTGGGTTGAATGTGTTGAATGATGGGAGTTGGGAAGTGATAATGTTTAATATGGAAAGTGATAAGGGAACTTGAGGGAATCAAGGAGTGGATGCAATAGGGATAGTGGGAGGCCCAATTGGGGTAGACCTAATGAGAATGAGGAGTCTCAGAGGTGGTCCCATGGGCTACTAAGGAATGGTGGCAGTGGGACATGGATCTCTAGCGATGCCTATAATTGTTCCCTTTCCAATCTCACTTTAGGGTTTCCATCAACACAAAGTATAACACCTACGCCACCTATGGCTAAGCAACCTGTGGAGGTGGAGGTGACAACACCAAGTAGAAATAGTGGGAGATAGAGCCATTGAAGGCGAAGGTGGTGGGAGCCCTTGTATAATCCTCTTAGAGATGTGGTATGTGGCCGCTTGAACACCTTCTTTCTATTTATCCAATGCATGGATCATAGTTGGCTACAGTGAAAGTGGATATCTATAAATGATAGATAAGGACAATAAATAGAATATCGAGTAGTCATTCATAATAGTAGCTAAGTAGTTTTAAAACTATCGATACCTAGTTTTTAAAGAAAACCAAATAAGATGAAAATAAAGGTGAAAATCAATTTATCAAAAACCAAGTTATAATTTAGGAAATAAAAAAATCAACCAACTAAAAAATAAATTTAATTGTAATTACTATTAATTAGAGGTTAATTTCCTTTGCTTAGCTAGAGAATGAAACATACAAAACATGATCGAGCAAATTGATCTAATTGATAAAATAGTACAGAATAGAACTGAGTTGGTTGACTTGATCTATTAAAAAATAGGCCCAGAAAACAAAATCAATTGGGTCGATTTAGTTTGATGGCAAAAGACAAACATATAACTAGATTGAGTAGGTAAATCTAGTTGAGTGTGTGGGTGTAATTTTATAGAACTAAAAAACTTAGGGAAACAATACAAAAATTGATTTGTAACTAAAAAGCAGGAGATGTAATTTGCTTAAAATTGAAAAAATGGAAATACTAATATGCTAAGATGAACCTAGAGGATAGAACAAGATTGACCAAGTCAATTTAGTTATTTTTTTAGAGTGTTGAATTGTTGTTTGGCAGGGTCATCTAGCTAGATTTTTGATCCTATAAAGGCAAAAAATAGTGTTATTAGATAGAATCGAGTTGGTTGATCTAGTCTAGATAAACTGATATAATAAAAATAGGAGATTGAAACTAGATCTATCCTATCAATTTTGTTTAATTAGAAATCAAAATATTTCAAAATAAATAGAATTGAGATAGTCATTTTAGTTAGTTAAAACTGAGATACAAAAATGAACAAAATTGAGTTGGTCAATTTAGTTAGGCACAAAATATAAGATAAATGAATACATCGACAAGTTTGATATAGTTGACTGAAACTAAAAATCCTATATACAAAAGATAAATGTGATTGATTAGTTTGATCTAGTTAAAAACTTGTGCACATAAGATAAAATGCAATTGATAAGCTTGATCTAGTTGAAAACCTACACACAATATAAAACTCGATCGACGGGGTCGATCTAGTAGTTTGTAATTATAAAATTAAAATTTGAAAGGGTTAGATTTGCCTCAGGTTCACCAGAATGTATGCAACGAATTAGGATGGATCTACAACTTATCTTACTTAGTGGATTCTAAGCTTCAAGAAGGTAATCTTACCAAAACAACTCATTTCATAGTTATTTATATCAGTACATGACCAGTTTGAATCCGCTAAACCTAACAAAAGAATCTCTTACTACACAATACCAAAAGAGAAGGTTCCAAAGCCTCTAGGCAAATGATATGATGTAATAACCTTAGCTAAGCCTAAAATAAATAAAAAATATATAATCTACTACTCACTAAAGCTTGTGGCACAAAGGAGAATAGGTAAACAAACAAAACAAAACATGTAAAGAAAACTCTTTTTAAGTCAATGTAGATGTAAAATAAGGAGTAAAATATTCATCCTATTACTTTGCACAATATCTATCTACCAAATAAAAGAGTAAAAGTTAGGAATATTTACCTTGAATGAACATGTCGTGCCTCAATCTTTCCTTTGGCTAGTGGTACTTTGCAAAAATTTGTTGTGGCTTTGTAAGGATCACACTATAGAAATCAACTCTAGGTTAAAAGACTCCTACTTTGCATCCAAGACTCCCACAAGACAAGATTCTTTCCTTCTAAGGTAAAACCCTAAGTGATGATTCCTCAAGTGTAAAAATAATAGAATTACAATCTATAATAATGAGAAAATAAATGTTCCTCTTTATTGGATTGAAATAAAGAGGGTATTTATAGCCAAGGATTGACCCTAAACCCTCTCAAGAATTTATTCGACAAGATCAATTGGCTCGATCTTTTTATCCAAGCAAGATAGTAGTTAGATCTTGAACCAGGACGGTTAGGCTGACATTGTTCTGTAACATGTGTTCAATCCCCAACAAGATTGACCTAGTCGACATAGTAGGAAAATGAAGAATAAAGATGTTTTATTAATTAGGGACTATTTTAGAAGATGAATTACTTAAAGGAGTCGATAAATGGATTTTAATTGCTTAAGGAGTTGGTATTACGTAATGGTATAAGGACCAACAATATTACGAAGTACCAAAGACCTGCTACCCTTTTTCTGGTGCGAATTTCAGGTGTGCACTCAAAGATATTGAAACTCAATAAGTTCTTACAAAAGAGAAAGCATTAGTAAATGATAAAGTTTAAAAATATTGTGTGTATACATGGGCCATATGTCATATTAGTTTGTAACCCTAAATTTTAGATTTGTGGGAGTAGATAGGGTTATGGATATATAAATAGTTTAAACACAAGGGTGACAAAATAATATATAATAAGACAATGAATAAAAAATTTAGATAAACAATATTCTAACTGTATACATCTGAGATTTACTAAAAATAGTAAACTACAACTATTGAAAGATATTGTAATAAATAAGAAACAATGGTACTTAGCTAGTTTACTATATCTAACGAGATCTAGACTAAAAATAGGTGTAAAGTATGTACGATCGCTATTCTAGATCAATCACTAGATTATGAAAATTACACTTATGTGGTTGTAGACACTACTTTGATACTAGTATTTGACTATGATGCAAGTATCTAGGACATAATAATGACTAGATCTAGATGTGACCAACTTCAATGTTTTTGAGTTTTTTACCATCTTTATGTTTGTGTATTCAAATCTGGAATACAGATTGTCACTTTTTTTTGATTGATCAAACCCTAAATCTTCACTCTTATTCACCTTTAGAATGAGTTTACTAAAAATGGGTTAGTGGGTTCATAAATTCAACTTAACCTCAAAGACTCATATGTCAATGGGAATCGCCTACATAGCCAATACTCTAAGGAGAGCTTCAGACTTATGTAGTTCTCTCTTATATGTGAGAACATGTGTGTACAAAAGTGAAATATAATATATGATGATGCATGCAGTGATATAACTTGTAATTTGACAAATATTGCTCATGCGCTGCTCTTTGAATATTCCAAACTTATAATTAATTATTCATATACTTGATATAAAAATAGGGATGAATAGGGTAGAATAGCTTGGATGTCCACTTGATTTATTTAGCTTTGATAGGTGTTTTCTTAGTATTTGATAGATGAGAAATGAAAAAGCTTAAACTTTTATTTATACCACACCTTTTGAAAATATCTCACAGTAGAGTTCAATAAGACAAATAGGTCAACCATAGGTTTTAAATCATTTATATTTTAGATAACATTTGGTAACTAGACACTAAATAATGATATAGACATTGCCATTGATGGTAGTGTCCCTTTGTGGTTGGTAGTGTCCAGAAGGCAAAAATTATGTATGAATTTGAAACTGACAGTGAAGGATGTTTATCAAGTTTTAATCTTTATGTGTTTTACAAAATACCTAGGTCATCATAATGATATGGATTGAACTAAAAGATAAGCATTCAGGCACAATGAGATGGCAAATGAGAGCCTCTAAAAAATAGAGAAATCTATAATTGAAGGGCAAAACCCTGATTGATATTTATCAAGTTGACAAGACTGAAATGTTATAAATATTTAGTTTTAGTCTCTATATTTTCTCTCATTCCCATCTCCACCCCCTAATCTAGTAATGCACAAGGATAAATTATTAGATTGGAGGAAATAAATGTGTACTTGGGTGTGTATAACACACTTTATCTTTACTTGAGTCCATTTTGAGTGATTTATTGGCGTATGACTTATAACCAAGAGCATGTTATAGTGTAAATAAATGCATATAATTTAAAATTTAAAATAATTGAAATGCTTGAAAATAAAGAGACAAGGAATGAGTACATGTGTTAATGCCACCATATTGCCTCTTGATATTTTAACTTGGTAAAGATGTTTCCTTATGAAGCATTAGAGCTGAAAGAGGTTCAAACATGAACTTTTAAGATTTGAAGAGGGATACTGTAAAGTATTGTGCTTTCAATCCAGTGCAAGGATGAGTAGTGACACAATCATTGAGATCATTATATCTTAATTACACAACTCAAGTGTAAATATATATAATCTGGTGAGGGTGAGTGATTTAATCAACTCATCTTATAAATATGGTGAGATGTGATGATTTAATCACTCTAATGTATAATTATAGTTAGATTAAATGATTTAATCACCTCAACTTATAAAATGAACTAAATGTTGTAGCAAAAAAAACTCCATAATAATCATCTTGGTGTAATCAGTGCATCTTAGTGAATAATATAATTGGAAAACTTTATATTTTTTAGTGCAATAACATGGCATATGCACATTTAATATGTCTAAGTTGGAGTATGTGTCATAAATCTAAAAAAAAAAAAACAAATCTATGTAAAATTGGTCCAATATATAGGATTATGACCTAAGTGTATATCTGAATCATGGAACTGTTTGTGCAAGTGTGGAGGTCATGTCTTTATAACATGCCCCTACTGAAGTCTGTATATAATGAGTAAGTGTATAAGTGTAGAGATCATGTTTTTATGACATGCCCCTACTAAAATATAAAATATTGAAAATGTGTATAAGTGTGGAGGTCATGTTTTTATGACATGCCCCCACTAAAATCTGAAAACTATGAAAATGTGTATAAATGTGGAGGGCATATTTTTATGACATGCCACCACTGAAATATAAAAACTATGAAAATGAGTTATTCATTATTTTATGACATGCCCTCACTGATATGCCACCCCTTTTGAATTAAGGGAACTAAAACCTGTAAGGTACCTTATCACAAAAAGATAAGGTAGTTGTATAATTTGTGCATGAATCATGTAGCATATAGGGATAAGATGTCGAAGTAGATATACCAATTAAGATCAGAGTATGATCACATCAAGTCATGAAGATGCATGATATAGATCATGGCAATATTTAGAGAATAACAATATAAGCTCAACAAGCAATCAAGCACGCACACAAGAGCACTTAATGTTATGAAAAGGAATGGTCCAAGGAGACCTCATGCAAGGGGTATGTTTAACTGTCACAAAGTCGAATAGGATGACATGTTTAAATTTCCAATCAACATAGAATGACATATTCAAATGTCTAAACAAAATACAATGGCACATGGGCCAAAAATTAAGGAACATATTTAAATCTTACACAAATAAAACAATAGAAAACAATGGAATAAACTCAAGGAAGTGAAAAATAGATTAAGCATAAGTAACCAACATAAGAAAATTATACTAGTCCATGCACGTGTTATCAAAAAATAGTATATAACATTAGATTTCAAGTACACTGTGAAATATAAACATAGATAAATACATGTGTAAGCATTAATATATAAATTCAAACATGATAATGTGGAAATGATTATAAAAGATGTGTAATTTGTATCAATTGTGATCAAATAAAGCAGATGCCCCCAATGTACTATATGACATAAGTAGAGGAAACATCCAACATTTGGAAGTGCATAGATCACGTGTCTAGGTATGCCTATATCACTCAAAAATATGTGAAACATGTGTATATAGGAATGAAATGATATGTTATCTACTAATATCTATAAAAAAACCTAGATGTTAAGGAGCTAATAAAATCTAGGAATGCTAAATATTTTTTAAGTATTTGAATGTTTTTATATTTTCTTGAATATTTGACTTTTTTGTATTTTTGGAGTATTTAAAAGGAAAAGGTTATCATATGATCCCATCCAAGGGATGATCATAGGTAGCTCCAAACTTGGAATATGGTATTTAAAATTGATGGTATTGTTAAGGAACGTGCATAGGTGTCATATCTTGATCTGTAGAAGCTATGGTATTATGTGTATGTATAATAGGACTTTGTGGCTGTGAAAAAACTATAGAAGAATTATGGGTTCATGGAACCCATCTTTTAGTTCTCTGTGGTTTATTTAGAGTATCTACAATTGGAACATGTTTAGTTTCTATAAGTAACCAATTATGTTGTGTAGGAGTAGATTAAGAATATGTGAAATCCATTGTGTATCTCTTGTACAAAAGCCTCTCAAGTATGGGTTGCCTATGAAAGGCGATTGCTTGTTTTTTAAGGGGATTGTAGGTTTGCTAATTAATTGTCTTGTAATGAACTTCTCTTGTTCAAGTGGATATTTGTATGGAATTCTAAGAACTACGACTACCCTATTGGTATTAATGTATTTAATATACCCATACACTATGGAAGGTACTACGCTGAGTTTATATATCCAAGGCCATCTCAATAACATATCAAAGACTCATGTATATGATATAGCTAAGAATTTGGTAACCAAATGTGCAAGACCAACATGTAAAGGTAAATCAATCTCATCAATAACATGTTGTGATGTCCCATCAAATAATCTGACCATTTTGGTTGAAGGGTATAAAGTGTATATCCCAAATGTGTAAGTAATGTCATAGTATATACGTTCTCACTATCACCATTATCGATCATAATGCTATGTATAGGTTAATGGTCAAGGTATACTCGAATAAATAATGGATAAAGTTTTAAGTTATCCACTATTTCACTATCATCAAATTTAATAAAATCTCTTTGATCCATAGGAGGTATTATGCATGTATAAGTGCTAATAATACCATATAATGGGTGCACATAATGTGGTGGATGATGATGTGCATTTTATGTCATTTGTACTTCTAAATATTTTTTTAAATGATTTTGCAAAGGATTGTTAAATATCTTTTGATTTCATTGATCACTAGGTTGTGAACTTGAATCCTTTGGAGGATCATAAAATGCAATATTTTGATCATACATGAGGTATTGGATATTATGCTTCAAGGTATAACATTTATTCGTATAATGTCCAAGGCTGTAGTGATAGTCACAATATGCATTAGCATCATATCCTTTGGGTAGAGGTTGAGTCATATTAACTTCTATGGGAGGAGGGAGAGATATGATATTACACTTCACATGCTTTTGAAGTAAAGAAGTTGAAAACTTAGTAAGCATGCAAATTGTCTATTAGGTGCATTGAATAATATGATTCGATTAAGTTGTTGTGACTCTGCATTAACCATTGTGGTTACTTCCTTTTCAGGTTCTGTATGTTTCACCTTCTAGCTTGGTTTTTTATGAAACTTGGTATTACAAGTAGTAGGTGTGTTTGCTACATAAGCTTTTTCAAAGAAATAAGTTTCATTCCATGATCTCGAACAATATGGCATAAGTCATCAAAAGATGTGAACTTTTTAAAAACAATGGACTCGTGTAAGGGGGCAAAAAATCTTTACTTGGAGATGTCTTGAAGTTATTTATATTCCATTGGATTTGTCATTTTGGCCAACATTGTTTTATATCTCAAAACATATTCATTGATAAGTTCATTAGTTCATTTTTTATCTTTGTAATTTGAGCATATGACATTTTTTCAGCGATGTTGATAGAGAAATGTACTAACAATTGACTAGCTAAAGGTTTGAATGCTCTCATTGATTGGATTAGTAAATCATAGAACGATTATAAAACATAGTCTTTTAGGCTTCTTGGAAATAATTTGGTCAAAATTTTATCATTGGAGGCATAACCGATACATGTCACTTAGAAATATCAAATATATTTTTCACGATCACCTTTGCCATTATAAAATGTGAATTTGGGTGCAACAAAACCAGTTGGTAAAAGGTACAAATATATTTTAGGTGCAAGAGGATTATGTAACACATCTTTTGAATCAATAGCATAAAAAAATTTCAAAACATTTTAATCAATGTTGGTAACCTTAGCTTATAAAAGTTTTATAGTTTGTAAAATATCTTGCACATTTTGATTACTAAGGTTTGAAGTTTGAGAAGTCATCAAAGGGGATGGAAACATGGTTTGAGTTGATAGAGGCATTGAAACCGGTAATTGCATTGAAGTGTTAATAGTTCACATGGAGGATGTAACAATAATAGTATTTGTTTCATAGAACAACAGTGTAAACACATAACCCGTGCTCCCACTAGATGTAGGAATCAATGATGTGCTCAAGGGGATGTTGATTAGTACATAATTATTTGTATTACAACCTTAAATTCACCATCACTAGGTGAGAATGCCTTAGCCTTAGCATGTTTACTAATCTCATCTCTTGTAACATATAGAAATGCATTCATTAAAGGTTTTGTTGTTATTGAAATGATCGACTAGTGTTTCCTTATCTTCCATTTGAAAATGATTTTTGTGATTAACATGTTTCATTGTTTATAAATGAAAAATTCAGAATTTGAAACAAGTAATTTACAATAACCAAAAATTAAAAAATAGAAAACCCTAGGCCAATCTAGGGTTTTAAGAGCAAAGGTTGGGCTCATCAAATGTTTAAGCCTATATTTTAGATTAGTGGCGGTAGATAGGGTTAAGAATATAGAAATAGTTCAAACACAAGGGTGATAAACTAATTTATAGTAGGTCAATTAATAGAAAACTAAGATAAATAATATTTTTAATTTATACAATTGAGATTTACTAAAAATAATAAAGTACATCTATTAAAAGATATTACAATAAATAAGAAACAATGACACTTGGTTTACTGTGTGTAAATAGATTTAGACTGAAAATAGATGTAAGTATGCAGGATCAGTATTCTAGATTAGTCATCAAATTTTAAAATTTTCACTTTTGTAGTTGTGGACACTACTGTCGATATTAGTGTCTGACTATGACACAGGTGTCTAATACAAATAATGTTTGGATCTAGATGTGACTAACTTTATTCTAGATTTTGTCACCTTTATGCTGATGTATTCAAATTTGGAATACAAGTGTCCCTCTTTGTTGATTGATTAAATACTATATCTTTACCTTTCTTCATCATTTGAATCAATTTATTAAAAATTGGTTAGTGGGCTCATGGTGTCGAGCTAACCCCAAAAACACCTTTATTAATGGGTATTGGCTACATAGCCAATACTCCAAGGAAGGCCTCGGACTTATATAGTTATCCCCTATGTGTGGAAAAGTGTATGCACAAGGGTGCAATATACTATATGATGATGCATGTAATGATCTTGCTTGTAATTTGATAAATATCACTCAGATTGCTCTTTAAATGTTGCAGACTTGTAATATGATTTCTCCTATGCTTGATGTTAAAAAATGGATGAATAGAAAAGAATAGCTTGGTTGTGTAATTAATTTATTTAACTTTGGTAAGTGTTTTCTTGGTATTTGTTATATGAGGAAAGAGAAGGCTTAAACTTGTATTTATATCACAACTTTTAAAAATATCTCACAATAGGGTTCAATAAGACAAATAAGTTGACCCATAGGTTTTAAATCATTTGTAATTTGGATGATTTCTGACAACTTAACACTAGATAAGGATTTGGACACTACCATCGGTGGTAGTGTCCCTCTGTGGCCGGTAGTGTGCAAAAGGCTAGAAAATAGGTATGGATCTAAAACTAACAATGAAGGATTGTCAGGCCCCTTTTCATGCTAAGTAGTTGATTCATGCCAACTTAACAAACACCTAGGTGTGAGACAATCATGGAGGATGGTTGTTATTTTGTCTTTTAGCAGTACCAGCTGGCTAGAGGCTAAGAACTCCAATCAACATTAAGAAGTGGGTGCATGGAACAATGATGGGAGATTAAAGACAAGTGATTCCTTTTGAATCAGGTAGCATCAAGAAGCAGGTACATAGGATAATGGTTGCATATTAAAGAGAAGGCATAGTGAAAATAGTAGGATTTGTACCTCTAGCACCAACTCAACGATCAGTGTGTTCCATTCCCTATGAACCTAGGATGCTCCGAAGTCCTATAAAAAGGAAGTTGAGTTTAGTTGAAGAGGAGAGGTGAACTGGAGTAGCAAAGCTTTGATGAATTATTGTTGGGTAGTTTCCATTAGCATTAGGACTCAAGTTAGGATTTTTTTTGATGCTCCCCTTTGTAACGCCCAAGCTCGACTGTGAGCCTCTGGGCTTGTAGAAGCTTATGTCGAGCATTTGCTCAATTTATATGGACTATACATGCATTTTTGTTGAATTCCATTAATGAATAACACTATTTGAACGTTTATTGATTGTATGCTTTATTTTTTTGAATGTATGGTTGGGTTTTTATAAGTTTTAACTTGACACGTTCATGGTGAACTTGTAGATAGCAATGAACCTTGCACCCATAATAGGAAATGTGTTAAGTATGGTTAAGACCCTGCACCTTGAAATGATACCCGCACCTAAGCACAAGACTATGCCTAAGCCCATGAACTAGATACCCCATTGCCCCTCAAGTGCTTGAGTACCATTGAGCTTATGAAACCCAAGGCTTGCACGCATAAATTCACAACCATTGTTTCACTAACAAAAGCCCTTGAATAACAGAGTTGCATTATGGCACAATTAGCCCAACACAGACCTTGGTCCCTTCTCCATTGTGCTTCAGGTGAGAACATAAGGTTTGCACCTTATGTATATTGATGTCAGTGCAATCTAGTGATAAATGTTGAACACCATAGGATTAGTCAGGGCCTACACCCCATTAGAACAAACCTAAAATTGACCTGGATAGCTAGTTAAGTGCATGACTAGGCCCATGACTGAGAGGCATACTTTTCTATAGTGTTTTGGTTCTATTGTCAAGATGTGTTGAATTTTGTTGTTGTAATGGTGCACCAGGACAATGCTCCAACTCTCCCTCGAGAACATCAAGCACTAGCTAGAATGAGTGGAAGATAACTTTGCATTGAGGCATCAAACTTATAGAAGGAAGAACCCAAGGAAGTGGGTCCAGAACCACTTTTTTGATGCCCTATATGAGGTTTTCTTTTACAAACTACCAGAATAAGTGTACCATTGGTTGGTTGCTTATGCGACCTATAGAAGCCAAAGTTAAGGACAACACCTTAGGTGGACAAAATAACACCTAGAAAGGCTTGAGAACTTAGATGCCACCTGGATTAGAGCTACAGACAAATAGTGGCAAGGGGCATTGAACTACATGTTTGAGTACACAGTATCGACATACTCCTACCCTGAAGAAGCATAGTACCAGTACTTGCATGAGCCTAGAGGCACATTTATGAAAGAACTCAATATCGAACTCAAGAAGTTGATGGTAGACTACGACTTTGAAATAGTAAGGATGGAAGGCTAAAGTCATCTCACATATGAGCAACACAATGAGGAAGAAGGGGATGTATAGGTGAGGTACAATAGAAGGGGATGAGTAGATTGACAATAGAGAGCTCAGAAGATAGGCTTATAATAAAAGGAGGCTTGGACTAATAGAAGATCTAAACCCTGGAAGTGCCGAGAGGACTCATAACAAATGGGAACGGCATGGGGAAGGATCTCGTGAATGGTAGTCATGCCTAGAGGAAGGAGCCCTCAAAGCCTTGGAACAAGCTCCATAGTTGATGGGTGAATGCTTGAGATCCCTTCAAAACTTGACCATTGGAGATGCACCAGATGCACCTACCCCCTTTGAACCTATAGCACAAGATCATGTACTGAATTTCCTAAAGGAAAATAGAAGATTGACAACTAAACTCATCGTCAATGTAGACTTTGATCATTTTTTAAATTTGGACCATAACTTTGTGATTGAACAAATTATCCCATATGAGGAGGTAAGTGAATATACCTCTAGAGTTTGAGGTGCTAGACTGACTAGATAGAACGTGAGCGTAAACACCCTAGTTTGGCCAATGTTAGCTACCCAACCTAGGTAATTACCCATAGGAAGTAACCCTACACCACTAGTTGGTAGTATGGCACCATCATCTTCTATGGCACCAATAGTAACCATCAGACCAGTGCTTGGCCTAGTGGCTCGAGGGCTTGGAGGACCAACATCAAGACAAGCACCAGGAGGACAAGTGCCTTAGGCACTAGTTGCTTCCTAGCCCTATATCTATTATGAGATAACCATGCACCTGCTAGAGTATCATGGTGTGGAGACCAATACAAAGCATGTGATCAAATGTGAGTTACAATGGTGCACTCGAGGAATAACCTAGTTCGAGCACAAGGCAACCAGTTTGTAATAACCTTGATTGACCATGCCCATACTTGGTATAGGAAGTTTGATCCTAACCAGGTTATGGTTGATTATGACACCCTGAAGAGAGCCTTCTTGAAGGAATTTGATATACATAAGTTTGAGCAGTAGAGCATTATCATGCTCAAGGAGATCAACTAAGATTTATCAGAGAACATGCACTTGTACGATGTTAGATTTAAGATGCTCTTTTTCAAGCTCCCTTACAACATTCACCCCTCCCAACATGCACAATGGTTCATTAGAGGACTGATAGTGCTTTTTATATGCAATCAAAAATGCATCATGTCTATGAATTAATCATATATTGGATAAGATAGATCACACCTGCACTTTCGATTGGGATACACTTGTTAAGCAGGAGCATGACCAATATGATGATCTGCTAGACCCAGTTAGGGAATCACTTGTCACAACACATCATTATAGGAAGGGTTCCAAAGCCTACAATCTAACACAATCGCACAACCCTAATAAAGTCCTAAATTTTCAAGACATTCACTTATACTAATAGTAAGAAAGTAAAAATCTAATATAGTGTACACCAAAGCTTATGGCATAAAGTGGGAGTTACAAGCAATAAAACAAACATGTATAGGGAACTTCAATTAAAGTAAGTATGAGTAACACCTTAATACATAAAATATGAAAGATAGTATTATTCGAACCAACACTTATGCTACTTATATCTATTAAAAAAGAGGAGAATAAAGTTAGAATATACTTACCTAAATGTGAACCCATCGATACTCAATCTCTCCCTTGGCAAAAGGGGCTTCACAAGAGGTTGTTGTGGTTGTAAGGATCACTAAGAAAGGCCAAAGCATTAAAGACTTATCCACGAGACTAGATTCTCCAAATAAGAAACCTAAGCTAAGTCTCCTCAAGTAGAATGGTAGAAGAGCATATTATGAAAAAATTCAAGAAAATAATAACTCTTGATTGCACATATAAATAGTGGCTGAAATGATCTCGTATTTATAGGTGGATCTTGCTCTAAATCCTTCCAAGAATGTCAGTTGTACAGGATCAACTCAATCGACCCATTGCATTTTTGAGAACAATTTACCAAATCTAAGTTGGGTCGGTCGAAGGGATAACAATCTAATAAAGTAAAGTATACCCCTAAATTGTACTGCGTTGACCCAATCGACCCAGTACAACCGACAGTCTAAAAGGAGTTTAAGACAAGAAAAGGAGGAAAGAAAGAGAAAAAGACTAGGAATACTCAAAGGAGGAGAAATAGCTTAGGAAATGCTTTTGGGATCTGGTTGAATTGGTAATAATGTGGCAAAAAGGGACAACAATATTGTGAAGCACCAATGGTCTGACCACCCCTTTCCCAATGCACCCCTTATAACATGAACTCAGAGAGATTGAGTCTCGATAAGTTCTTACATTATGTAAATCATCAGTAATCAATAAAAGTTAAAAATATTGTATATACATATGCTCTACTCGAAGCTCATCATGTGTCACTCAGGTGCAATAGGGAATGGTGCTTCGAGAAAGAACATAAGGACACATAATGTTGATGCTAAAAAACATTGCATTATTTTAAATCAAAAATAATTGAAAGTAAATGATTGAAAGGGAAACTAATCTAAAAAGTAAATAACTAAAAATTAAATGCAATGTGTACCTTGAATTACTTTTATCATGGGATGGTTTTCTATTTTGTTGTTAGTTTTGATTGTGTAGGGCACAAATATTGCTTTCGACAAACCCAAGAGTACAAAACTAAAGAGCAAAAACAAACACAAGAAAAGCCAAGATAGCTGGTGCTATTAGGATGGGACATAGTTGGGGTGACAGGTGCTATGTTAGACCAAATGACTAAGTCAAACAACAAGAGTAAATCAGGCAACCAAAAATCCAAGGCTATTAAAGACCGAAAAACTCAAACAAGCTATCCTAAAGTAAGAAAGCCAAACTCACCAAGTCAAACCAAGGATACATGTCAAACAGGATGGTAAAAATAAATAAAAACAAATGAAAGGTAAAAGATTAAAAAAAATGGTAAAACAACATTGATGAGTGAGCAGTAACAATCCACATCTCACTCAACAATGGAAAAAAAATGCATAAAAAGAAAAACAACATTGTCGAGTGAGAAGTAACAAGCCAACCACATTCAACAATGGAAATAGGATACGAACTCAAGTGTCCATAACAATAAGACAACAAAATCATAATAAATGGTAAAAGGAAAGTAAGTTTATTAAATGTAAAATCATGGTGTAAAGAAAGAAGAAATCCATATATTTTCAAACATGTTTTTCTCTAAGGATAGATAAAACTAAAACAAAGTAGTGCTAGCATATTTTTAAGAGATAAAGAAGAAGGAATTAAAGAAGGGAAAACAGATTTTAAATCACAATTTATCTATCAAAGGGGGGAAATGAAATAGGTGGAGGGGTGAAAGAAAGAAAAATCAAGGTAGAAGAACTCTTTATTGAAGTCAAAACACTCAAATTAGGTTTGTCAAAATAAGAGGACTTTCGACCTTAAGGACTCTAAAGAACTTCTCTTAGCCACATAAGTCTTAGGTCAACAAATAGAGTATATACATCATCCCATGAAGGTTATATTCATAAAAATTAAAATGGACCTACCTCCCCACAACGTGTTCCCCGCTCTTCAGGACCCCTTACAGAGTTGGTGGTCTACTGTGAAAATTGGGTACTTGCGTGAGAAAGTAGATAGCACCATAGAGTTTTATTTTTTTTTAAATCCCCTATTCTAATCTACTAGCCTACCGCACCCTAAAGGACTTAGGCTCTATGTGAAGCCAACTGTAGAGTTTGAGATTCGATTGGAGATATGTTTGTAATCACATTTTTTAGTGTGAATTTGACTTTTGAGATTTGTATGTTGGCTTTTAGATATCATTACCTTTTGTTTTCAAATGATTTAGCTTTTATATTTCTTGATGGATTTTTCTATTCCTCCTCCATATGGATTTGGAAGACCAAACATAAGTGCTAAAGATGACTTTCATTTGAATACTTGGGACAAAGTTGCTAAAAGAGAAAAACTTCAAAAAGCATGTGATCTAAGAGTCTTATAAATCTAGGTGAAATAAAAATGTTATCTTGACTTCAACCTTATTTTATCCAATGAGGAGATGAAAGGAAGGGAAAATCAAGAGGAATGACACACAGAACAATTAAAATTGCTTCAAATTTCAAAAAATGTGACAAATGCAAAGAAA
Organism: Torreya grandis; assembly: GCA_037957365.1. NCBI lineage: Eukaryota > Viridiplantae > Streptophyta > Pinopsida > Cupressales > Taxaceae > Torreya > Torreya grandis. The sequence goes on along the minus strand of JARHVA010001972.1, from coordinate 1,442,430 downwards.
AATACAATGACAGTGTGATTCCTTATCATAAGAAAGAGGGAAATGAAGGAAAACATGCTAACATATATTGTTGTGTAAATTTCATCTAGCAAAAGAAACAAAAGATAAAGTTGGAGAATAAGGATGAACAACATGAATAGATAATAATTTTATGAAGGTGGCCAAGTCATATCCACGGTCTTAAAAGCAACTCATAAAAGAGAGACCCACGAGGGTACCGATAAGCAAGAGAAAAATGAGGTGAGGGATTCTTACAATGCAACTCACAAATAAAAACCCAAATGATGCCAAAATAGCATTGGCAAGCAGTAACAAGAAAAAAAATTAAAAGATGGTATTTTGTAAGGAATGTCAAGTGCTATCTGCAGTCTTACAAAGCAGCGCACAAAAGAAAAACCCAAGGGGTAGGAAAAATAAGAAAAAATGCAAGAAGATAAAGAAACCTATGGTACATTAAGAAATCAAAAGACCAAAAAGAAGGACTAAAGGTTAGAAAAAAGAAATTGTTGTAGAGGGAAAGACCCATGCTTAAATAACCTACAAAAATTGTCAAATAAATATAGATAGATAATATGATAAGAAGTAAATGTTTTGGCAAAGTACTTTTTAAAGAATTAAGCGTTGGCGGGCTCTTTTAAAATATGGCCTTTATTAGTTTGAAGATAGTATGTGCTTGGACCAACAATGTCTTTAACTAAATATGGGCCCCACCATTTTTGGGCATATTTACCTTTTTTATCATGGGTGTAGTCTAATTTAACGACAAGATCACCAACATTAAAAATGTGGATTTTAACATGTTTGTTATGTTGTCTGGTGATGTGAGCCTTATATTGGTGGTTATGTTGTAAGGTAGAAAGATGGCATTCATCAAAAAGATCAAGGGCATGAAGGCAAGCTTCATGCAATTCTTCATCGGGAATAATGCCATGAAGAGATATATGAAGAGAGGGAAGCTCAATTTCTAAAGGAAGAACTAACTCAGAACCATAGACTAGAGAAAATGGAGTTGCCCTAGTGGCAATGCGTATGATAGTCTGATAGGCCCAAAATGTAGGGTAAAGATGAATATGCCAATCCGTACGGGTTTCGTGAATTGTCTTTTGGAGAATTTTGTTAAGAATTTTATTAGTGGCCTCAGCTTCACCATTGCATTATGGATGATAAGATGTGAAAAATTTGTGATTGATCTTGAATTTGTTGCAAAGCTATTTAACATGTTTATTTTTGAAATTACCACCATTGTTGAAAATAATGGTATGGGGAATGCTAAAGCGACAAATAATTTAGTTAAGAATAAATTTGGATATGGTAGGACCGATGACATTAACAAGGGGCATGGCTTCTACCCACTTAGTAAAATATTCAGTAGCGATGATGATAAAGACATGCCCATCTTGGGAGCGAGGGAGTTTACCAATGAGATCGAATTTCCATGTGAAAAATGGCCAAGGAGATTTGATAGTTTGAAGTTCAGTAGGAGGCTAATGGATAAGATCATTATGAAGCTGACAAGAAGTGCACCTTTTATTATATTCAATTGCATCATTTTCAAGAGTAGGCCAAATGTAAACCATACGTAGGCATTTGTGTGTTGTAGCATGTCCGCTACAGTGACCACCACAACTGCCCCCATGTGCTTGTTCAAAAAGAGAAGGGACCTCATCTTTCATTACACAACAAATCAAGGTACCTTCAACATTATGATAGTAAAGGACTTTGTGTCGAAATACATACTTGAAAGATTGTTTATGAATGCATGTTTTTTGATGAAAGTTTAAATTAAGAGGATAAGTATGGTGTTCTAAGAATTAAATGATGTCTATATACCAAGGGCTTTGTCTAATGGTAATAGCCTCAATATGACAAAAAAGTGAATCTGGTAGTTGAGTTGAAGATGGAGATTTTATTATCTGTATAAGAAAAGAAGGATTGGAAAGAACTTGATGTGGATGAAATAGAGAAGCTGAAGAGGCAAGAGAGTCAGCAACGAAATTTTGATCTCTAGGAATACACTCAATAGTGAAAGAGATAAAATCCTTAATGAGAGTGGTTGCAATTTGATGATAGGTAATAAGGTTTTCACTTTTACATTGATAGTCACCATTAACTTGATGAAAAATAAGTTGAGAATCACCTAAAGCATGAAGATATTGAATGTCTATATATAGAGCAGCTCGCATGCCTAAGATAAGAGCTTCATACTCGACCATATTATTGGTGACATCAAAGGTGAAGCGAAAAGCTAAAATAATGATCTTACCGAGACGACTAGTGAGAATGCAAGCTACCCCAGCTCTTTGAAGGCTTTTAGCACCATCAAAGTGGAGGGTCCAAGTATTCTCATGCAAGTCAACATTGATTTCAGGGAGCTCCTCAATAACTATGTTTGGTTTAGTAGTATCAGAGGGAGTGGAAGATTCTTCAAGATTATTAGCTTCAAGATCAACATTAAAGCTATGAAAATAATATTTAAGAGAGATAGCTTGATTAAGACCTTCAATAGAAAGAATATTGTCATCTAGAAGGTCATCTTAAAGGGAAGAAGTCATTGGAATGAGAGTTGTAGCAAGTTGGTCGGCTATGACTTTCCCTTTAACAGTTTTTTGAGTGATGATGCGAAGATCGAATTCCATAACGAGGACCATCTATTTGTCAATTCTATCTCTAGGAGGAAAGGATTTAGAGAAGAAATGATGAAGGGGGTTAGAATGATGACATAAGTAGTTTGGTAAAGCATATAGTGGCAAAGCTTTTTAGTTATGAAATAGATGGTGAGATAATCATGCTCAATTTTAGTATAATGTGTTTCATAATCAATGAGGTCTCAGCTAATGTAATAGATAACATACTCTCTCCCTGTATCATCTTGTTGGGCAAGCATTGCCCCAAATGAAATAAGTGTCGAAAAAGTATATAGAATCAAACGTCTATCATTGGAAGGAGGACGAAGTGTAGGTGGATGAAGCAAAGACTCTTTCATGTTTTCAAAGACTTTTTGACATGGATCTGTCTATTGTAAAGTAGTACTTTTCTTGAGAAGGGAATTGATGGAGTGAATTTGATATGTCATTTTATGGAAAAATCATCTAATTGCCTCAAGATTGCTTAAATAAGTATGAATGTCGGGAATAGAATGAGGAACATGCATGTTAATGATAACACTAATTTTGGCAAGATCAACATCAATGTTGCAGACAGAGACTAAGAATCCTAACAACTTGTTAGATGTAACTCCAAATACACATTTGTAAGGATTAAGTCTAACTTTATATTTAAAGAGACGATCAAAGATGATAGCAAAATCGAAAAGATGATTCTTACGATGTTTGAAATTAGCAATGAGATCATCCACATAGGTTTCAACAATTTTGTAAATGAGATCGTGAAATATGTGAGTCATTGCACATTGGTAAGTGGCTCTGGTATTTTTGGGACCGAATGGCATTTTGACATAGCAATAAGTGCCCCATTTCATAGTGAAGGTAGTCTTATGTTAGTCTTTGGGAGCAATATAAATCTGATTGTATCCCAAGAAACCATCTATAAGAGAAAATTTCGTAACCAATTGTAAAATCAATCATGGCATCTATTGAAGGTAAGAGGAATTTGTCCTTGGGACAAGCAGATTAAGATTATGGAAATCAATACAAATGCAAATAATCATAGTGACTTTCTTCCAAACGGGAACAATGTTAGACACCCATTCAGAATAATCCACTCATTTGATAAATTTAGCATCGAGTAATTTGATGATTTCCTTATGACATAAAGTTGAAACTTCAGGTAGAAATTTTCTTTGCTTTTGATGCAAATGCTTGGCATCATGATAAGTAATGATATTATGCACTACTATGCTAGGGTCAATGCCAAGCATGTCCTCGTAAGACCAAACGAAAGCTTCACATTATTTGTCAAAGAATAAGCTAAAATTATGACATTTTGTAGGTGAAAGCTCTCGAGAAATTGTAATTGGTCAAGGACATGATGGGGTACCATATTCAATGTGAGTGGTTTCTTCAATAAGCTTGGCAAGACCATCTTGAAAGTGATATGGTGTGTTAGGCAAGGCTGAAAATGGATTTGTTTTAGGATCAATGCTAGCAATAAAGTTGTTAAAGCAAGGAGTTTTAGTCTTGAAATTTTTGAGTTTATGATGTTGTCGAGGAAGTTGAGTTTCATGGACATGGAGTAACTCAAGAATAGCTTCGTCACTAGGCAAGGTACGAAGAGGACCATAATATTTGACATCTACTTCAAGATATAAAATTTGAATGCCATGGTCATCATATTCAAAATGAACCTGACAGACATTGGTTGCCTTGGCATCAAGCGTAATTTCAGGATTAGATGAAGTAGACGGAATAGAGGAGATTGGAGTATCAGTGGATTCAATTATGGGAGAAGGATCTGATGGAATGATAGAATCCAAGGGTGTAGGCACTTCTGAAGGTTTGGAAGGCATAATTTGTGTTACCACCCAAGGAGTATCAATAAGAGGAGGATTGACATGAGGTACATGACCCTCAAGATCTAAGGTACGGTCCACAAAAATAGTATGCACATCTGGATTAAAAGCATGGACTTGGGATAAAGTTTTTTGGTAGTGTTGGATGTCCAAATCTCTACATTGAGCTTGGGCTATGATATAGTTGTCATCATATGTTGGAAAAATTGTATATGCTTGAAAATCAGGGAGAGTTTCAGAAGGTGAAATCCCAATATTGTTGAATGTATGAGGAGACATGATGAGAGGATCTTAAAATAATTTAGCAACTCCAAAATAATTGCAAGTGAAGTCATCTTCTGGTAAAAAAGGCTCTTGAGCATTGCATGGAGGGGGAAAGTCAATAATCTCATCAATCAGAGGAACAATACAGTGTCTTGGTAATAGAGAAGGAGGAATCCATTACGAAGTATATGGAGGTAACTTGGTAGTATTGCAAGTATGTTGCAATTCATTGGGCTCATCATCATCGGAATCCGCAAGAGTAACTTGTAGATTAGGACTCATGTTGATGAACTTTGGTAAAAGAACATTGTTAATCTTAGGATTTGTAGGAATATGATATTGGGGTTTTGGATTAGGAAGTTGAATGCTCCATGGATTAGGATCGGTTTCATGCTTGTACCATTTCCCATTATGTAAGAATTTAATACATTGACTACCAGAAGAAGCAATGGCCCTCATTATATGAGTCCATGGATGACCAAGAAGGATATTGTAAGATAAAAGGAGATAAAGGACCATAAGCTTGGTTTGAACGGTCTTAGGTCATATGGTTAATGGAAGCCATATACAACCAAGTGGTTTTTTATTAGTCTTATCAAAACCACGACAAGTAAGATGAGTTTGCTTAAGATTATCCTTGTTATAATCAAGTTGTTGTATAAGCCACAAGGATGTCACATTAATACCAGAGCCCTCATCAACTAAGACTTTTCAGATAAGAGTGGTATTAATGGCTATTTTAATAAAGAGTGGCGGATCATTGGCATGAAAAAGAATTTCATCGTTAATAATCTCCTCTTCAAGGAATTTAATGGAAGGTTTGGAAGAGGGACACGAGGTTTCAATGGTGTTGATATTAGTATGTTAAGAGTTAAGAGAAGGTGGTTCTTCATCTATGGAGGATGGATCTTCAATTTATTGCAGTTGTTGCATAATAAATTTATGATGATAGGATGAAGTGCAAACCAACTCCATAAGAGGAATCTTAAAAGGCATAGAGTTGAGTTCTTCAAGAAAATTCCAATAAGATTTAGAAGAACCAGCATGAGTTTTAGAAGGTGTTGACCATTCTGGCCCTGCAGGCCAAAATCGGTCTCCTTCACCTGTCGTTTTGAGCCAGTTCAAATTTAGTTTGCACAAGTCTTTTGGCAAAAGGAGGAACCAGTTCAGTGGTTCAACGTCGGAGTTTAACGACATGATCTTTCCAGGAACTTTAAACTTGAACTTGGAATCATGGTTGGTTCAAACGGTTGGTTCAACCGCGTGGTTCAGTCATTTCAGTTCAAATTAGTTGGTTCAAGAAATTAGCTCAAGTTGGAAGGGCCAAAAGATCATTTTCAAAATCCTGAAGGGTAGCAGTGCTTGCGACGGGCACTCAGGCAACAAAAAGGGCCTTTGCAACTTTTCTGAAAGGCAATTTTGGAGACCAAACAGCCCTTGCAAAGGGCAGCTGATGAGCAAAGTGGACCATTACAAGCTCCGAAGGGTAACTTTGGGTTTGATTTAGCCCTTGCAGAGGGCAGCTGGTCAAAAGGGCCAAAAGGGACTTGCCCTTCGGAAGAAAGACCAAGGCAAAGATGGAAAAAAAGGGAAACGTTGAATTTCTTCGAACAAAATGTCCGAAGGAATTCCTTCGAACATTTTTTCTGAAGAAATTCACAAGGTAAAGAACAAACAAGGAATTCTTTCAAAAAAATTCCCATGGCAAAGTGAACAACCCTTCGAACTTTTGTCCGAAGAAATTTGCCCGAAAGGGAAGCCCGACTGAAGGGAAAGCCGATAGAAAACAAGTGAAAAATATGAAGAATTCCTTCGAATATTTTATCCGAAGGATTTGAGGACCAAGGAGCCCGAAGGACCCCAAAGGGCAGGTGCCCTTGCGGGGGACTCTCGGTGACCGCAAAAGGGACCTTTCTCAGGGCCCAAAGGGACACCTTCCCTTTGAGAGGTTTCAAGGACAAAAGCCTGACCAAAAGAAAAAGCCAAAGGAATAAAAAGCCGAAGAAATTGCCAAAGGGGATGACGGGCCCAAAGACGTCAAAATTGAGCATAGCAAACTAGCCGTTGGAGGTTCAAACGCCCAGTGATGGGTGCACAGACGTCCAATTTAAAGCGGTGAAATAGCCGTTGATTTTGAAAAACTTAAGGATAGGCCACAAGTGAACTCAGTGACCTGCTGAGAAGATAGCCCCAAGTGCTCACAAGGCCAAGAAAACACAAAGCCAGGAAGGGACAAAAAATAGCAAAGAAAGACGGAACAAAATAGAGAACCAAGAACATGGCCACGCATACATAGGACAACATCTAAAATGTTCCAAAAGACGCAACCAGCTAAGCACATATATGGACAAAATAGCCCAAGTGGCAAAAAGTGTCGGCACAAGGAGTTATTCCAGCGGTTGACACAGTCTCTGCCAAGTGGTCATGAAGGAGTGCAAACAGTGAACGGTGCGACCTATTTTTTCTTCTCTTTGCATTGATGAGCAGACAAACCGCGTGAATGTCTTGAAGGAGCGGTCTTGTTTACAGATAAATGGCACGACCCATGCTTTCACAATAATGTTTAAATGCCAAAGTCAAAATTGGCAACGAACACAGCATTCTCTTTCAGTGGCTTCCTCTTTCCAATGCTCTCAACGCACATGGGCCACTTGTAAAAGAGCGCCAAAGTATATTCCAAAAAGCTTGCCACTGCTTCCTCTTTCTCTATATATATTGTAACTTCTCATTTGAGAGATATATCTCTCAACTTGTATGGCATAGCCCTGCAGGAAATTTACCTTGAATCAAAAAGAAGCATTTTACCTCCATTTTGAGCTTGCACTTTCGTATATGTTGATGGCTTTGTCCTGTGTTAAGTCATTTTTCTTTATGCTTTCATAGAAAGATTCCAGCATGACTAGTGTATTGTGAGTTCTTCTTTTGCAGGTTAGCTAGAAGTGTCCCTAGAAGAGTATAGGCGCATGTGAACACGCTGCCATAGTGTGTCTTAGAATGCCTCTGGTAATTCTTCCTCCCTGTATCTCCACAGACCCTTTGCTCACTGATGTAGAAGAATTTCTCGTATCAAATGCAGTGTATGTCAGCTTGTTCTTGGTGGAAAGTGTGTGTCAAAGCTGAGTAGATCAACCATTTTTGGTGCATCATCATTTAGTTTAGGTTCTATTTTCAGTAAGCCTTCTCTCTTTTCCCCCTGCCCCCATTGTTAGCAGTAGAAAATCTAGGACCTCAGAGATGCATCAAAGGGAGCTAGCCCTTATCTAGAGATTCTCCCCTCAGTTTTGCCAGACCCACAACAAGAGGGGAGTCTCCATTGTGTCGCGTAGAAGACAGAAGCTCAGCATTCTGTCAAGGGTACAAATCCACAGCGTCAACAGTTTTTGGCACGCCCGATGGGACAAACTAGTTTGTATCCAAAGAGTTAAATAATTTTGGTGTGTTCTTCAACCAGCCAGCTTTTGGAGGCTTTTTTCATCAACACCAATGGCGACTCTGAGTTGAATCAGCTGGTTAAGCAATCCAGGTGCCATCAAGAAATCTTATTTTTGTATATATAATCCCATCACTCAGAATCATGGGCCTTGTTTTCCTTCATGTGGTTTTGATCAAGCTTAGGTTGTTCATGGAATCACCTCAAACAATTCTCCTAGTTGCCCTTCAACAATAAGGGAAGTAACACTAGAATTTGAGAAGTAGGTGATGGAGATAGACAGATTGGATGAGTAGTATAGATATCAACAGGAGCTTATGTACAAAGAGGAGTGTTTGTTTAGGCAAGCTCAGGGCTTGCAATCCATGGAGGAGGAGGTAGCAAAATGGAAGAGTCCATTCATTCAAGGCAGTCAGCCTTGTGCACCCCCTCCTATTCTAAAGAAAGCCCCCTTTTGTGCACCTAATCCTTTCTACAAGATAGCATTTGATCACTCTAGCTCATCCGATGCAGTAACTGATCCTGGCTTAATCCCTTGCGCCTAGCTTTTCAGCATCAAAGGGAACTAGAGCACCCCCCCCATGGAAATGAACCTTCTCAATTCCTTAGAGTGTGAATCCTCCTTAGAAGGGAATACCATGAACCAACACGCCTCTCTTTAAGAAACTCTTCCTGTACATCAACAGTCTCTTCCTAATCTTCCCCAACCTCCTCAGGTCTCTCAATATGATGTCCAGATTCCAAGTTGGAAGAGGAAAAATCATGAACCAGCTTGGGACCTTGAAGAAGATAAAGTTGTTGCCTCTTCCCAAGGGAAAAGTTTCAATACCAAGGGCATGAGTTGGAAGCAAACAATGGAATCATGGGGCAGGAAGGAGGAGGAGAAAGGTTTTGCTCAAAACCTTGAATAAGTCGAGGCTGCTCCTGCTCATGGTGATCCTTGTGACCTCCAAGAAAAGCTCTTCCAAGAGAATATAGCCAAGCAAATTGCAAAATTGGAGTCCAGAATGAGGTTCCTCAGCCAAAGTGTGATGGACAGTTCAGATCAAGCAAAAGATCCTACATTTGAACACACCCCATCTACACTCCTTCAAGAGAGCTATCAAGCCACATTAGATATAGATGAAGTGTTGAGAAAATGGAAAGAGAATCATTCGATTCTAGCTCAAGGATTGCCTCTTCTTACACGTGAGTTTAACCATCAGCCTTCTACTTCATCCCTTCTCAAGGAGGACCCTGTTTTGCAGGAGGCGAGTGAAGAAGAGAAGATCCAATTTGCAGCTATCCAAGAGGGTATCATGAAGGACAAAGAAGATGAAATCATCATGGATTCTCCCTTTGAAGACATCATCAACAACGGAAAGGACACAGGTCATGCATACATGCAGATGTTCCAGCGATATGAAGAGGAAAGTAAGCATGGTGAGCTCTCTTCTCCCTTCTTTGATGAACTTGTTGCTTTGATGATGATGATGACCATGCCATGGAACCCGAGTTGGAGAAGGATCAAGGGCATGTCTGTGAACAACTAAAGATTCTGGTCTTTGAGCAAGAAAAGGAGAGGCTTGTCTATCTTGAGGAAAGCTTTGAAGAAGAGAGCCTTGCACAAGAAGGTGATGTTCTATGGGATGAGCTATCAGTCTGTGGTCTCATTTCAAACATCACAATAGTCACCCTTCTTCAAGAAAGCCATGATCAAGCAGAAGATGAGTTTGACAGCGTCTTCAATGAAGCAGAAGGGGACAAGTCAGTCCATGATGCATGTCAAAGGGACTATGCATATCAAAGGGCTTATGGTGATGAGCCAGTAGCCATTGATTTCTTGATGAAACACACCAGCATGAAGAACCAACAGGGGGCGAGCTTCCAAGAACAAGAAGAATACATATATGTTGGAAGCATGTTTGCCCTCAATTCACTCAGATACGAGCCAATCAAGGTGGCAAGCAAGAAGAGCAAGTCACCAAATCTCCATTCTATCCAACCACTTGTCTGGCATCATAAGTTTTCTTGCCATGAAGGAGACTTAAGAAGTTTTCCCTTTGATCCAGGAGGGAGGCAAATATACCTGGTTAGTTGTACATAGTAGTTTGCTTTCAGTTTTCTTTCCCTGTTTTTCCTAAGTGTTATTTGCATAGCTAGTGTTTTTTAGCCTTGTGTGTATTTTCCTTTGTGTTTAGGGTAAAAAAGCTTCATGATTGATTATTTGATCTCCCAAGGCTGTTGCTCACTTTTCAAGCTGTGTTCTGACTCCGTGCCCAATGGATTTTGAGGCTACTGGTTTCTAAGCATAGCAGGCATGCTTCCCTTGGGAATCACCATTTTGTTGACCATTCTGGCCCTACAGGGTAAAATCGGTCTCCTTCTTCCCCTGTTGTTGTAAGCCAGTTCAAATTTGGTTTGCACAAGTCTTTCAGCAAAAGGAGGAACCATTTCAATGGTTCGACGTCGGGGTTTAACGGCATGATCTTTCCAGGAACTTTGAACTTGAACTTGGAATCATGGTTGGTTCAAACGATTGGTTCAATCACGTGGTTCAATCGTTTTGGTTCAAAGTAGTTGGTTCAAGAAATTAGCTCAAGTCGAAAGGGCCAAAAGATCATTTTCAAAAGCCCAAAGGGTAGCAGCTCTTGCGAGGGGCACTCAGGCAACAAAAAGGGCCTTTGTAACTTTCTAAAAGGCAATTTTGGAGACCAAACAGCTCTTGCGGAGGGCAGGTGATGAGCAAAGTGGACCACTACAAGCTCCGAAGGGTAACTTTGGGTTTTGATTTAGCCCTTGCGGAGGGCAGCTAGTCAAAAGGGCCAAAAGGGACTTGCCCTTCGGAAGAAAGACCAAGGCAAAGATAGAAAAAAAAAGGCAAAGGCTGAATTTCTTCAGACATTTTGTCCGAAGAAATTCACAAGGTAAAGAACAAACAAGGAATTCTTTCAAAAAAATTCCCACAGCAAAGTGAACAACCCTTCGGAATTTTGTCCGAAGAAATTCGCCCAAAAGGGAAGCCCGACCGAAGGGAAAGCCAATAGAAAACAAGCAGAAAACATGAAGATTTCTTTCGGACATTTTGTCTGAAGGATTTGAGTACCAAGGAGCCCAAAGGACCCTGAAGGGTAGGTGCCCTTGCGGGGGACTCTCGGTGACCGCAAAAGGGACCTTTCTCAAGGCTCGAAGGGACACCTTCCCTTCGAAAGGTTTCAAGGACAAAAGCCCAACCAAAAGAAAAGGCCGAAGGAACAAAAAGCTAAAGAAATTGCCAAAGGGGATGACGGGCCCGAAGACGTCAAAATTGAGCATAACGAACTAGCCGTTGGAGGTTCAAACGCCCAGTGATGGGTGCATAGACGTCAAATTTAAAGCGGTGAAATAGCCGTTGATTTTGAAAAGCTTAAGGACAGGCCGCAAGTGAACTCAACGACCCACCGAGAAGATAGCCCCGAGTGCTCACAAGGCTAAGAAAAGACAAGGCCAAGAAAAGACAAACCCAGGTAGGGACAAAAAATAGCAAGGAAAGACAGAACAAAATAGAGAACCCAGAACACGACCACGCACACATACGACAACATCTGGAATGTTCCAAAAGACACACCCAGCTAAGCACAGATATGGACAAAACAACCCAGGTGGCAAAAGGTGTCGGCACAAGGAGTTATTCCAGCAGTTGACACAGTCTCTGCCAAGTGGTCATCAAGGAGCGTAAACAGTGAACGTGACCTATTTTTTTTTCACTTTGCATTGATGAGCAGACAAACCGCGTGAATATCTTGAAGGAGCGATCTTGTTTACAGACAAACGGCACGTCCCATGCTTTCACAATAATGTTTAAACACCAAAGTCAAAACTGGCAGCAGACACAACATTCTCTTTCAGCGGCTTCCTTTTCCCAATGCTCTCAATGCACATGGGCCACTTGTAAAAGGGCGCCAAAGTCTTTTCCAAAAAGCTCACCACTGCTTCCTCTTTCTCTATATATATTGTAACTTCTCATTTGAGAGATATATATCTCAGCTTGTATGGTGTAGCCCTGCAAGAAATATACCTTGAATCAAAAAGAAGCATTTTTACCTCCATTTTGAGCTTGCACTTTCGTATATGTCTATGGCTTTGTCCTATGTTAAGTCATTTTCCTTTATGCTTTCATAGAACAATTTCAGCATGTCTAGTGTATTGTGAGTTCTTCTTTTGTAGGTTAGCTAGAAGTGTCCCTAGCAGAGTATAGGCGCATGTGAACAGGCTGCCATAGTGTGTCTTAGAATGCCTCTGGTAATTCTTCCTCCTTGTATCTCCACGAACTCCTGGCTCACTAATGCAGAAGAATTTCTCATATCAAATGCAGTGTATGTCAGCTTGTTCTTGGTGGAAAGTGGATGTCAAAGCTAAGTAGATCAACCATTTTTGGTGCATCATCGTTTAGTTTAGGTTTTGTTTTCAGTAAGCCTTCTCTCTTTTCCCCCTCATTGTTAGCAGTAGAAAATCTAGGACCTCAAAGATGCATCAAAGGGAGCTAGCCCTTATCTAGAGATTCTCCCCTTAGTTTTGCCAAACCCACAAGAGGGGAGTCTTCATTGTGTCGCGTGGAAGACAGAAGCTCAGCGTTTTGTCAAGGGTACAAATTCAAAGCGTCAACAGAAGGTAAGTTATTTTTGGAAGGTATAGATGTGGTTGGAGGAGCGGAAGGAGGAAGTTGTTCCTTAGGTGCTTCCAAATCACTATTGGTGGTGGTAGTATCTTTAAGGAGTTGTTCTTCTAAAGATGGCTTTTTAGGCTTGGTAACAGGATTTTTGTGAGTTGGTTTACGATGATAATTGACCTCGGCAGTGTTGACATATTGAGAGTTGTTACAATATTGATCGTAATAGGCATTGATGGCACAAACATCCTTGACATTTGTTTGGTTATTAGAAGAAGATTTTTGGTTATTGGAGGTAGAAGCTTTGAAAGCTTGTCATTTTTGGAAAGCAAAAGTGTATTCTTGATGACAGAGATTGATCATAGCTTCATGATTGAATGAATCACCAAGCATATAAGAGACAACAAATTTATTGAGACCTCTACAAGATTCATGAGAATTCCCAATGTCGGCATGGAACCATCAAAATAAATTAGGGTCATACCACTTAGGAGAAACATTGGGATAGATGAAAGGTTTCAAGTGTGGTAAAAATTGTTTCATTTGTTGAACTAAAAGAGGTGTATGAGAAGGTGAAGGAATATCAGTTTTGGCAACTCCTTGTTTGGTTTGTGGAGCATTACTAGTGATAGCATTAGATGTTTGAAAATATCCTTTAATAAGTTTAGGATTAGGTTCGAATTGCTTCATAAGAAAGTATTGACACCTAGCTTGATCAAGAGCTTCATTAAGTGTTTGAGGGGCAAAGGTTCAAACCTTATATTGGAGAGTAGGATTTAAAGCCATGATAAAGAGTTTGAATAAGTTATCATCATTCATGTTATGATCAGATTTATGATCTAAATATTTTTATCTTTTGATAAAGTCATGAGATGATTTAGTTGGAGATTGCTTAGCATTGATAAAGTGGCTAAAACATTTTTTGGGAAGATCATTATGTTGAAACTCTTTAACCAAAGTATTAACCAAATCTTCAAGTTGCCAAATAGAATGTTGAGGTAGATTATATCATTCTAATACATCACCAGTGAAAATTTTGACTAAGAGTTTAGTACTGGCGAATGTGTTAGTTTGGATCCACTCTTTGTAAAGGTTGCCAAAGGCTTTAAGAAATGAGGAAGGGTCCTTAGTCCCATCATATTTGATAGTTGCAAATATGTTACCAATATCAATGGAAAAAATGAATGGATAAAGGATCATTTTGAATGGTTTGAAGCATCTTGTTATTCATTATGGGTTGAGAAATAACATTACCTGAGGCATCCTTAAGAGATGGAGGGATATAATTAGGATTAGCTTGAGGATGAATAGTTGGAGGTTGATTAGCCACAATGATCAAGTGTTGTTGAAGTTGCATCATTTGGTTGGTGTTAGAATTTTGCATAATGTTTATTTGTTGATTAACTTGGGCTAATAGTTGAGTTGTATCAGGGGGTGGGTTGGTGTTGGTAAGAGCACTTCCCATATTGGTATTAAGGAGAGGATTGCTAGAAAAAGGATTAGTGGGATTGTTAACTAAACTTGTATCAATCACTCCCACATTAGTTTGAAGATTCTGAGAAGTTTCTTGGAAAGTATAGAAAGGATCAGATTCATCAACATCATCTTGAGGTGTTATTTGGACCATATTGCAATTCATATATGAAGGAGAAGAGGTGCCCCAAGAGTGATGGTGCTCTTGGGAGGAAAAGAGAAGAAGAAATAAACATCCCATATAGTACCTAAATGGATTCAAGCTATCTAAGAAGATTCTGATAGGATATTTCATTATGACTGAAGAGAAATTAATAGAATGCAAAATTGGAAGGATAAGGAATTAGATTGATAAACAGGTAATGCAAAAGATAGTACAGGTCAACTGGGTCGATCCAGTATAGAAAATAAGACCTGTCAACTATACATAATCAACTAGGTCGATCCAGTACAATGAACAGAGATAGGAAAAAGATGGAAAAGGAGATGTAGACTATATAGGGTTGGCTGGGTCGATTTATTACAATGAACAGGAGTTGAAAAAGATACAGAGTTGACTGGGTCAATCCAGTACAGTAGACAGAGAGAAAGAACAAGATGATTACAAGTTATGAATTGAAATAAGATAATTTTTGTAACTAATCTAGAAAAGTAAGAGCTGAAAGGAAACAAACAATCAATTGGATTAACGTTGGTCAATCCAATTGACACACAAAACAAAACCTTGCACTAACGCTGGATAATGCAAATTTTTGCACACACAATTGAACAAAGAACAAGCAAACAACTTGAAAAGTAAAGATAACCAATTGGTCAACCTAATTGTCAATTAGATTATTAAGAATGATTTTAAAATGTGATTGAAAGTTGGCTATAAGCAAGGTACTAGATAGCAGTCTAAGAATGGTTTTAGATAGTTTGGACTGAAAGGGACTATAGTAGCAATGATACAGGGTTGGTATTGGGGCATACCCCTTCACTTCACACACCACAATGATAAGGGTGTCGGGTGCTTAGCCAAAATATATCATTAACCATGCTTTATATTTGACTAGAGTATCGAGTCAGCTTCCCCCTTAGTGATGAAATCCAAGTAGGTTGATTTAGGGTAGACAGAATGTTAAAGTGCTTATTTATGTTTTAGTGATTTGGTCGTGTGTGCATAAATAAAAATAGTTAAACTAAGCGATTAATTGAAAATCTCCTAATTAAATTATATGAATTATTCTAAACATGCAAACAACAAAAAAATAAATGTGAGATAATTACTAACAGATATAAGGTTAATTCCAACTTGAAACAAGGTATAGTCTTAACACTATATGCATAAAATATAGAACAGGGTCGACGGGGTCAAACCTATACTGTGGAAGCAAAGTTTGAAAATAAATTGAGTTGACAGTGTCGATCTAGTTATTTTAGACAACACACAAAACATAGAATTGGGTTGGTAGTGTCGATCCAGTTAATTGTGCAAAGGTAGTTTTGAAGACTAAAATTATGAAAGGAAAGATAGAAAAGAGATAAATAGAGAAGTAGAAATGAACCTTGGTGGATCAGAGATGTAATAAAAAAGATTGTTGGTCTAGAACCTGGAAGTATGCTTGAGAAACCTGCATATTAGGTCGACATTATCGATCAAGTTGGACAGGGCCCTGTTGAAAAGTACTAAAACTGTAAGGGGTCAACTAGGTCGACCTAGTAGGTTAATTTGGATGTTTAAAGGCTAGAAACATATATTGGGTTAATTGGGTCAATCCAGTTGTCTATCCCTGCAACATGTGCATAGAGATTAAAAAATTGGGTCAACAAAATAGATCTAGTATGTCAAAATATATGATAAAAAATGATGATAAAATGAATGAAATAAATTAAGTAAAAGTAAACAAACCCTGAAAGGGTTAGTTCACGTCAGGTTTACCAGAATGTATGCAATCGAAAATGCATCATGTCTATGAATTAATCCTAGATCGAATATGATAAATCACACATACACTTTCGATTGGGATACACTTGTTAAGTGGGAGCATGACCAATATGAGGATTTGCTAGACCTAATTAGGGGATCAATTGTATCACTTGTCATAACACATCATGCTAGGAAGGGTTCCAAAGCCTACAGTTTAACACAATCACACAACCCTAATGGAGTCCTAAGGTTTTAAGACATTCACTTATAATAATAGCAAGAAAGTAAAACTCTAATCTAGTGCACACCAAAGCTTGTGGCACAAAGTGGGAGTTAGAAGCAATAAAACAAACATGTATAGGGAACTTCAATTAAAGTATGAGTAACACCCTAATACATAAAATATGAAAGATAATATTATTCGAGCCAACACTTATGCTACTTTTATCCACTAAAAAAGAGGAGAACAAATTTAGAATATTCTTACTTGAATGTGAACCCGTCGAGACTCAATCTCTCCCTTGGCCAGAGGGGCTTCACAAGAGGTTGTTGTGGTTTTTAAGGATCACTAAGAAAGGCCAAAATATCTAAGACTTACCCACAAGACTAGATTCTCCAAATAAGAAACCTAACCTAAGTCTCCTCAAGTAGAATGGTGGAAGTGCAGATTGTGAAGAAGTGCGAGTGAATAATAACTCTTGATTGCACATATGAATGATGACTGAAATGATCTTGTATTTATAGGTGGATCTTGCCTTAAATCCTTCTAGGAACATTAGTTGTATACGGTTGACTCAATCGACCCAATGTGTTTTGGGAATAATTTACCAAGTCTGAGTTGAGTCAGTCGAAGGGCTAACACGCTAAGAAAGCAAAGAATACCCCTAAACTATACTGGGTTGACCCAGTACAACCGACAGTCCAAAAGGAGTTTAAGACAAGAAAAGGAGGAATGAAAGAGAAAAAGATTGAAGGAATACTTAAGGGAGGAGAAATAGGTTAGGGAATGGTTTTGGGATCTGGTTAGATTGGTAATAATGTGTTAAAAAGGGACAATAATCTTGCAAAGCAACAAAGGTCTACCCACCCCTTTTCTAGTGCACCTCTTAGGGCGTGCACTCAAAGAGATGGAGTCTCGATGGGTTCTTGCAAGATGTAAAGCATCAATAATCAATAAAAGTTGAAAACATTATGTGTATACACCTTTCAGAGGGGCACTATCCATGAAAACATTCACAGACCCTCGGGAAGAGCTAGAAGTCACGCTCAGGGCTAAGGAAATTAGGAGCACCAATACAAGCATTAGCCCATTCATGGAGGCATAGATTACGTCTATGGCCTCCCAATTGTAGAAGTTGACCACTAATTCATCGCAAGATGATTGAAGCAGGTTGTGGTGCACTGACTACAAGATGGAGGGTCATAATAGAAACAACTGCCCTCAAATGAATGTGCGCACACTGCTTCTCCACTGTGAAGTTTGTCACAAGGTGCATGATGTTCATAACTACCCTTTATTATAATGAACTACTCAGGTTAGCATAACCATCTACTGCAAGTTATGTGATGCTTACACTCAAAACACAACTGATTGTCGAGTAATTGATGAAATGTGCCAAAACATGGAGAGAGGCGCATGACAGGTAACTACGATAGCTAGAGGGCAACAGAACCAAGGAAATGAGGGTCATGGCTAACAGAGTGTTGGATATGGTAACCAAAGAGGTGTTAGAGGATGAGGTGGAGGAAGATTCCCATCGTAATCATATTACAAGTGCGGGTCGACTGAGCACTATCAGCACAACTGTCCAACAGATCCAATGTGCAGGTATTATTGAGGATTGCATATAGTCGAGGAGTGCCCTAAATTGTACAAAAAGTTAACCCAAGATAAAATGGGCATTGATAGGGGCATAGGGATGATCAAACGCGAGCCTAAAGATACGAAATGGGCTCCAAAAGCACAACCAACATGCACATAGCTAATCAAGGTGCAGGCAACCACACAAAGTGGGTTCACCACTTAGTGACCAATTGTGCCAACACAAGAGCCGTGCCTAGAATATGGTGAACCAAGCCGCACTGATCACATTACAAGGCTTGAGCTAAAATTTGTGCCCTAACCTGACCCAGCACATCAAAAGGACATACTATAACAAGCCATGAGCATAATAAAAAATTTGCAGGGAGAACTCCAATTGGCCAAAGATATAGAGGTGCAGGCTACGACCTCACACTGAAATCAAGATAGCCAGGAGCCTAAAGTACAGGGGATGACAGAGATCATGTGCCTCCTACAAATGGATGGGATGCTTCCCTTGCTGAAAAGTTTGCTCTTAAATCATATAGGGAGAAATCCAAGTGAATTTGATGAACCCCAAGCAATTGAATTTGTTTCACTGCATATGGAGTGGGCGCATAAAGTAAGTCATACTCATAATACATAGTATGACCAATAGTTACTCGTAAATTACACCATCGATGGATGGTCCATCTACGAGGTGATGATCAACACCGGTGCAAAGGTCAATACCCTGGCCAAGAACACATGGAAGAAGATGGGCAGGCTAGCCTTGAGGCCTTCTCCCCATACACTTTTCATGACCAACAAAACCCAAGCACAGCTGATCAGAATTTCGTAAGGCACCATTATAGATATTATGGGCACCGAATTCCATGCTAACTTTGAGGTTATCGAGTTGGCTGAACAGGATAACTACCCAGCACTTCTAGGAAGGCCTTGGTGATATGCCAATAATGCAGATATGCGCTTCAAGAAGCGATACATGACCTTCAAAAATGGCAAGAAAAGGGCAGTAATCCCCCTTTCAAGTGACCAAGGACCCCCCTATGTAGAGAGCATTGATCTAGAGGAAAAGATCAACCATATTTATAACATCATGATGCAAGGCATCGAGAATCTCCATCCTTCTAATCAGAGAGTGCTTTCTTGGGAGGATGGGTAGTCAGCCTCAGACACCATCGATGTCGCTTGCAATCGATGGGTTGAATATGCTTATGAGGCCACTGGTCATAGATGATGCTTGGTGCACGTAAAGGCACCAAATTGCCCGTGAGGACTGGCTGGGTCTAAATTGATCATGATCTGAAATAATGGGTCCTACACTAAGAGAAGAAAGGAAAGAAGGTACTCCACCTAAGCAAAGGTAAACTTGCAGCTCTCTTAAAATTTGAAGGGATCAACCCAGAAGAAAGGTATATCCAAAATCTTGAAGCATGTGTCCCCAAGGAGATAGGCATAATGGGCACACTTGTGTACACTTTGAGGAGCACTGTTGTGCGTTAGTGGGTAGTGCAAAGGTCTAACTTGCCGACTTGGCTAGAGGTAAAGGTGGCCATGTGCACTACGTTCGAGAGGAATAATGAGAACTTAAATATCTCGATGTACTCTGGTGACTCTGATCTCATGGTGCATGTGTGCCTATGTGAGGAGATGTAGACTGTCTACGATGTGACTAACCCAAAGAACTTATGGGTGCACACCTTTTATAGGAATTTGAATACATGGGCACGAGCATGGTATGTGGTCAACGAGACGCATCGAGAGATATCCAATAAGGAGGCCCTTAAGGAGAAATTTGTGTATACCTTCTCCTTTTCCTCACAGAACTTAGAACTATTTGAGCCATTACAAGTAATTCAGAGGGTAGTGTTTGAAGATACCACCATCCTCGAGGAGCGATTGAAAGGCATGTTTAGAGAAAAAGGGTTGGCACTCCTGACCTTCTTTGAGGAACAAATGCTCAACAAAAACTCGAATGAAGAAGATGATGAAACTTAGAAGGAGCACTACTGGAAAATGATGAGTGCCAGAAGAAAGCTCGTACACCAAGTAGATGATAGCACTCCTAGAGAAGAAGACCTCACTCATCTTTGTGTTGAGAAAATAGAGGGAACTTGGCAAGTTAAGGACTCGCACCAAGTGAAGAATGAGCCATACCGCACCCCACTTAAGACCATAAAAGTGGATATCAGTGTAGAAGGAGAACCAAAGATGGCTACTCTAGGCACCTATTGGTCTGACGTCGAGTTGGCACTCATCATAGACCCCCTAAAGGAATTCCAAGACTTGTTCCCCAGGGCTTATTAGGATATGAAAGGAACCCACCCATGCCTAGCAAAGATGAGCATAAAGCTAATTGATGGCACAAGACCGGTCAAAAAGCACTCTTATAGGATGAATCCCAACCTCCGCACCAAGGTCAAAATAGAGATCAATGCAATGCTAACTGTAGGGTTAATTTACCTTGTGCAGGAGTTAGAGTAGGTGAGCCCAACGGTAATAAGCATCAAGGACGGGTGTATTTCCATTTGCATCAACTACAAAATGTTGAATGCAACCTATGTCAATGACCCCTTCTCGACTTTGTTCACCGATGAAGTCCTGGAGGGTGTCACAAACTACGAGATCTACACCTTCACTGATGGGTTCTCTGGCTACCACCAAGTCTAGATTGAGGAGGACAAATCTAAAACAACATTTGTGACTAAATGGGGTTGTTTTGACTTAATGTGATGCCCTTTGGACTTAAGAATGTACCGATCGTGTTCTCTAGAGTGGTGATCACTGTGTTCAAATATTTCATCCACAGGTTCATCCAAGTCTATCTCGATGATTAGATGGTGTACGGCCTCGTTAATGACCATTACGACAACCTACACCTAATGCTTGAGGTGTAAGTAGCTTCAGATATCTCTGAACTTGAAAAAGTGCATCTTCGCAACACCGTTTGGAACCTTACTCGGGCACATCATCTGTAAGGATGGTTTGCTCATCAATCTAGTGAAGATTACCATCATCATTCAACTACAAACTCCTTCCACATAGGAAGATGTTCAAATTTTTCTTGGCCACTATGGATATTACAAAAAAATTATGAGTTATGCAAATATTGCGGTGTCGCTAGAAGAGTTTTTGCACAAGGATGGACCAATCTACTGGGGCGAAGTGCAAGAGGATGCCTTCAAGACCCTAAAGCTCAGATTAGCTAGCGTGCCTATCTTAAAATTCCCCAACTAGACAACACCTTTTCATGTCCATGTCGATGCTTCTAGATCTGTGATTGGTGCAATCTTGGTGAAACCTAGCACAGGCAAAATGGATCATCCCATCTCCTTCACCAATAGGAAGTTGACCTCAACAAAGCAGAATTACAAAATGATAGAGCATGAGGCACTTGCCATGGTCTATGCCTTACAAAAAATCAGACAATATCAGTTGGAAACCCCATTCATATTTTTCACTGATCATGGGTGATCAAGTACCTCGTGAACAAGCCTATTTTACACAAGTACATATACAGATGGATAGTTCTATTTCAAGAGGTCTAGTTCTTTGTTACTATTAATCCTAGAAAGCAGAACTTGGGGCTAGACCATTTATCTCGCATCAGTTTGGGTGATGCAACAGTGCCTATTGAGGATGACATGCCAGATGTACAATTGTACAAAGCCCAGCACATCCTTGAGGATTTGGCAGAGATCGCCGCCTTTCTAACATCCAGAGTTACACCCCAAACTATGACAAATAAGGAGAAGAAATAGCTAGCAGTTCATGCCACCCCCTTTCAGCGCATTAGTGGATAACTATATAAACTAAGTAGAGATGAAGTGCTACACCGATGTGTCATAGAGCACAAAAGAGACTCCATCCTTCATGAGGTGCATGAGGGGATAGTAGGAGGCCATTGCACAGGGGACACAACTGCATGAAAAGTGTTGTAGTCAGGTTTGTCGTGGCCAAACTTGTTTCAAGATACAAATAATTGCACTAAGGAATGTGATATATGCCAGTCCACAGGGAAACCTAACCATCGGGATGAGATGCCCCTCATCCTTATTCTTACCCAAGCGTCATTCGAGAAATGGGCCATTGATTTTATTGGGCCATTAACTCCCGCAGCACAATGCACAGGTGCAAGGTATATTCTGGTGGATACAGATTATTTCACCAAGTGGGCTAAAGCCACACTAACAAAAGATTGTACAACTACCACAGCCACGCACTTCATCTGGGAAAACATATTAAGATGATATGGGTGCCCACTCAATTTGAATAACGACAAGGGCACTCACTTTATCAATGAAACGGTGCGCATCTTATTGGCTAAGTATATGGTGGCACACCACAAAATGACCCCTTATCATTTGTAAGCAAACGACACAACTAAGGCATTTAACAAAATACTAGGAACATGCCTCACAAAGATATGCGACATGGGTCACAAAGATTGGGATGATCGAGTTTCAGCAGTGCTATGGGCATATTGCACAACCTGCAAGCGTCTGAACAAGGCTACACCATTTCAATTGGTGTTTGGCGTTGAGGCAATCCTACCGATGGAATTCTTGGTACCATCGTTGTGCATCATGCATATTGGTCGGTTAGATGACAAGAGTCACTAAACACAAGGTTGGAGGACTTGGAACGCTTAGATGAGATGCGCACCCAAGTCAAGTGAAGCCAATAGATAGAAAAGGTGCGCCATAAGCTCTAGCATGATAAGCATATAAAAAACAAGGTGCTAGCAAAAGGAGCATTCATTTTGCTCTACGAATCCAAGTATTTCAAGCACCAATTCAAACTGTAGATAAGGTGGATGGGCCCCTATATCATCCACCACATATTGGAGATAGGTGCATGCAAGTTGCACATGTTGACTGGGAAAATGCTCCCTATGCATTTCAATGGCAACACGTTGAAGCCATATCGACAATAAGATGGTGCTTGCGCCATGAGGACATTGACCTTTCGGTCACTAGTCAATTTGAGTTAAGATGACCAAAAAAATGTTTAGCACAAGCCCAACAGTTCCTCTTTGTTTTATTTTATTTTGTTTTGTTCTTTGGGTGGTAGTGTAAAGAGTGAAGCGGTGCTTTGAAGCCCATTGAAAAAATCTACTGACATGTTACTCACAATTCTACCCAGGTGAGTTGAGCACTTTTGCTAAGTGCCTAAGGTTAGACACCTAAGTTCTAGGTGAGTGAGGATTACCAGCATCAGACAAGGGAAGCGCATCAGACCACCATGCATCGGATCCCAGATGCAAGGTGCTTTCAAGACCCCAAGTAGACATTTGTATGGCCTTTCATGCATAAATCCAATTGGGTGATTCGAGCCCTTCCACTTTCTAAAGTGCCTGAGGCCAGACATCTAAGTGGTGGGCACATGAAACTCACCAGACTCAAGAGGAAGATGCACAAAATCTAGGTAAGAGACAGATTGCAGGGCCTTGGAGGTCCAAGGAAGAACTACTCTGGTACTTGTATAATGTCAGTTGGGTGAGTCGAATCCATTTGTTTTCTAAACACCTAGAGCCAGACACCTAAGTTTCTGGGCACAAGGAGGTTTCTATACTTGGACAAAATAGGATCCAAGTGAAGATGCACAACATGATCATGCACAAGAGAGAAAGTGAAGATGCACAATATGATCGTGCATAAGAGAACCGGAAAAGGAGAATCAAGTGTTGGAGGGCCAGTGCAAGGGATTTGTATGGGGTAGGATATGCCAAGGCAAGATAAGTGCAAGAAATTGACCAAGATAGATAAGTGCACTTGAAATAAAAGTGCAACAAGAAGAGAAAGTGGAATTGAGGAGGCTAAACCGTGCGCATGTGAGGCACTGTGCCCAGATTACCATATTGAAGGTGAAGGTTGTGAAAAGAAAACAAAGTGAAGAAGGGGAATCATCATAGAGAATTGGCATCCACCCAAATTTGAGCAAGTGACCATTTGAACCACAAGTCACTTCACCAAAATATCATTAGGATTATTGAATGAGGTGACAGTGAAGGCACAAAGATCCGCATTAAATGAATTGGTGGTAGAGGTTTTTCATGGATTTCACAAAATTTTGCAAAGTTCAAGAAATCAAGATGCCACCATGCCATTAACGCACCTGTATTAAAGATGGTAGATGGAAGTGGGGTATAAAACGTTAAGTGGTAGACTTGTTTTATTTACAAATTTTATGTGAACTTGAGACATCGAGCAAACTAGAGCGAACTAGTGAACCATAAAGCTAAAGCATAAAAACCTTACTAGAGTGAAAATTTGAACACCTTCAAGGGCCAAAGTGAATGAGGGTAAAGCAGGAGACATTGCACACACATTGAGATTGGTGTAGAGAGGTGTGGGAAGATATTTCTATAGGAACCAGTTGATTGAAAAGCAAGTTGCCACCGAAGACACCATTAACAGCCCGTGAAGCTCGAAGGTTGAACGTACAGTCACAGATCTCACAACTATGAATCACCACTAACCATTTGAAGCTTTGGCAAACTTAACCTTCCATGCTTCAATACTAGCAGATTTAGGATGGGTAAGAAGTGGAAGGGATTGGGTCCACAACAATAGAATCCAAAGTAGGTGTACATAGAAGTAGAAGCAGCCGCTGCAAGAATAGCAATGCTATAGGTAGAAGGATTCAGCGTAGCACAAGTCAACACCGAGGCACTGACAAAAATGTCCTACCAGGTGATGCAATTTCCCCCAAAAGTCTTAGTAGGGGACATTGGCATTCTTTTACACACCCCTGCCAACTAAAGGAGTACAACCACCATACCTCGAGCCATGCGTAAGACCTAGTGATGGATTGGATGGTTGATATATTGAGCAAGATGAAGCAAGGCACAACGTTATTTGATGTCTTAATTCGAGACAAGTTGATGGCCTCCGATGCAACTTAGTTTTATGAGTTGTCATTCTTTGGAAAGCCAGAGGAACTCGTTTAGTTCCTTCTTTCACGAGTCCATGGAGACCGCATATATTTTGTGGCAAGGAGCATGAGTATTTTGGCATGCCTCATAGGAAGGATAATTGGGCTCCCAAATTTTGGAAAAGATGTCCATGAAATGATGGGCAATGATGAAGAGGTGGAGCACATGGAAAAACTCCTAAATTCTTACAAAGGGGGCTTTGCATTCCCCATCAAAGATTATAAGGACCCCAGCACGAGGGCGGTGGCATGCCTCGTTAGCTTGAAACTTTGCCTCGACAGTTGACGGATCGATGTCACAAAGGCTTACCTCTATGTCGCCTACCATATGGCACAGGGTGTAAAATTTAACATTGCCAGATTTATGGATGAGGAGTTTGTACAGAATGCATTAGATTGCCACACAACAAAGGGGACCTTTAGGTGGGGGCCCATTCTAATCTTGATAATCATGGAGGAGATCGAGATACCGGATAGGTATGAGGATAACCTCTATATTTTTCCAAAACGCAATGATTCCCCAACGCAGAAATATAAGGACTTTACATGCCCCAATTCCTTCAATGCAAATTATAAAACTCCAGTGATGGGGTGGTGTGAGAAGTATATAGAGGCATTCAGGCTAGAGTGGCACATCCCCCAGGAGCTCCCCAAGAGCATGTATGGGATGACAACCTTTGTCGTTATGCAGCATTTTGTGTAGTCCACTCTACGCTGGTTGATGCCAACAAGTTCGACTGGTTGAAGCTCCCATACGCTTTCTCGGCCAAGTATTTCAAGGATGCGCTCAGAAGGATCCCTAATGCGCAATAATTGGATATCCCAGTGAGGGAGATAGACATGGAGATGAACAGGTTGTGATGCTAGTTCGTGCGCCTAGATGGAAAAGCAACAAGGGATGAAGAGGATGATTTGGATCGCACTGACATCTACCCTCTTCAATAAGTAACCATACTCGGGCACATCCATAGGTTATACTATGAGATGAAGCCAAGGAAGAAGGGCCCCAACACCGAGAAGACCAATGACCCCCCATCAAGGTTGGTGATGAAGGAATGTCAGTGTCAGCGAAAAATAAGTCTCTGAAGAAGAAGAAAGGGGAGACACTTGAGGAGATAGAGGAGCCCATAAAGTTTAAAATCACCTTAGGCGATGAAACCTCTTTGTCGATCCCTAAAAAGAAGCACATGAAGTTCTTGCTAAAGACTTTTCCTATCTCAAAAGAGAAGCAAAAAAAAATCAAAATTTTTGTCTGTGATGGCCACCATCACCCTGCCAGACATAGAGATGCAAGAAGAGATGGAAAAGGAGGTAAAGTTGGGGAAGGGTGTGTACATTGTGCCCGAACAAGATGACTCCTTATATAGCGAGGAAACTCGCCCACCACCCCAAAGTGAAGCGGCAAGGTAGGAACGAGCACAGAGGAAGCTTGGCCTCAATGACATGGATATTCAGAAGGCATGAGACTGCAAAAGAGAAAAGAAGAAATGAGAAAGGCCAGCATGACGGAGGAAGGGATTGAGAGAACCAAAGCCGAAGAAAAGTGCAAGGCAAAAGGAGAAACGAAGGAAGAGTCTAGCACAGTGGAAATACATGAGGCTCTCCAAGGTGGCATTGTTGTCGTGCTTGTAGAAGCAGGACCATCAAGCGCACCAACCGAATAAACTGCAATGCAGCCTCCGCAAGATGAAGAGGAGTTGAGGCACAAATGGGAGAAGATAGGCCTTGATTAGGATCATATGGAAGCAATGCTAGAGTTGCACCGAAAAAGAGAGGTCATGAGGGCCAAGGGCATGACCCAAATAGAAATCGACAAGATTGAGGTCAAGAAGATAAGCGTCGAGGAGGAAAGAACCACTGGATAGTGAAATTAAGGAAGGCAAAAATAAAGAAAGCCCAGGTGGAGAAGGCCAAGAAAGCGAGAGAATAAAAGAGGGTTGTCACAAGTATGGAACCCATAAAAGACAAAATAGTAGAGGCATCTAGCACCCACACCAGTCCAGCAGAAGAAGCTATAGAATAGGTGCACCTTAGTTCTGAAGGGGCACTTAGAGACAAAGAAGGCAATGTTGGTGCCTTAAAGGAACAAACAGAGAAGATAAGGAAAAAGTATGCTAGTACTGAGAAGGAACCTAAGAAGGTTCGTGCCTAAGAGCCACATGAAGAAGCGGATGAAGGGGAAAAGTCCGAAGAAGAACCTCTATAGGAAAGAGAAGAAAAAGAAGGCACCAAAGAAGGTAGCAGCGCCAGTGGAGAGGAGAAGGGGCAGATGGAACTGATCATCAAAAAAGAAGAGTTTGAGCCAAGCTACTGAGAAAAGGTGCATAAAGGGTATACCCAAAAATAAGGATTTCTACATGTTGGAGTACATGCCCTCCAAAGCTGCAACAATGTTGATGTGCCATCAAGTGTCCTTTGCACTTGTATATGGACGAGGCTCACTTCAAGGTGCCAACAAAAGCAATACAAAGCACTGGAAAACTAGAGGGGCACGACTACCAACTTGTCAATCCCTGGGATATGAACCTAGTAAGGTTGGCTAATGCCCTCCTTAAAATGGCCTCTGAGGTAGTGCGCAAGAACATTATTAACGATATTTGTTCCAAAAAATGGAAGGGTATAGCGCTTAAGGCATAGGAAGAACTTAACTCCATAAAGCTCAAGCTCCAACAATTGACTGAATGTGTGGAAGAAGCGGAGCCATCCCTTTTGGATGGTGTTGACACTTCTAATTTTTTAGAGGTTGATAAGATGTGCACACTAGTAGAACAAATGCTCCCTCGGATGAAGTCGATACCAGAAGAGGAAGAAGACCCTTGTGAAGCCATCAATAAAGAGCTCAACAAAAAGCTCGATGAGGTAGAAGACCTATTTGCAAGACTGCAAGAGCACACAGATGATGCTGATGTTATCTTCTGTAACTTCTCCACCCAAGCGTCATTTATTGATGTGCACCTCTAAAAGGCAAAATGGGAGAAGGATGCATTAATGAAGCAAGCATTCACAATCAATAGGGCCGAGCACACACAAATTATGGTGTAGGGCAACACTTTGAGTGCCTAGCTAAAGACCTAGGAGTTAGACTTGAAAGAACTCTTATGTGCCTTTCAAACAAAGGCAAGCGAGCAAGGAGCCATCCTAGATGGCAGGGTCTGAAAAGCAAAGGAAAGGCTAGAAGCCTTTAGGAAAGAACTGGACAACACTGACGTGCTCAAGCTCAACGCTGCCTCTACAAAGATTGATGGCACCATTGAAGAAATCAAGCTCGCAATCTAGGGCTTCAATGACTTCAAAGCAGAAATGCAGTAGAGTGCGCCCAAATTTTGCTTGGCTAAGGCACTGGAAGGATAGTCTTAGGGCAGACTAATATTTTTGTACGGGGTAATGTTGGGCCCCTTTTTGTGCTAAGTAGTGGATCCATGACAACTCAACAAACACCTAGGCACGAGGCAATCATGGAAGATGATTGTTGTTTTGTCTTCTAGTGGCACCAACTAGTTGACGGCTAACAACTCCAATTGGCATCGAAAAACGAGTGCACGGGATAGCGACGGGTCATTAAAGACAAGTGGCTCCTTTTGAATCAAGAAACATCGAGAAATAGCCACACGAGACAGTGACTGCGCATTAAAAATAAGGCATATTAGAGATGGCAAGATGTGTACTTCCAACACTAGCTCAGTGATTGACATGCTCCATTCCCCATGAACCTAGGATGCTCTAAAGCCCGATAAAAAGGAATCCAAGTTCAGTTGAAGAGGAGAGGCAAACTAGAGTAACGAAGCTATGGCGAATTGTTGTTGGGTAGTTACCATTAGCGTTAAGATTTAAGTCGGGATGATTTTTAATGCTCCCCTTTGTAACACCTAAGCTCACTTATGAGCCTCTGGGCCTATAAAAGCTTATGTCAAGCATTTACTCAATTTATATGGACTATATATGCATTGTTGTTGAACTCCATTAATGAAGAACACGATTTGAATGTTTATTGATTGTATGCTTTATTTTGTTGAATGTATGGCCGAGTTCTTACAAGTTCTAACTTGACTCACTCATGGCGGCCCTGTAGATACCAATGAACCTTGTGCCCATGATAGGAAATGTGTTAAGTATGGTTAAGACCTTGTGCGTCAAAATGATACTTGCACTTAAGCGTAAGACTATGCCTAAGCCCCTGAACCAAATACCCTGTTGCCCCTCAAGCACCTAAGTACCATTGAGCCTATGAAACCTAAGGTTTGCACCCATGAATGCACAACCACTGTTGCACTAACCCAAGCCCTTGAAGAACAGAGTTGCGCCATAACACAACTAGCCCAACACAGACCCAGTCCCTTCTCTGTTGTGCTTAGAGTGAGAACATAAAGCTTGTGCCTTATGTATATTGACGCCAGCGTAATCGAGTGCTAAATGTTGAGCGCCATAAGATTAGTTATGGCCTGCGCTCCGTCGGAACAAGCCTAAAACTGACCTAGATAGCTAGGTAAGCACATGACTAGGTCCATGAACGAGAGGCATACATTTCTATATCAAAGATGTTTCTCAGGAATTAAGCTTTTTATGTAGTACAAGATACATAGGTCAACAGAATGATATGGATCAGACTAAGAGATGAGCATTTATGTACAATGAGATGGCGAATGCGAGCCTTTCATCAGTAGGGAATCTAGAGCTAAAGTGTAAACCCTGGATTGATATTTGTCAAGTGTACATAATAAGATGCTATAACTATTCAGTGTTAGTATCCACACATAAATCAAATTAGATAGAATTATTTCAGGCTTGATCTTCCCTCATTCATGAGAATGTATTCAGTAGTGAATTTTAATAATTTGCATTTATATGAACCATCCAAGCTAGTTGATGGAGGAGGACAATTAACACCCTCTATATAAACCTTGGTTGTAGACACAAAGAGTTGAAAGTGAATGGAGTGTTTTTATGAAAAGTAAAAGAAACTCACAGGGGACCACAATAAATTGGATGGGTTGGCCTCAAGGGGAATACACCAATGCAAGCAAGATGGTACCCCAAAAAGAGAATGGGAGAATTGTTCCCACGTCTCCTCTACCACTAAATTTTTTGGGGACTAAAAAGCCTATCAGAAGGGAGGCATGATAGATGCCACCCCAGGGCATCGTCATATTTATATATAGGGTGGTGGTTATGGCTATTCATAAGGATTAGGAGAATCATCCATTCCATCAACCATCCAGAACAAACCCAATTTTAGTCAACGCAAAGCTTAAATTGAAGTATTATATGCATGGAGATGAAACCACTAATTCATGTAGGTGGCAGTTATGTAAGCCCTAGTACCTAAAAATTAATAGTTACAAAACCGTTGGGTCAGTTTCATAATTTTCGTGGTGGTTCTATATTTGCCAGTCTGCATTAACCAAAAGTTTCACATACAGTTATTGTACATCCATGGTAATAGTAAGGGAAGAAGTCTCTTCAGTTATTGAGATGATTGGGGATTATTTGGATACACGAAACCACATTCTTGATCATGATTAATTGACATAAATTCAAATAAAGCAATGGTGATCAAAGTTGGTGTTCAGTTAGTTACAAAAAGGATTGGAGAAAGGAACAAAGAGAGAAACTGAGTGAGCAAGATATCAGGGAGATTTTTGCACTCCTTCACCTTTATCATGTGTAATCCATCTTTGGCCTAAAAAGATAGGAGGTTGTACAATTGCCACTTTTGACTAATTTTTCCCGTATATTGGGGTTTTCTAGACAAAAACATGTGTCCTCCTGGTTCTCACATCTTATGCATGCTATTCATGTTTTATTACATTCATGTTTTAGTTCCAACACATCACATCACATCACATCAATTCTAAGTTCATTTAAATAATTATACTTATTATTTTGAAGCAAATTCGAAGTAGCACAACACTTTTTGATTCTGTAAATTATAGTGAGAATTGTTCTTGGTGTTTATAAATCATAACTATTGAAGTGAAAAACTAAAAGAAATTGATGAAAGGGAATCTATATTAGAAAAGGATCATCTCAAAGCTAGTAAGGTATGGACTATTTATTTGTTGATTCTTCCTTCTTGTTGGGCCCATTCCTTTATCATTTTGATTGATAGGATCCTTTATTCTTGAAATATGATTTGGCTTGCAGAATGAAGTATTATATAAGATACAAGGTATTGCATAGTGACACTCACTATTTTGGTTTTTGAAAAGTAGATCACCACAATCAATGTGCTCTCAAGGGTTGGATAACTCTTGTATATGTCCTAAAACTTTCACACATTTTATGGCTTATGAAGCAAAACACTCTCTTAGCCTAACCTAAATTGGGAAGGAACAATTTTCTCCATAAAATTCTCTTAATAAAACAGAGAAACATTCTACTCACCATAGTAATTATTCTTCTATGTATCTACACTTTAAACCTGCGTGTTTTAGAACAAGTATAAGAATCGCCATAATCTACACACCACGCAAGCAGAGAGTAGAGAAAAACTCGTTTATTCTAAGTTCTAGGGTGCAACTTGATATGTTTTATGTAGGATATGTCTTACATTTATAAATTTCACCTCTGGAAATGATTTCTCCTGGGCCACGCTGAGAAGGAGTAAGTAACATTGACATAGGTTTTACGTAAGGCACAAGGACAGATAAAAGAGGTTGGGCAGACTACTGCTTCTTGTGTATTAAAAATAGAGAATTTGAATCATGTTATTGAGGACACCAATGATGAACACATCACTCAAAAAAAGAGTTCAATTTTTTCAAAAGTGAAAGAGAAACCCTAGCAAAACAGGTAACATCAAATTTTTCATATTATTTTACTATAATTCATTTCAAAGAAAAGAGGATGTTAATTTTAATTTGAGAGAGGAAAAGTAGAATTATACAGAAGCATTAATTGAATTTTCAAAAAATTTTAGTCCCTTAAGAAAGCAACTTGTTTTTTTGGGATTTATCATAATATCCATGAATTAGAAATAACTTACACTAGAGTACATGGTCTCTTTCTTTAACGTATATGTTTTTTTGCCTTAACATCTCATTTGAAGAAATGAAGAGTTATCTCTTTTATATGAAACGCTGAAGATTAAGCATGACACCCTAAATTGGGTCAGGGATCAATATAGTGCTTGCCTAAATGAGCTTCACCTTCTCAAGATCAAACTCACTGGCTTGAAATGTGAGAATATGATACTAAAAGATACAATTAACAAGATTTATTTGGTGAAAGGTGAAGCATGAGAGCTTGGGTATAAACTCGAGGAGGAGTAAAAGGAGGTTTGAAAAGAAATACTATATTTCATCATGAGAAAAATGGCTAGTTAAACTCTAGTTACCAAGTGCAGTGTAATGTCCCCATTTTTGCGAGCATCAGAGTTCGGTGGATTTAGCCTATTCTTAGCCCTCGTAGGTTAATATGCATGGTTAGAGGGTCTCTTGATGGAGCTTGGCTCAGCTTTAGTTTGTCAGTACTTGATCAGTTGGCTTTCGTTCAGGCTCATTTGGACACTTCTAGCCTGAATTGCTATTTTTAGCAGTATTCAGCACTCAGCGTGGGACCCCTGCTATTTTTGGCAGTATGGATTGATAGCGTTCAGAATCACTTCCTCAGTCGACAGCTTCAGACGGCTCGTGCATCAGATGAATGATGAGAGAGATATTAAAGTTTAAGTGACTTAAGTGATTTATTTAATATTTTAATATTATTATAAAGTTATAAAGTAACTTTATAATAATAAAGTCACTTTAACATAATAAAGTGCATTAAGTGAATAATTTAATGTGGGAATAAATCTTTTATCCCACATTGGCCAGGAAGGTGATTGAGCTCTCTTAAAAAAAGAATAAAAGGAAAGGCAAGAGCTCATTCTCGGCATCCAGTTGAATGAATAATATTTTGATTGATTCATCTTGTGGAGCCGAGGGTTTCTGCAGAATAGCCATTGGAGACGAAAACCTCCATTGGAAGCATAACTGAGGGTGTGAAATAACATCTGAAGGGTTGCACTTTGAGGAGGAAGCATTCAGCTTCTTCATTTGGGCATCATCGACAAGCTTTGGTCAAGGGTTTACATTGCATAATCTGAAGACTTTCATGGCAGCTATGGCAATGAATTCTAATCTTTCATTCTAGGTGTTTGTTGAAGCAACAAGAACATCCAATTGAAGCGCCTTAGCTGGGAGAACATTCTCAAGACAATGGAGGTCTATTTTGGTGAGTATGCATATATTTAGGGGTGACTGTAATTTTGTTTCAGTCCCATT
The DNA here is from genome assembly GCA_037957365.1 of Torreya grandis. Classification (NCBI taxonomy): domain Eukaryota; kingdom Viridiplantae; phylum Streptophyta; class Pinopsida; order Cupressales; family Taxaceae; genus Torreya; species Torreya grandis. Next base: position 1,409,258 of record JARHVA010001972.1, on the reverse strand, counting down.
GGAATGGTTCGATTTCAATATTTAAGGAAGTGTTTGCAAGTGATAGTGTTACCAAAGGGATTCCCCTTCCTTGGGGAAGTTCTTGTGACTAGTTTGGAGACCTTTGGAAGGCCATTACAGCTGTAAATAAGGAGGAATATATGACTGTAATTTCTGAGGACAGCCACACTTCCAAGTTCGTTTTGGTTACCTAAAAGGGTTTTCAACATCAAGCATAGTGCCATTTGGAGTGCCCAAGTCCAAGGAACGTTTTGTTTATGACAAAGAATCCAAAGGTTGTGGAAATTATTTCAGATTTGAAGGTTTATCCATGGCAGGTCTGCAACTTTGAAGTGGGGCGATTTTGCATTAAAGGAGTCCAAAAAAATATCAAATATCATCCAAAAGGGGCGCCCAACATTTCCTAACACTTTGGCATTGACATATATTCATTTGGAGGTGGAATTTGGAAGATATGCAAGTCTGATCTGAAGTATACCAGTCTGAAGACAACTCAAAAAGTCATAACATTTGAAGGCGTCTCCAATCAGGTTCATTTTGAAATTGTTAACATTGAGTCTTGGCCATATTTCATGAGCATTGTATTAGAAATTTCATTGCAATTAAAGAGATAATAATTGCTGGTGTCATTTGAGAATTTCGAAATCATTTATTATCAGCTAGTTAGTTTGCATACCAACTGTTTGTAAAAATGTCAGTTGGCTATAGGTGTTCATTTCTCAAGCATAGATCATATATATGCATGGAATATTGCCAAAATTAGTTGCACATTCGTGCTAGGTCATTGTTTAGACAATCTAGAGTCTTCTTGCAAGCATTCTTATTGATGTTAAGGAAAGGAAAGAGCCATTAAAGCAAACTAAAATGTTATATCAGTCATATGACCCTTGTATGTGAAGTGTTTGATAAAATCTCCAAGACCAAAAATCAAAAGTTTTCAACCAGATTTGAGCAGGGTCATTACAGTGGTATCAGAGCGGTTTCCTGCCAGCCTGATTGGGTTATTTCAGATCGTATTCAATTAAGCAGTATTGCAACTGTAGAAGAGATCTCTGTTTTTTACAACGGTAGTTCCATCACCAAAGTCATATGAACTTGATAGCTACTCTTACAAAAAGGACGACCATCATTGGTATATTAGCATTATTCAAGTCAATACAGTCCTATTAAGAAGCTTGGAGTTTACTTGCAAATTGTTTGTAAAAATGTCTGGGTTGTTGTAGCTGTCAATTATTGTCTTTTCCAGATTTTAAATTGCATTGGAAAATCTGATAGCATACTTAATTGCACTCCCATTATCATTTCAATCATTAGCAAGTTTCAGATTAATTCTCCATGCATTTGAAACAATACATAAAGTTGAAATCCAAAGTGAAGTCAGATTTCAATTGAATAGAGTTGCAAGCAATCTGTTTGACAAAATTCTTGAGGCAGAAAATCAGGGTTCTTTTTATCAGATTGGCCATCTTGGACAGCAAAATGGTTGTCATAGCTTCTAAATTTGCTGATGAGATAACGGACGCTTATGAGGAGTACAAAGCACTACCAGATAATATCAAAGAGCTTCTAAACTTCGAACAATATATGGAGCATCGGATAGATTATAACAAGCAAAGAAGAAAACCAAAGAAATGCGAGCAGCCAAGCGTTGAGAGCATGTTGAATGATATCCAGTGGAAACTTAAGCTTTCACAACGAAGATTAACCCATAGTCCACAGCAATATGAGGATTCCCTTTCAAGACGAACCTCATCACGAAGTAAAAATGAGAGACTTGGTGAAGTATCTAAGAGTCTCTATGATGTGTTTGGGTTAAAAAGAGATAAGTTAGCAGATCGTGATCTTCAACCTACAGATGGACATGGGGTTTAAAATGAAATGGTGGTTGATAAGGAAATTTTACATCAAGGAAATGGTACGGTGGAGCCACAAAATGATAGTAACAACACTTCAGAGGATGTTATCAACCTTGTTAACAGTTCTGATTTTTATGACAGCAGTGATAAAACTTTCCAACAACATGAGACAGCCGTGATTTCACAGGTGCAAGACACTACTATTGAGTTGTCACATGAAAGTACTCAGGAATTGGGTACTAATGATGCATTGTATGTTGATGATTCATGTCATGGTGAGTCTGATCAGCGCCTTGAAAACAAGCTAGAAGATTCATATGTTGATATGGAATCCCAGGATCATGTTTTGGATGGGCATGCAATTACTTTGGGAGTAGAAGTGTGTGAAGATACTGTCATACCAGCAACTTCTACCTTATCAGTTGAGCCACCCTTTGAGGTACATAGCAACAGTACCTTAGATGTTGAGGTGTGCATGGATGAAAGCACACATGACGCTACTTATCATGAGGAGAGTGATGACGAATCAGCCTCATATCATAGTGCATATTGTGAACCGGAAAACTTGTATGGGGGTCATAAGCTACAGAGTCATCATTTGGTTGGGCAACTAAAGGCGAACAACAATATGATTGCCACAACCATTGAGCATTTTGATGTTGCTCGGCAGATGTTAGCTACCTATGGTTGGAGTACTCCTTTGACAGATGAGCACGGTGATAGTGGTTTTTCCCTTGCAGAGATACATGCACTTCGAGAAGCAATTGGAATGATGAAACAAAATTACTTAAAACTACTTGCAGACAGGGATTTTCTTCTCGAGTGGGATTGCATTTGTTATGATGCATTGCAGAGGAAAGAGGAGCAGGTTGATGAGCTCACTCATGAGCTTGAGGTGACTATGGACTCGTTGGAGAGTGCTCAGTTGGCCCTTCAAGAGTCACAGTCACGGTTGGAGGAGCTTACCGTGGAGTTGAGTTTGACACAATTTCCACCCGCTGCAGATACAGTACAGTTATATACAGAGGCAGTTGATGAGGATCTTATCTCCACGAGTTGTAGTGAGGATGTGGTTACATCTATCGCAGATATTGGTGCAGTCAATTCAGATGGGATGAGTGTTTTGGTTAAGAGCTCTTGTGATGACATAGTTGATTTTTCCAAGAGTTGTGTGACAGATCACGTCGCTACTTCATCGTCATCACAGGAGATATGTGAGGCATCATCCAGTACAGAGATTTGTACTTATGCTGATTTGTTTCCCCAAGACTATGATGGTCAGCGATTGACAGAGGTGGGAGCATTTCATCTTGACTGCATAGTGAGGAGTGTTTATCACTTCTCCGTTGGTCCACACACGGAGGATTTGATGATGCATCAGTGTGGATTGGCCCCAGAGTTATACCATCCGTTGTGGGATGGGTATTCACCATCTTCAGAAGATGGGATTAGCGGCTGCAAGCGTCCGACTCAGCTGTTTGCAGGGGATTACTTGCAGGGACAGCTGTCAGTTTTACATCATGCTGATATGTATCCAACAGGGTTTGCTACTTCTATGTCAGAGAGTTTTCTTATGGGTACATGGTTACAGGATGACTATGGTGTCAGTTGGCATGATGGCTTGGTCAATAATCATATCTACGAGGGTTTAGCAGAGGACAGGGTGAAATTCAGTGTAGCAGATGCTTCAAGAAGTTCTTATCTCCACATGACAGATGGATGTGAATTCTGATTGTATTGGGATCCAGGTGGTGACAGTTTTGGCACTGAGTATTGGATGGATCCCATTGTGTTACTTCACCACTCACAACATGGTGAAGTTGGAGGCAGTAGAGCGCAGTGGCAGCCTGAGGATGACAGACACGACAGACTTTCACTATGGGTTTGGGATCCAGGGATAGCTTGCGCAGTTGTGTTTTTGTTGATGCTACAGGAGACAGTGATGTGTGGGACACTTCACAGTTCTTATTTTTGGGCCTTCCGGGGAGTTGGGTTTCTTTGCAGTAGAGATTGCTTGAGGACAAGCAATTTCAGGGAGGGCGGACTGTAATGTCCCCATTTTTGCGAGCATCAGAGTTCGGTGGATTTAGCCTATTCTTAGCCCTCGTAGGTTAATATGCATGGTTAGAGGGTCTCTTGATGGAGCTTGGCTTAGCTTCAGTTTGTCAGTACTTGATCAGTTGGCTTTTGTTCAGGCTCATTTGGACACTTCTAACCTGAATTGCTATTTTTAGCAGTATTCAGCACTCAGCGTGGGACCCCTGCTATTTTTGGTAGTATGGATTGATAGCGTTCAGAATCACTTCCTCAGTCGACAGCTTCAGACGGCTCGTGCATTAGATGAATGATGAGAGAAATATTAAAGTTTAAGTGACTTAAGTGATTTATTTAATATTTTAATATTATTATAAAGTTATAAAGTAACTTTATAATAATAAAGTCACTTTAACATAATAAAGTGCATTAAGTGAATAATTTAATGTGGGAATAAATCTTTTATCCCACATTGGCCAGAAAGGTGATTGAGCTCTCTTAAAAAAAGAATAAAAGGAAACGCAAGAGCTCATTCTCGGCATCCAGTTGAATGAATAATATTTTGATTCATTTTGTGGAGCCGAGGGTTTCTGCAGAATAGCCATTGGAAACGAAAACCTCCATTGGAAGCATAACTGAGGGTGTGAAATAACATCTGAAGGGTTGCACTTTGAGGAGGAAGCATTCAGCGTCTTCATTTGGGCATCATCGACAAGCTTTGGTCAAGGGTTTACATTGCATAATCTGAAGACTTTCATGGCAGCTATGGCAATGAATTCTAATCTTTCATTCTAGGTGTTTGTTGAAGCAACAAGAACATCCAATTGAAGCGCCTTAGCTAGGAGAACATTCTCAAGACAATGGAGGTCTATTTTGGTGAGTATGCATATATTTAGAGGTGACTGTAATTTTGTTTCAGTCCCATTGGAATGGTTCGATTTCAATATTTAAGGAAGTGTTTGCAAGTGATAGTGTTACCAAAGGGATTCCCCTTCCTTGGGGAAGTTTTTGTGACTAGTTTGGAGACCTTTGGAAGGCCATTGCAGCTGTAAATAAGTAAGAATATGACTGTAATTTCTGAGGACAGCCACACTTCCAAGTTCGTTTTGGTTACCTAAGAGGGTTTTCAACATCAAGCATAGTGCCATTTGGAGTGCCCAAGTCCAAGGAACGTTTTGTTTATGACAAAGAATCCAAAGGTTGTGGAAATTATTTCAGATTTGAAGGTTTATCCATGGCAGGTCTGCAACTTTGAAGTGGGGCGATTTTGCATTAAAGGAGTCCAAAAAAATATCAAATATCATCCAAAAGGGGCGCCCAACATTTCCTAACACTTTGGCATTGACATATATTCATTTGGAGGTGGAATTTGGAAGATATGCAAGTCTGATCTGAAGTATACCAGTCTGAAAACAACTCAGAAAGTCATAACATTTGAAGGCGTCTCCAATCAGGTTCATTTTGAAATTGTTAGCATTGAGTCTTGGCCATATTTCATGAGCATTGTATTAGAAATTTCATTGCAATTAAAGAGATAATAATTGCTGGTGTCATTTGAGAATTTCGAAATCATTTATTATCAGCTAGTTAGTTTGCATACCAACTGTTTGTAAAAATGTCAGTTGGCTGTAGGTGTTCATTTCTCAAGCATAGATCATATATATGCATGGAATATTGCCAAAATTAGTTGCACATTCGTGCTAGGTCATTGTTTAGACAATCTAGAGTCTTCTTGCAAGCATTCTTATTGATGTTAAGTAAAGGAAAGAGCCATTAAAGCAAACTAAAATGTTATATCAGTCATATGACCCTTGTATGTGAAGTGTTTGATAAAATTTCCAAGACCAAAAATCAAAAGTTTTCAACCAGATTTGAGCAGGGTCATTACATGCAGAAATTTGGATCCATTCAGGAGGGCAAAAAAATTTGAAAATCCAGAATTCTTGAAAAACTTCGAAAAAATCTAATTTGGAATGTGTGTGTGTGTGTGTGTGTGTGTGTGTGTGTGTGAGAGAGAGAGAGAGAGAGAGAGAGAGAGAATAGTTTTATAAATATGCAAATTTGACAAATAAAATGAACAAAATAAATAAAATAATATAAAATGCTAATATTATATAATATCTATGGTTTCAGGGCTTTTTTTTTGACAGAAAACCTTTTTAATAAATAAATAATTTTTGAAAAAGAACAAAGCGGACCCAGACGAACTTATCCAGACCAGTCTAGGGATCCGACCAGATTTTGTGAAGATGCAGCCAAATTTGTTAACTATGATAATTAGTAGGAATGCTACTTGTTTTTACATTGATGTCACCTTAACTTGGACATCAAATTTTCAAAAAAAAAATCATGTTTACATTCTTGGTTATTGGGTGAGAGTCTTGGCCCAACAATTGATGGTATGCACTGGGTTATTTTGTTCCATCCTTCCTCTTCACTCCTATAAGCATTAACTAGTACAATTAGTGTCAAGCGGACCATTGAACCTCATGATATATTGGTTCTTGTAAATCGCTACACATGAGAGATGGGTTATTGAAGGAATGATAGAGTATTAAATATTCCAGGATGTTTATCAAATGATATCTAATAATGTTGAACTGAGAAAACCCTACATGCAACAAATAATTAGATACATTCTATCCTGAGGAGTCAATGCCCTGCTGAATAAATTGGAGCTAATTTAATTTTAATCTGTGGTTTCAGGTTACAGCATTATCAAAAGAGCTTGAAAACCCATTGAACATGCATAGACGGAGAAAACTTCAAGGCGTTCATCCCAAAACATATCAGATGATTATTAAGATTCAATCTTTACGAAGAGTTTGATTTGGAAGAGTGAACATGTAAGGTAATGTAAGGATTTGCATAAAATAATATCAAGACTTTTGTTTTATTTTGAATGTAACAGGGAATAGAGAATGATCTTCAAATCCAATAAAAGGAGAAACTATATGCTGAATTTCAAACCAACTTTAAACCGAAAGCATGGGCCTAAAGTAATAGGAAAGCTTCTGCATACAGAACAATTCTGGGCCACAAGTCACACCAGTTATAGGCACTGTAATCTAGATTGATTGTGTGTCAAGTTCTATTTCCCTTCTACTCTTCAACCCTATTAAATAATTTTCAAAAAAGAACAAAGCCAACCCAGACGAACTTGTCCAGGTCGGTCTAGGGATCCGACCAGATTTTGTGCGGATCCAACCAGATTTGTTAACTATGATAATTAGTAGGAATGCTACTTGTTTTACATTGATGTCACCTTAACTTGGACATCAATTTTTCAAAAAAACATCATATTTACATTCTTGGTTGCTGGGTGAGAGTCTTGGCCTAACAAATGGTATGCACTGGGTTATTTTATTCCATCCTTCCTCTTCACTCCTATAATCATTAACTAGTGCAATTAGTGTCAAGCGGACCATTGAAGCTCATGATATATTGGTATCTTGTAAATCACTACACATGAGAGATGGGTCATTGAAGGAATGATAAGAGTATTAAATACCCAAGGATGTTTATCAAATGATATCTAATAATGTTGAACTGAGAAAACCCTACATGCACAAAATAATTAGATACATTTATCTTGAGGAGTCTATGCCCTGTTGAATGAATTGGAGCTAATTTGATTTGAATCTGTGGTTTCAGGTTAAAGCATTATCAAAAGAGCTTGAAAACCCATTGAACATGTTGAACTGAGAAAACCCTACATGCACAAAATAATTAGATACATTTATCTTGAGTCTATGCCTTGTTGAATGAATTGGAGCTAATTTGATTTCAATCTGTGGTTTCAGGTTAAAACATTATCAAAAGAGCTTGAAAACCCATTGAACATGCATAGATGGAGAAAACTTCAAGGCATTGATCCCAGAACATATCAGACGATTATTAAGATTCAATCTTTACAAAAGACATTTGATTTGGAAGAGTGAACATGTAAGGTAATGTAAGGATTTGCATAAAATAATATCAAGACTTTTGTTTTGTTTTGAATGTAACAGGGAATAGAGAATGATCTTCAAATCCAAGAAAAGGAGAAATTATATACTGAATTTCAAACCAACTTTAAACAGAAAGCATGGGCCTAAAGTAATAGGAAAGCTTCTGCATATAGATTGATTATGGGCCACAAGTCACACCAATTATAGGCACTTTAATCTAGATTGATTGTGTGTCAAGTTCTATTTCCCTTCTACTCTTCAAGCCTATTAGATTTTATCCTAGGCTGAGCAATTTTTGAAAATATTGCTTCTTAGAATTGCTTTGTTTTCTTTTTGCACTAGTAGACACTTGTAGCTAAAGAGAATTGAATATCTGCAAGTCAAGCTACAGGAGCTTTAAAATTTGAAGCCGAAAAATTAAATAAATGCAAATTTTATAAAATGAAAAGGTGCTATATCAATGTAAAAGCAAACATATTGAAAAATAAGAAAGCAGTCTAGAACTTGCGGATTATAGCATAGGATTTAAATAAGCAAGGAGGTTTCAAGAGAGTATTGTTGAGGAAGGAAATCCTAAGAATATGCCAAAAAATATTTTTAATTACAGACATCACATAGATAATAGCGTCAAGGTTAAGAGGGCTTACAAGGCATGACATGGAACTATCAGTCCGTTGCACTTTCCTAATACTACAAGTTTCTTCTACAACTCACCAGCAAAGTGCATTTTTCGTCTTTGGCCCACAATTAGTGGGTTATTTGTATTGGCACCTACCAACAAGAGCAAACATAGGCTACTTTACATGGCTGAAATAGAAGCAAGGGAAGTTAGTTTTTATTAGATATGCACCCAGTCTACAACATATACCATTGGAAGACCTACCTACAATGAGTAATTTTCTACAAGCTGAGACTTCCATGTGCTGCTCATGGGTCTTTCATACAACCACATGCAAATCTTCAGATGTCCTTGAATAATTGACTGATGAGTGTTTACACAAAATGCAAAAAGAATAAACAATATGAATGACACTGATTTTTTCCTAATCAACTAGACTTGTTAGTGAAGAAAAGGAACATCGCATGAGAAATATTTAAACACTACATAAGACCCAATATCTCAACTTTAAGGGACTTTGCAGAAGGCTATATACCATGCAATTCTAGTTGTTGGTATTGGTAGTATAAGTTCTCAAGGTTGCATGACCCAACATCCTTTGTCTAACCGTCTAAGCTTAAATAGTGTTGGATGTTATAGTATGTGTAGCTTACTTTTTCTAAATTCTTCATTCTTCCTTTTTCTAATAGATTTGGTAGAGATCTTGAAAGCCATCCTTCAAGAATTCAGTTTAGGGGGTACTTGATTTTAAAGGTTTTTAATTCCCATTTGCTACTTTATAGTTAGGTTTAGAGACTATATTCACCCAAAAAAAAAAGTTTAATTCCATGATTTGAGTTCAAGGGAAATTTGAATATATGCGTTGTATTTATTTATTTAATGACATTCCATGACCCCAACAATCCCCTTTATAATTTCTTTAAATTGACTAAACCATCCATCATAATAAAATGAATTTATAGTAGAAGCTCAAAAGGCCCTTGGATTAATTGAAATGATATATAATATATTTCGTAGCTAAAAAAGAAAAAAAAAAAAAAAAAATCCATATAAGTTGCAAGAATAGGGACTAAAGCTACTCCTCAACATATTTGGTAGTTTAAAAGGAAATATATAATAAGAACCATGTAAGTTGTAAGACTCATGGGCTTAAGCTACTACACAATATTTTAATATTTTTTAAATTAAAAATTAATTTCTTTGTTTTATATTAAATAAATGATGTTTTTTAATTTTCTTCAATGTTTTGAGCATGGCATTTAATATTTTATTCGAGTTGTATAATCAAGTAATTTTTTTAAGAGGTGGAAAATGTCAAATTGAATGTCTTCAATAATTGAGCACTATTGGATCGCAACATGGAACGGGCAACAGGGAAAAGGTTCTATATAAGCCAAGCACCTTTCCTTGGGAACCGATTTTCCATCATCATCATTATTAAATTAGTCAACCTTTTGTTCTCTAGATGTAAGATTTAATTAAATATTTCAGAGGACTTGGAGAACATTACTACGAGTGTTAAAACTAGTTTCAAACTATTCCAATTAATATTAAGGCTAAAAGTGGACTAACCTATATCATTATCACTATGAATATGATCTTCGTTGAGAACTCTTAACATGCACAAATGCTTTGAATGTCTAATGTATAATAACAATGATCATTTAAACAAAAGTTTACTTGTCTATTAGGGGCAATATATCAATATTTTTACATAATTAGTTATGTATAGCATCGCTCCTTGAACCAACTTCTTGCCACCAACAATGTCTTGAGCACATAAGTCTCTGTATATAAGCCATTGTCACGATGCATTAAGGCAAACACCAAAATTCACTTTGTGCCACAAGGCACAAGTTTGGTTGAAAACTTAAAGTGCACAAGATTTTACCACTAGGAAGTTATTATTCATCCTATAACACAAAAGATTGGTCCAAAACTTAAAAGTGCACAAGATTTGTACCACTAGGAAGTTATTATTCGTCCTATTTACCAAGTGCATGTTCCAAGAAATATTTTTGATATAAATACCCCCATCTTGGCAACCAAATCAAATGGGAGATCGAGCTCTCCAACCAGTTCAGGGTGTTTGACCCTTTTTGCAAGCAACTGATCACAGAAACGAAGTTGATCATAATCATTTCTATCATATGGAGATCCTTGAATACTAGTTTGAAAACTTATATTAAAACTATAGATCTTCCTGCATGATTTATACTCAAACTTTATCATTCAATCCTTGCCATGCAATTAGATTCACTAAGCTTTGATCAACGGCTGGCATAGACACTACGTTTGGTTACTTGAAATAAGTTAAAAATCAGGTTACAAATAATTTAGCATTGTAATAAAACTTTATTCGACTTTAATAAAATCATAATTTTACTTTGATATTAAAATAAGATTATTACATTTAAAGAAAAGCTTTCCATGCAAGCTGATAAAAGTAAAACTTACATGGCGATATCAATCTACAAGTGCCATCATTTAGGATAATAACCTGTTATGATAAAGCTTTTCTTATTTTCAATTTTATTTAAGTATTATTTAATTTTTTTTCACCATCAAGTTGGGAGGGGAAGTGGCTATTAAAAAAAATCTGAATTTTTATTGTGTGTTATTTGGTTCGTTTTGATGAAAAGTTGAGCTCAACCTAGCTGTTTTTTTCAGGGTAGTTTTTTGATACCCCAAGGGAAAAGCATCTCCAAAGATTCTGGGATTTCATGAATCCATCTACACCTAAAATTCGCAATTAGTTTATAAAGCTACCGTGATTGTGACAATATGAGTTTGATAAAAAAAAATTAGGTTAATAGCGTGCTAAGAATATACAGAAGTCATGTAAGCAAGCAACTGGATTAATATTTTAGCATCAGGCACTTATGAATAAACACGCCCAGATTTGCCTATCCACAAAAATTATGTGGCCCATCTCCTTCCCTTGCTATAGGAACACAAAAAGAAAATATTCACTGAACTTTTTGGTGCTCGGCAATATCGAGTGATATTTCAGGTAACTGTCAAGCATGCAAAACTAGTTAAATCAATTTACAGGTCACAATTGCTATATCATGAGTTTTGAAGGCCCTGTTTTTATCAAATCATCAATTTTAGATTCTAATCAATTCTATCCTGTTGCAAAGCATGAAGAGTTTTCTCAAATTGCGTGCCTTATTTTCTTTCTGTGGAGAAAAGAACTCAAATGAACTTGAATTCACAATCTTGAAAACAAGCAAATAGTCTTACTTACAGATTCCTAGCTGTATACATCTGCTTTGCAGACATTTCAGTAAGAATGCTGGTGTTTGCTTTTAGTGAAATCTTGGTGCAAATCAAACACCAAAATTGAATTGGAACTGGCTGAATGGTAAGATGTTTTAGCAAAGGAATATACATTGGTTTCATAATTTTACCAAATAGTGTGAACAATCTTACACTGCCCTGATAAGAATCCTACCAGATGCAAGCAGCATTTTTGCTGCCGCTCTGAGTATGAATGGATGTCTGTAACACCTGTAGACAACAGAAAACTGTTGAATTATAAATACAAGAAAATTAAATAATTAGTATAGAAATTGTAATATAATAACTGACTAATGGCTGAGAGATGATATGGGAACTAACCCTACTGCAGTAATTCCCCATGTTGTTGCAGTATACATAAACTTTCCAGCATTCCACAATTTATTGATTCTATTTCTTCTATGCATGCTTTCAAAGGCATCAGAAAGAACTGCACATGTTAAAGAGATTATTTAAATGTGTCTACTAAAGCTGTTTTCTGCACAAATGATAAAGCAAATAAATACAGCAGCACAAGTAAAAATCCACTACTTTGAACTAACCTGTTTGCAGCTGCTCTGGTTTCATTTTCTGTCAAAGCAAACACACATTGGACTTAAAAGGTGCGAGACATAAATTTGAGATTTATGATGGTGGGAGCTTTTTTGTAATATCCACATAGAATACGTTAGAAAATAGCAAGTGCACTTTGATGATATACAAAAGAACAATTATTCTAATTCATATGATATCCGGGTAATGAATCCAAACCTTTGCTCGTGGGTCAGAGAAAAAACAGTTTGCAATATATATCGCAATAGCATCCACTATGTCTTCCTCCATAACAACGATATACGCTTCATTGTCTAAACCACACTTTTCCTCTACATTGCTTGGAACCATATCATCCGTAACCCAAAGCCACCAACTTGGATCTTCGAGGTTTGTATTCACCATTATATCCCCTAAGTACATCACCGTTGTAAATACCTTAATCAGTGTACCATGTACCATCATAAAATATCGTATGGATAAGGTAAAATAAATAGAAGCATCTGCAGGATCTCCCAGACATACAAAACAGTACTGCTTACATTTGAAATACAAGTAGTTTAAACAGCAAATCAAGAAACATGAATATGAAGCATATCGCTAACCTTCAACGTCTACGATCCTTGAGTCATCTGCTGAGACTCTTCTGTTTTCACTTAAGGTATCTAATTTGGCCAAAAAACTCGGAGAGTCCACAGTATTTCTTATTTGTTCATACAGCTGCAAGAAGAAAACTTTGATCAGATCATAAGTAATGGATTCTGATTGTGGCATCTACCCCTGAAATTAGAAAGAAGAAATACATTAAGAATTTTTTTTGGCATATAAATAGAAAGAAGATATATGATAATAGTCTAGTATTGTGTTTAGAAAACATAAAGCATTCATTTACTTTGGGTGCCCTCTTACAACACAAGAGGCTTCACTCAAGCTCATATCCTATAACTAATACCATAAAATCGAAAGATTGACAAGATTAAGTCGATAAATAGTTAATAATGTGATAGCCTTCAGCTATCCACATGGTTAATTTATCGACTCTAAAATCAATAAACCAACTCACAAACCACTCTAAAATCAATATACCAACTCACAAACCACAAGACAAGGGATCCTGCAAAGCATATTACAATAATACGATGATACAAGGAGGGCTGTGGTGAAAATTCACCAACAGGAAGGGAATCCAATTCTCAATATGAACAAGAATACAAATTGTGCTTTTATACAGATCCTAGAAATAGAAGAAGTATCGCTGCACAGTGGGGAGGGCTGTTACAAGTTACAACCACCTCATGACCTTCTACGCTTCCCTTGGAAATAATGTTCATCATGATACATTATTACTTAAGATTTTTCCAAGAAGCTTGAGAGACTATACATTAGATTGGTTTCATACTTTACCTAGTGGATCCATGCATTCCTTTGTCTTGTTAGAGGAGGCTTTCTTAGCACGTTTCATTGCCAAGAAGGTCCCACAAAATACTTTTGAGCGTGTACCATTTATTCAACAAGCTCCACAAGTAGATTCATGATTACGTGCTTTGGTTCAAGGCTAGTATGCATTGGTTGCTTTACCAACCATTAGATAAGGGAAAACAATACATATTTAGTAAAAGTCTTCTAACATGTCATGTCCCCCGCTTAGGGGCTGGGCCCTATGAGGAATGACAGCTGGGCTGGGCCTTTGGGAATGCCACCTCAGCTGGGCCTCCGAGCAGTGGTGTCACCTCGCAGTCCTATGTGACTGGCCCTAGGGTCCTGGAAGAGGACCCAAATCATCCCGGGACTTTTGGTGTGACGGCCAGTCCTTAGTGGTATCAGAGCCAGGTCTCGAGGTTGAGCCTTGTGGAGGGCGGGGTGACTGTCATGTCCCCCACTTAGGGGCTGGGCCCCACAAGGAATGCCAGCTGGGCTGGGCCTTCGGGAATGCCACCTCAGCTGGGCCTCCGAGCAGTAGTGTTGCCTCACGGTCTTGTGACTGGCCCTAGGGTCCTGGAAGAGGACCCAAATCATCCCGGGACTTTTGGTGTGACGCCCAGTCCTTAGTGGTATCAGAGCCAGTCTCGAGGTCGAGCCCTATGGAGGGCGGGGTGACTGTCATGTCCCCTGCTTAGGGGCTGGGCCCCACAAGGAATGCCAGCTCGGTTGGGCCTTCGGGAATGCCACCTCAGCCGGGCCTCCGAGCAGTGGTGTCGCCTCCCGGTCCTGTGTGACTGGCCCTAGGGACCTGGAAGAGGACCCAAATCATCCTGGGACTTTTGGTGTGACGCCCAGTCCTTAGTGGTATAAGAGCCAGGTCTCGAGGTCGAGCCCTGTGGAGGGCGGGGTGACTGTCATATCCCCCGCTTACCGCTGGGCCCCACGAGGAATGCTCGCTGGGTTGGGCCTTCGGGAATGCCACCTCAGCTAGGCCTCCAAGCAGTGGTGTTGCCTCGCGGTCTTGTGTGACTGGCCCTAGGGTCCTAGAAGAGGACCCAAATCATCCTGGGACTTTTGGTGTGACGGCCAGTCCTTAGTGGTATCAGAGCTCAGGTCTTGAGTTCGAGCCCGACGGGCGTGGGCGCGCTGTGGGTCTCTGACTCGGTATCGGGACCGCAGAATGCCGAATGCCACGTCTCTTAGGGAATGTCAGCTCGACAGTCCGTGTGTGACTAGCCCTAGGGTCCTGTAAGAGGACCCAAATCAACCCGAGACCCACTAAGGACTGGTCATCACACCAAAAGTCTCGGGATGATTTGGGTCCTCTTCCAGGACCCTAGGGCCAGTCACACAAGGATCGTCGAGCTGACATTCCCTCAGACACGTGGCATTCGGCATTCTGCGGTCCCAATACCGAGTCGGAGACTCACAGCCCGCCCACGCCCGCCGGGCTCGAACTCGAGCCCTGAGCTCTGATACCACTAAGGACTGGCCCTCACACCAAAAGTCCCGGGATGATTTGGGTCCCCTTCCAGGACCCTAGGGCCAGTCACACAAGACCGCAAGGCGACACCACTGCTCGGAGGCCCAGCTGAGGTGGCTTTCTCAAAGGCCCAGCCCAGCTGGCATTCCTCATGGGGCCCAGCCCCTAAGCGGGGGACATGACAATCACCCCTCCCTCCACAAGGCTCGACCTCAAGACCTGGCTCTGATAGCACTAAGGACTGGCCGTCACACCAAAAGTCCTGAGATGATTTGGGTCCTCTTCCAGGACCCTAGGGCTAGTCACACAAGGACCGTCGAGCTGACATTCCCTCACACGTGGCATTCGGCATTATGCGGTCCCGATATCGAGTCGGAGACTCACAGCCCGCCCATGCCCGCCAGGCTCGAACTCGACCTGAGCTCTGATACCACTAAGGACTGGCCGTCACACCAAAAGTCCCGGGATGATTTGGGTCCTCTTCCAGGACCCTAGGGCCAGCCACACAAGACCGCGAGGCGACACCACTGCACGAAGGCCCAGCTGAGGTGGCATTCTCGAAGGCCCAGCCCAGCTGGCATTCCTCGTGGGGCCCAGCCCCTAAGCGAGGGACATGATAGTCACCCCGCCCTCCACAAGGCTCAACCTCGAGACTTGGCTCTGATACCAAGGGAGACTGGTCGTCAGACCACAAAACTGCGGCTTGATGGACTCCTCTTCCGAGTCACCTTAGCCAATCACGGAGGAATGTCGGGCATTACCCCCTAGCACGAACCTCAACAAACCAGCCCGACAACCAGCAGTGGGGCTCGCCGGCGTGGGACCCAGGTCCACCGGTCACAGGACATTATAGTCTGCCCGCCCAGGAAGGTCTCGAACTCGAGACATGAGCTCTGATACCACTAAGGACTGGCCGTCACACCAAAAGTCCCGGGATGATTTGGGTCCTCTTCCAAGACCCTAGGGCCAGTCACACAAGACCGCGAGGCGACACCACTGCTCGGGAGCCTAGCTAAGGTGGCATTCCCGAAGGCCCAGCCTAGCTGGCATTCCTCATGGGGCTCAACGCCTAAGCAAGGGACATGACAGTCACCCTGCCCTCCACAAGGCTCGACCTCGAGACCTGGCTCTGATACCACTAAGGACTGGCCGTCACACCAAAAGTCCCGAGATGTTTTGGGTCCTCTTCCAGGACCCTAGGGCCAGTCACACAAGGACCGTCGCGCTGACATTCCCTCAAACACGTGGCATTTGGCATTCTGCGGTCCCGATTCCGAGTCGGAGACTCACAGCCCGCCCACGTCCGCCGGGCTCGAACTCGAGACCTGAGCTCTGATACCACTAAGGACTGGCCGTCACACCAAAAACCCCGAGATGATTTGGGTCCTCTTCCAAGACCCTAGGGCCAATCACACAGGACCGCGGGCGACACCACTGCTCGGAGGCCCAGCTGAGGTGGCATTCCCGAAGACCCAGCCTAGCTGGCATTCCTCGTGGGGCCCAGCCCCTAAGCGGGGGACATGACAGTCACCCCGCCCTCCACAGGGCTCAACCTCAAGCCCTGGCTCTAATACCACTAAGGACTGGGCGTCACACCAAAAGTCCCGGGATGATTTGGCTCCTCTTCCAGGTCCCTAGGGCCAGTCACACAGGACCGCGAGGCGACACCACTGCTCGGAGGCCCAACTGAGGTGGCATTCCCGAAGGCCCAGCCCAGCTGGCATTCCTCATGAGGCCCAGCCCCTAAGCGGGGGATATGACATAACACCTCTTAAAGACGGTGTTTTTCAATGAATATCAATCTTTTAATGATCTTGTCACAAGGTCAGGACACTTGAAACTGAGCTCTTAGACCCACATGCACTTACAAATGAGACACATGATTTACAATGTTCCACCATCCAAAATAATTCAAGTCTCAATAATGACCATGTGCCAAACAAGATGAAAACTAAGCAATGGATCAATAATAGAATTCAACCCAAGGAGAAACCTATGGCTTGTATAAAGAACATAAGCCATTTCCTGAACTTACTAACACCCCAAAATGTAATGCGAAATAAGCTATTTGATCGAAAAATGACTGTTTTTCCATCTCCCAGGGCACATGATATGACTAGGCCAACGTTACCGATTCGTCGGAATTTGCCTACGTTGGGAGATTGGGTGCGAACCGGGTTCTGGTTCGGGGTTCAGTGCATTGCCCCAACGCCCAGGGTTCGTCCGTAGGCACCCGAGTGCGTTGGGGGTTCATCCCTAGGCACTTACAAATGAGACACATGATTTACAATGTTCCAACATCCAAAATAATTCAAGTCTCAATAATGACCATGTGCCAAACAAGAAGAAAACTAAGCAATGGATCAATAATATAATTCAACCCAAGGAGAAACCTATGGCTTGTAAAAAGAACAAAAGCCATTTCATAAACTTACTAACAGCGCAAAATGTAATACTGAATAAGCTACTTGATCGAAAAATGATTGTTTTTCCATCTACCAAGCCACATGATATGACTAGGCCAACGTTACTAGTTCGTCAAAATTTGCCTACGTTGGGAGGTTGGGTGCGAACTGGGTTCTGGTTGGGGGTCAGTGTTTTGCCCCAACGCCCAGGGTTCGTCCCTGGGCACCCGAGTGAGTTGGGGGTTCTTCTGGCACCAGGGACGAACCCTGGGCGTTGGGGCAATGCACCAGCAGGTTACTGCAGAAAAAAATAGTCAAAAATGACATTTTTTATTATTTTCTAATGATGTGTAAGTTTTATTTCAGAGACATTTAACTTAGACGCCATTCAAGACTCTTAAACCCTATAATCGTTATCAAAATATGGCCTCCAGGAAATGGATCAACTCAAGGCTTGATCTAACATCACTAGTTTGGAGATGGAAAAGTTCAAAATCAAAGGACCAATATTTTTGGGCTGCATTTATATTTGTGTTCTATGCTGCTCATTGAATTGAATTTGGGTGTGAGTCACCCCTTCGTGAGCCATAAATAATCCATCTCTCTTACTCTTACTACAAAGTTGGCTCCAAGACCTTATAATTATTGTCATTTCACTCACTCTTCAAACCTAAACTGCCAATGTCTCAAATTTTTGAGTTGGAAATCCAACATCAAAAGCTTTAATTCGTGCCAAATTTAGTTCAAATGGAATTACAAAATCCTTAATGTATATTTATCTGTTCAAACTTCACACGTACTATCGCATGGAACAAGTTGTTTCTGAATGTAGAAAGAAAACATCAAAATGGCAATGGCTTAGGAGTGGTTTGAAACATGAATAGAAAAATTTTGGAAACTATAATTCAATTTATGGGCAGGCCTATTTAATTATCAATGATCATCATTGTAAGTTATATTTTTTATTATTAGCGATAGTCCATGCAGTTCTAATGAACCACAACATGACGTTGATGTTGATGTTGATGTTGATGTTGATGTTGATGCTCTTGATGAAGAGTAATATGACTATGAAAATTAACTTTTAAAGTTTGATGTAATTAATTACAGTCCTAGGGTAATTATTGATATTTTATATTTTAATATTTATCATTTTTGTTTAATGGTTATCAACTTATTAAGATGTATACTATGTGGTTAATGACAATGGCACTAATTTCCTATGTATTGGACTAGAATTTCTATATTTTTTTGTTTTTAATATATTTTTTGTATGGACGAACCCAAAAACGAACCCAAGGAAAAAAAATCACCGTTCTAGCAAACTAGGTTCTTCGAGCCTGCACCAGAACCAAAAATGAACCGGTAACTTAGGACTAGGCCCTTGCCAAGAAAATCTTATGCAAACTATAGTCATCTAAAATGTCATTTAATGCAATGAGTGTCACTTGAGACCACCATATCCTTAGCTTAGCCCTAGAACCTATCTTAGGGCCTTTTTTTATCCTTTTTTGACTTCTATGTGTAGACACTCCTTTTTAGCCACTTCCGTGTGTAAACAAACTTTAGACTGATTTCTAACAAACTATACAAATAAAGCCTAGAAATCACAGAACGTCCCAAATTCGTCCGCATATTGGACGTAAGTGCCCAAAACTGCGTCAAGACATCAATATTTGGGGTATTACCCTATACGCAATGATAACCTCTCATGAATTCATCTCCAGTCAACTTGCTACCTAGCAAACTCACATTTTCGACCAATTAAGTGGGGTACTTAACCAACTTCTAGAAAGGGCCAAAAGATTAATCTAATTCACTTAATTGATTAAACCCAATTACATGCATAAGTGAAAAATCCATATTCAATTGGTGAATATCTAAAATTGAAAATTCAAAAATGAAAAATATCAAGCCATGGCATCATCATGATGTCACCTTAAAAGTTGGCAAGCACTCAAAAAGTCAATGAAAACAAATATCTGAAATAGCCAACCGTGCCTATTGATTGCTCCATTCTTCCAAATATTAATTGAAACATTTAAAGCCTTTTGCCTCCAAAATTGGGCCAATTGTGGGCCACACATCTAAATCTTATATTGGACGGTCACAGTTGATTCTCCCTATTTCAGAAAAACTATAAATACAAGTGCCATGACCATTCCTAAACAAGCTTTTTTGATCACACAAACTATGCAAAATTTGTGGGACAAGCTTCATTGCCAACACCAAGCCAAGAGCCAACTTCCAAGGGGACAAAAGGAGGTGTTACCTACAAAACATCAAGCATCAACAAAGAACATTCGTCCACCATACCGAAAACAAGCCACTCTCATGCCCACAAGCCATTTGGATTGTCAAGGTAAAAGTGACATTTTGTCTTCTTGTTGCCTTTTTTCCTAGTTTGTTATATTGTTCACCTTAGGTCTTAGGCTTGAAATGCTAGTTTTCATTGAGATGTTTTTGTTTATTTCACTAACAAGAGAAATTAACATCGTCCTCATAATCCTATGATACACTATGCGCATCTAGCCCATGTCCAGATATACCAAAAGTTGCATTAAGCCATCACCTAGGCATCCTAGATCCTTTCTCACATGTGCCAACCACCTAGACAATAGTGTGGCCCCTTTGGTCTATGGCACAATGTGCTATTGGCAAACGGGGCAACACTATTCACCCTTAGCTTATTTCGTCCCAATGGATATATTTCCACTCCCTGAAATGTCTTAGGATCAGCCTAGACTCATTTCATGTCTCAACTAACATCAAAACACTATATAAAACCCACTCTCATTCATTTATCCCTTAGATGGCAATCCTCATGAACAAGCTCAGAAATAGTTGTGCAAATTAAGGTTATTAATCCCTATTTACCCCTATTTCTGCATATATCCATCTATGGCAGCATAGAGCTCAGTTTTACTCAGATTTTCAATTTCAAGTCACACTCAAAGCATTCATACTTAGACATACTAGCATCACTCTCACTTGCACCAACACTTAGATTGGGAGAACTACATCGGGCTTGATACCTGTTATAGATTGGATTTGGCACCCTTGAGAGAGAGTTCTTTCGATTCCCTCACTTCCAGCTATAAACATGGAAACAACCTCAGGATGTGGATGTCCTATGGTGAGGTTGAACCTTTAGACTTTTTTATAAGGCTAGTTCCTCAAGTGCTTCACTTCAGCTCTTTGGGTTTCTACGCTAAACTCTACTAATGGCCGAGGAAAACGGGGAAGGAGATTACTTGAAAAAAAAACTAAGCTAAGGGAGGTGATGCACCGAAAGTAAGTGATCCACTTGGCCTGGGAAAGACACTAATTCAACATAAGACAAGTTGGCTTACAGAACCTCCTAACCAGCTACCTTGCATAAGTATTTCTTAAGCTAGGCTAACTGAACCACACATGAAGCAAAGAGGAATTTTAAAATTCACACAAAGCATCCATTAATGACCAAAAAGCACAAGTTCGAACCTGCATCAACTGAAAGTACCTGAAAACAAGCAAGAAAGAAGGGCAACAAGGTTGGAAAGATGCTTCTTCACAACGCTATTAGTGCACAAGCTAACTCAACGCAATTTTCAGACAAAGAGATAGGTAAAAACAATTTTTATTGCTTCAAAAGGTCCATTACACAACAATTTTCGCAATGATTTTATCACCAATCTGGGGATACATTTCTAGGCTCCAAAGCCTCTATTTATAAAGAAAAAAAGGGGGAAGAGAGAAAGGGAGGAAAAAATAAATTGCAGATGGCTGGAACCTCCTGTTGTCCTTCCTTGATGTTCATAAATGCGTTGTTCTAGATCGTCGCTCAATACTCTCGAGCCACTCCTGTCTTTAAGACTTTCTTTGGAGCGTCTGAAAAGTCATGCTATGAGCAGTTGGAATGTTTCTTCTTGGCGTGACGCATTTAAGCGTCGAATGGTGATTGTGGGCAATGAACCATGGCAAATGAGAGCCTTCATAACTTCTGGCTACCAGTCGCTCGAACTCTCCCGTGTTTATTGAACATCCTTATGCCACTTGTCCTTTACTGATTGGCCCTTTCTGCTCCAGTTACACCACGTGGCAACCTTCCATTTGTTGCATCATGATTCTAGCGTTGTCGGATCAAGCTTAAGTCAAGCCCCTGAAGAATCCCGATTTACTCTATGCAGAGTACTTCGGGTTCTTTGGCCTCTACAACTTCGGACTTTCCCAGATCCTTCGCTTATAAAGCCTTTTAAGTAGAGTACTTGGAGAAACCCGATTTACTCTATGCAGAGTAATTCGGGTTCTTCAAGCCTACTTACTTCGGACTTGTCCATCTTAAAATCTTCTCACTTCATTATTTCTCAAGCCTTAAGACTTCGGGCTTTTCAACCTGATTACTTCTAACGGCTAGTCGCTTAACCTGATTTTGACGTCCGTTGGCCCATCATTTCTTTTGGACACTTGGTCTCAGGTGTCTCTTTCGGCTTATTTATTTCAGGCAAATCTCTCGAAGGAATTTCTTCGGACAATTTGTCCGAAGGAATTTCTTCAAACAATTTGTCCGAAGGAATTCCTTCGGACTTTTTGTCCAAATTTGTCTTTGAAATTACCCTTCGGGCTTTTCACAATGGACTTTCCTGAAGGGAAAGTGCCCTGCAAGCTCTCTGCATGTCCCTTCGGACTCCCATGAATGATCCTCCCGAAGGAAAAGATACCCTTCGAAAATTTTGAAATGGTCCCTTCGAAGGGTAACATACCCTTCGGAAAAATTGCAATTGTCCACTTGGAGAAGAAAAAGCCCTTCGAAAAAACTGAAGTGTACCTTCGAAAAAGTTGACAGGTCCCTTTTGCCCTAAAAAGTCCCTTCGGATTTTTTGAAAAAGACTCGTCCCTTGAAGACCTTGAGAAGCACCATTTTTCAAAACCAAATCAGGTTTGTCAAACCCCTTTACTTATTTCGGGTTTCTGACGGCTCACAACTTAAGAAGTAATCAAGTAGTGCCACCTGGAAAACCCGAAATATACTGTCTATGAGTAATTCGGGTTCTTCAACCCAAATTACTTCTACTTATAAAACATTTAGAAGCTACGCACTACTAGAAACCCGATTTGCACTGTGCCTTCAAAAACCCGAAGTTGTCACTGTTGGAAAACCCGAAGTCCTCCCGAAGGCTTACCATTTTCTTCCCTGAAAGCTCCCTTTTCCATACTTAGGTAAACTTTGATAAGTGGGCCAAAAAATGGATAACATTTCTAGTAATTCGCATGGAAGCATGCCTGCTATGCTTGAAAACGTAGCTCATTTGCTTTGTTCGATCCATTGAGCGTGGAGTCACTACTTTTGCACGAAGTTGGCTCTTTCTGAAAATCTCCCTTGAAGCAACAAGGACAATCGAAACGAAACAAACTGTGCCCATGGCACTTAGGGAAGGGAAAACACACAACTGAAACGGATGTGCACAAAGCACTCAGAGAAAAACATGAAAAGTTATACAAAATGTACAATAACATACAATGGTTGCAAACTCTTCTAATAACATGGCTTTAGATGAATCCCATTGACTGGGATGGGTAATACCTCCCCATCTAGTTGGGCGAGCTGAAAAGCGTTATGTTGTTTGCATTCGTGTATCAAATAAGGGCCACTCCACAAGCTGTCAAACTTGGTATGGTTGCCCGGTTTGGCTTTTTTGGAGTCCCATTTAACAACCAGGTCTCCTCCCTGAAAAGTCCTTGTTGTAGCTCTCTTGTCAAAAGCTTTCTTGACCTGAGCTTGATGTGCCTCCAATGTTTTCATTGCAAGGTCCCTTGTCTCCTCAAGCTCTGTGAGTTCTGTCAATCTCACATTCATAGGTTCATCTTCCAGCAACTCCAGCCGATGGGCTAGCTCTAATGCAGGCAGCTCAAGAGAAAGGAGTAACCTGGCCTCCCTTATACTAAAACATATGGAGAATTGCCAACAACTTTAGGAGTTACCCGATCAGCCCACAAGGCTGTCTTCAACTTGGTGTGCCACGACCTCTGATTCTCCTCCATGGTCCTCTTGATAATCCTCAGCAAATTTTTATTTGTGGACTTAGCCAATCCGTTTTCTTGAGGATAATAATTTCAGGAAGTGTTGAGGTAGATGCCCATTTTGAGAGCCCATTCACTTGTTTTCAAACTAAAGAAAGCCAATGCATTATCAGATATGATAGTGGATGGAACACCAACCCTGGTCACAATGTTGTCATAGAAGTCTAAGAGTGCACCTTCGTTGGCTTCCTTCAATGCAATGGCTTCCACCCACCTAGTGAAGTAATCAGTTGCAGTAAGCACCCACTTATGCCCTACACTTGATGGGGGGTTGATCATACTAATGAAATCCAAACCCCACTGCATGAGTGGTCACTCCACTTGAATTGGATTGAGAGGAACAGCTGCTAACCTTTGCTTACCTGTGAAAAGAGCACATTCCTGACACCTCCTCACCCATGCATAAGCGTCCTTGAAGACGTTGGGCCAGTAGTAACCAGCCCTCATGATCTTTGCTGCAGTAATCCTTGGAGCAACATGACCTCCTGCAGGCCCATTATGGAAATGCTCCAAAAGCTTGGCTACTTGATCATCATCTACGCTCCTTAGAAGCATTCCATTGAGGTCTCTTCTGAACAAAACCACGTCAACTAAAGCATAAGGTATGGACTGAAGTCTGAAATACCTTCTTTTTGCTTTGTCCATACCTTGACGGCACTCACCTGTTAGCAGAAAGTGCGTCATATCATGGAGCCAACTAGTGTGAGGTGGAGGTGCATCTGCTTGTAACTTATCTTGTGTTACCAAGATGACCTCTTTGTCTTCATGAAGGTCATCAACCATATGCTCACATAAGCCTTTACCTCTTACTAGCTTAGTGACCTTGATCTCCACGTCATACTCCATGACTTTAGTAATCCAACCAGCTCTTTTTTCGCTCAAATCCTTGTTAAGAAGGAAGTCTCTTACCCCAAGATGAGACACTATAATGTAGATTTTGTTGTTGGATAGCATTGGCCTAAACTTCTTGAGGCTCCTTATTGCTACAAGAACTTATTTTTCTACAAAGGTATACCTCGCCTCATACTCTTCAAGCCCCTGACTAAAAAATGCTAATGGTTGCTCAAGTCCTTCACCACTTCTTTGCATCAGCGTAGCTAATATATTATCAATGTTGGTAAAAGCATACAATATGAAATTCCTTGAGAAATCAAGATTCATAAGTGTGGGTGCTTGAGCGATGGCTTGCTTGATAGCCTCAAATGTTGACTTGTCTTCATTTGCCTCAAATGTTGACTTGCCTTCATTTGACCAGGTGAACACTTGGTTCTTTTTCAACATAGTAGTGATGGGTTTGACCAAATTTGCAAAATCGGGGATAAATCTTCTTACGAAGTTTATCTTTCCAAGGAAACTTTGGAGTCCCTTCTTATGCTTGAGCAGGGATAAGGCCAAGATGGCACTTATTCTCTCATGATCAATGGACAGCCCCTCCTTTGAGACGATGTGGCCCAGAAGCTTGCCTTCATGCACGGCAAACACGCACTTCTTGGGATTCAATGAAATCCCATACTCTGCACCTTTCGAAAATCAGCCTCAGGTGGTTCATATGCTCATTGGCATTCTTGGAGAAAACCGTGATGTCATCCAAGTAAACCAGCACCATTTGGTTTAGCAGCCCCTGGAAAGCCATGTCCATGGCTCTTTGGAAAGTTGCACTAGCATTTGATAGACCAAAGGACATTTTTTGGTACGCATACGTGCCCCATTCGATGGTGAAGGCAATCTTGTACCGATCTTCATCCTTCACCCAAACTTGGTTGTAATCGAAAAACCCATCCAATAGAGAGAAACGTTCTAATCCTACAACTACTTGGAGAAGTTGCTCCATGGATGGCAGGGGGTAGTGATCCTTTAATGAGACTTTGTTCAAATCTCTGAAATCCACACAGTCTAATCTCCCCTATTTTTTCTTACAGGCACCAAGTTGGCTACCCATGATGAGTGCTTGATGGGAAAGATGATTTTGGACTCGATCAACTTGGTTAGTTCATTCCTCATCAGCTCCTCAATCTTGGGGTTAACCGGCCTTTGCTTTTGCCTTACATGCTTGGCATTGGCCTCCAACTCTATGGTATGTTGGGCTAGTTTAAAATCAAAACCTTTTAGGTCGTTGTACTCCCAAGCAAAAATATCTGCATACTCTTGGCAAAGTGCTATGAAAACATGCCTCTCAGCGTTGCCGCTTACCTTCCCCAGCTTGATAAGTTTGTCCTTGAAGATGAGGACTCTCTCATAGTTTTTCTCATTAGTAGACATTATTGTCTTCTCTTTCCTCATATGGTCTCCTTCATGAAAAAGGCCCTCAGGGGTAACCAGCGCCTTAGGAAGTGTTGACCATTTTTGGTCCAACAGGGCAAAAAAATCAGTCCCCTTCTTTCCCTGTTGTTCTAGGCCAATTCATTTTTTGATTTTGCACAAGTCTGGGACTTTCTACGAACTCTGCAGGTCCTTTTCTACGAACTCTGCAGACATGGATTTTCCACGGACTCTGCAGGAGAGATTTCTACGGGCTTTGCAGGTCCATTTCTACAGGTTCTGCAGGTGAAATTTCTACAGATTCTGCAAAGAAGATTTCTACGGACTCTGCAGGCGAGTCTTTTGGCACATGAAGAACCAGTCAAAGAGTGCAAGGTTTTACAAAGCTTCTTCAGACTCTTGTCCGAAGAAATTCATAAGGAAAGAGAGTTAAAATGGTTCAAAGACACTTTTCCTTAAGGTTGGAAAAGTGGTTCAACGTCAAAGTTCAACGACATGATCTTTCCAAGAGAAAAACATGAAAAGCTATACAAAATGTACAATAACATACAATGGTTGCAAACTCTTCTAATAACATGGCTTTAGATGAATCCCATTGACTGGGATGGGTAATACCTCCCCATCTAGTTGGGTGAGCTGAAAAGCGTTATGTTGTTTGCATTCGTCTATCAAATAAGGGCCACTCCACACGCTGTCAAACTTGGTATGGTTGCCCGGTTTGGCTTTTTTGGAGTCCCATTTGAGAACCAAGTCTCCTCCCTGAAAAGTCCTTGTTGTAGCTCTCTTGTCAAAAGCTTTCTTGCCCTGAGCTTGATGTGCCTCCAATGTTTTCATTGCAAGGTCCCTTGTCTCCTCAAGCTCTGTGAGTTCTGTCAATCTCACATTCATAGGTTCATCTTCCAGCAACTCCCGCTGATGGGCTAGCTCTAATGCAGGCAGCTCAAGAGAAAGGAGTAACCTGGCCTCCCTTATACTAAAACATATGGAGAATTGCCAACAACTTTAGGAGTTACCCGATCAGCCCACAAGGCTGTCTTCAACTTGGTGTGCCACGACCTCTGATTCTCCTCCATGGTCCTCTTGATAATCCTCAGCAAATTTTTATTTGTGGACTCAGCCAATCCGTTTTCTTGAGGATAATAATTTCACGAAGTGTTGAGGTAGATGCCCATTTTGAGAGCCCATTCACTTGTTTTCAAACTAAAGAAAGCCAATGCATTATCAGATATGATAGTGGATGGAACACCAAACCTGGTCACAATGTTGTCATAGAAGTCTAAGAGTGCACTTTCGTTGGCTTCGTTCAATGCAATGGCTTCCACCCACCTAGTGAAGTAATCAGTTGCAGTAAGCACCCACTTATGCCCTACACTTGATGGGGGGTTGATCATACTAATGAAATCCAAACCCCACTGCATGAGTGGTCACTCCACTTGAATTGGATTGAGAGGAAAAGCTGCTAACCTTTGCTTACCTGTGAAAAGAGCACATTCCTGACACCTCCTCACCCATGCATAAGCGTCCTTGAAGACGTTGGGCCAGTAGTAACCAGCCCTCATGATCTTTGCTGCAGTAATCCTTGGAGCAAAATGACCTCTTGCAGGCCCATTATGGAAATGCTCCAAAAGCTTGGCTACTTGATCATCATCTACGCTCCTTAGAAGCATTCCATTGAGGTCTCTTCTGAACAAAACCACGTCAACTAAAGCATAAGGTATGGACTGAAGTCTGAAATACCTTCTTTTTGCTTTGTCCATACCTTGACGGCACTCACCTGTTAGCAGAAAGTGCCTCATATCATGGAGCCAACTAGTGTGAGGTGGAGGTGCATCTGCTTGTAACTTATCTTGTGTTACCAAGATGACCTCTTTGTCTTCATGAAGGTCATCAACCATATGCTCACATAAGCCTTTACCTCTTACTAGCTTAGTGACCTTGATCTCCACGTCATACTCCATGACTTTAGTAATCCAACCAGCTCTTTTTTCGCTCAAATCCTTGTTAAGAAGGAAGTCTCTTACCCCAAGATGAGACACTATAATGTAGATTTTGTTGTTGGATAGCATTGGCCTAAACTTCTTGAGGCTCCTTATTGCTACAAGAACTTATTTTTCTACAAAGGTATACCTCGCCTCATACTCTTCAAGCCCCTGACTAAAAAATGCTAATGGTTGCTCAAGTCCTTCACCACTTCTTTGCATCAGCGTAGCTAATATATTATCAATGTTGGCAAAAGCATACAATATAAAATTCCTTGAGAAATCAAGATTCATAAGTGTGGGTGCTTGAGCGATGGCTTGCTTGATAGCCTCAAATGTTGACTTGCCTTCATTTGCCTCAAATGTTGACTTGCCTTCATTTGACCAAGTGAACACTTGGTTCTTTTTCAGCATAGTAGTGATGGGTTTGACCAAATTTGCAAAATCGGGGATAAATCTTCTTACAAAGTTTATCTTTCCAAGAAAACTTTGGAGTCCCTTCTTATGCTTGAGCAGGGATAAGGCCAAGATGGCACTTATTCTCTCATGATCAATGGACAGCCCCTCCTTTGAGACGATGTGGCCCAGAAGCTTGCCTTCATGCACGGCAAACACGCACTTCTTGGGATTCAATGAAATCCCATACTCTGCACCTTTCGAAAATCAGCCTCAGGTGGTTCATATGCTCGTTGGCATTCTTGGAGAAAACCGTGATGTCATCCAAGTAAACCAGCACCATTTGGTTTAGCAGCCCCTGGAAAGCCATGTCCATGGCTCTTTGGAAAGTTGCGCTAGCATTTGATAGACCAAAGGACATTTTTTGGTACGCATACGTGCCCCATTTGATGGTGAAGGCAATCTTGTACCGATCTTCATCCTTCACCCAAACTTGGTTGTAATCGAAAAACCCATCCAATAAAGAGAAACGTTCTAATCCTACAACTACTTGGAGAAGTTGCTCCATGGATGGCAGGGGGTAGTGATCCTTTAATGAGACTTTGTTCAAATCTCTGAAATCCACACAGTCTAATCTCCCCTATTTTTTCTTACAGGCACCAAGTTGGCTACCCATGATGAGTGCTTGATGGGAAAGATGATCTTGGACTCGATCAACTTGGTTAGTTCCTTCCTCATCAGCTCCTCAATCCTGGGGTTAACCGGCCTTTGCTTTTGCCTTACATGCTTGGCATTGGCCTCCAACTCTATGGTATGTTGGGCTAGTTTAAAATCAAAACCTTTTAGGTCGTTGTACTCCCAAGCAAAAATATCTGCATACTCTTGGCAAAGTGCTATGAAAACATGCCTCTCAGCCTTGCCGCTTACCTTCCCCAGCTTGATAAGTTTGTCCTTGAAGATGAGGACTCTCTCATAGTTTTTCTCATTAGTAGACATTATTGTCTTCTCTTTCCTCATATGGTCTCCTTCATGAAAAAGGCCCTCAGGGGTAACCAGCGCCTTAGGAAGTGTTGACCATTTTTGGTCCAATAGGCCAAAAAAATCAGTCCCCTTCTTTCCCTGTTGTTCTAGGCCAATTCATTTTTTGATTTTGCACAAGTCTGGGACTTTCTACGAACTCTGCAGGTCCTTTTCTACGAACTCTGCAGGCATGGATTTTCTACGGACTCTGCAGGAGAGATTTCTACGGGCTTTGCAGGTCCATTTCTACGGGCTCTGCAGGTGAAGTTTCTACGGATTCTGCAAAGAAGATTTCTACGGACTCTGCAGGCGAGTCTTTCGGCACATGAAGAACCAGTCAAAGAGTGCAAGGTTTTACAAAGCTTCTTCAGACTCTTGTCCGAAGAAATTCATAAGGAAAGCTAAAATGGTTCAAAGACACTTTTCCTTAAGGTTGGAAAAGTGGTTCAACGTCAAAGTTCAACAACATGATCTTTCAAAGAGTTAGCATCTTTGAACCGTTGAACCATTGAACCGATTCAACGCTTCGGTTCAATCAGATGGTTCGATCAATCGATTCACTCAGTCAGTTCAACGACTCGGTTCAGTCGGCTTGGTTCAAAGCTTGGTTCAACTACAAAGTTCATCGACAATGTTCAATGGCGAGGTTCAATCAAATGGTTCATCAACTTGGTTCAAGGCTTGGTTCAACTGTTTTGGTTCAAACATTCGGTTCGATGCCTTGGTTCACCAACCGTTTGAACCATTGAATCGGTTCAATCAAATGGTTCAACGGTTGGTTCAAAGGAGCGGTTCAATCAAAGAGTTCAAGAGAGCCTCCCGAAGGACAAGTGCCCTTGCGGAGGGCACTTGGTCGGCAACAGCACCCTTCGGAAGGGTCGATTTCAAGAATCGCGAAGGGCATTTTTCAAAGGTCAGTTGAAAAAAGGGCGCAGAAAAGACTAAGGCAAGAAACGAATTCTTTTGGACTTTTTGTCCGAAGGAATTCCTTCGAACAAAAAGTCCGAAGAAATTCGGGAAGCAAGCAGAAAGCCCGAAAGAGAATTTCCGAAGGCAAAGCGAACAAGGCAATTCTTGCGGATTTTTTGTCCCCGGGAAAAAGTCCGCGGAAAAAGTCCACGGGAAAAGAAGCCGACGGAAATTCTGAAGGACAAAGTGCAAGACAATTCTTGCGGACTTTTTGTCCGCAGGAAAATGTCCGCAGAGAAAAGCCAAAAAGACAAAGGCCGCAGAAGGACCCCAAAGGGCAAGTGCCCTTGCGGGGGACTCTCGGCTGCCAAACGAAGGGCACTTCTCAAAAGGCCGAAGAGAAAAGACCGCAGAAATTGCTAAGGATGGTGACGTCTCCGAAGCCGTCAACTTCAAGGAGATAGACTAGCCGTTGTTTTTCAAACGGTAGCGGGCCCGCAAACGTCATTTTTACAGTAGAGAAATAGCCGTTTGACCTTTGAATTCTTGAGCGCCAACAAAGAGCCCAGAGAACAAAGAGACAGAAGCCAGCAAAAAGGACAAAACCAAGAAAACGATGCTGGAAAAAGACAAAGGTTGAGAATGAACTCAGCGACTTGCTAAGAAAAGAGCCCAAGGAGCCAGCAAGGACGAGAAGATAGCCCCCGACGGCCAAAGGAGCCAGAAGAGTCAAGGCAGGGAAAAGACAAAAGTGCCAAGTGTAGAAACAGACAAATAGTCCAAGTGGCGAAGGGAGGCATCGACTCAAGGAATTATTCCAGCGATTGGAACAGTGCTCGCCAAGTGGTCATAAATGGGATGCAAACGGTGAACGGCGCGGCCCATTTTTTCTCCATTTTGCATTTATGAGCAAACAAACCGCGTGGGTGCCTTCAAGGAGCAGTCTTGGTTATGGGGAAATGGCGCGGCCTATGTTTTTAAACGCCTGAAGTCAGAATCAAAATCGACACAGCATTTATATTTTAGCGGCTTCCTCTTCCCAACGCCCTTGGGACGCGCATGGGCCATTTGTAAAAAAGGCGCCAAAAGGCCTCCTTTCTTCCTCTATATATTGTAGACTTCTCATTTGGAAATGGATCTTTCACATTTGTAAGGCGAAGCCCTGGCAAATTTTCACCTGGAATCAATAAAATGCATTTTTACCTCTATTCTGGTTAGATATCTCTGTGTGTGTCTGAGTGTTAGTCTTGTGTTTAGTCATTGCTTCCTCATGCTTTCACAGGGTTGACACCAACACATCTGGTATCTATAAGGCACCATTCCTGCAGGTGACAAGAACAGTTGTACCTGGAGCGCAGAGACAGAAGAAAGTTACTATCCAGTGTGCTTTTTCTACAGCACCTATGGTGAGTCCCTGCTTCTGTGTGTTCCATTAAAGCCTCCCTGTTAAGCTTCCTGCAGTCTGGTCTTTTTACCAGTTAAAGTGTATGTATGTGTTTCATGGTTCAGAGTGTGAGCGTGAGTAGGTCGAAGTTATTTTGGTGCATCACCCTCTTAGAGTAGGTTTTGTTTTCCT
Source organism: Torreya grandis (assembly GCA_037957365.1). Lineage (NCBI taxonomy): Eukaryota > Viridiplantae > Streptophyta > Pinopsida > Cupressales > Taxaceae > Torreya > Torreya grandis. Next base: position 1,377,456 of record JARHVA010001972.1, on the reverse strand, counting down.
GTAATCCTTCTCCCTTTTCATCCCCCCCCATTATATATATGTATATGTATTAGCACTTATTGGAATAACTCAGATGCATCAAAGGGAGCTAGCCCTTATCAAGAGACTCTCCCCTCCAGCTTCTCCAGTCCCACAGGGGAGAGGGGAGTTTCCATTTTGACGTGTGAAAGGCAGGAGCTTAGCGTCCTGCCAAGGTGCAATCCACTACATCAACAAAAAGTTTGTTCGACTTCAACTGAACAATCTGATCCTCATACTGATGCTGCAATTTAGCTTGGTTGGAAGAGAAAAATTCACTTCCTGCTGCAAGAAACAAAGAATTTGCTTGTCACTCTCAAAAACTTGCCAATGGGCTTCATTATCTGGCACTGACAGTCTCACCACCACCTTGACATGTGGCTGAACCTTGGTTTCCTTCAGCTCACTTGGAATGTCAAACTGAGCTCCTACGACTGCCAATCTGTCAGCATGCTGGTTTTGATCTCTTGAGACAGCTTGAATGTTAAAGGCTTCAAAATCTTCAATCAGGTCTCACACTCTATTTTTGTAGGACCTCATCAAAGCATTCTTGGTGACATTCAAGCCTCTGACTTGGTTAACTATGAGCTCACTATCTCCATAAGCTTGCAGCAGTTTGATTCCTCTTTTGGTGGCCCATTGAAGGCCACAGATCAAGCCTTCATATTTTGCTGCATTTGAAGAGCAGTTGAAATGGACCCTATAAGAAGAGAAAAGCTTATTACTTGAGGGTGAAACCAACATTGCCCCAGCACCTACGCCATTGTTGCTCTTTAAGCCATCAAAGAACAACTTCCATAAACCATTGGGGTCTTCTTTAGGTCTAATGAGTGAAGGCATGGGTTGATTCTCTTCATGCAGCAAGTAGAGACTCATGTCTCTTTCCTCAACACCTTGTAAAGGGTTGAAAACTTGGTTATCTCCCCATAACTCATCCAAGAACAAGTCTGGAACTTCTTCAGGATGAGTCTTCAACTCTTGGCCAATTGTAAACTCATCCTCATCAAGGATGGTACAATTGAGGCTTATATTATCTGACTAATGGGGTTCAATATAAAATGTGCCATGGGTTCAGCCTTGATTGAGACCTTAGTCCCATACCTTGTTCTAAACGCCATGTAAAACCAATCTGCTGCAAAGTAGCCCCCAATCTTCGCTGTGAACTCTCTGGAAAGACACAACGCAAAGCAAGGAGTGATATCTATAATCAGCACGTCTTGCACCACGAACACGCTAGGACAAACATGCAAAGCTAGGCTCAAATTCCTGATGATGCCTGATGGCTTTGTGGAAGAACCATCGAGTTGCAAGACTCCTTTAGTGTGAGGCTCATACTTAAGGTTCAGCTGGTCAACAATAGACTTTGGCATGACTGAAGTGTTGGCCCCACTATCCACCAAGCAGTTGTGCACCAAGGAATCGCCAATGATCAAAGAGACGTAAAAAGGGGGGGCCTTGGTCACATTACTTGACCCTTCTCCCGCATGACTCTTGACTGCATTAGTGAGGACTTCAACTACCTTGCTTGGTTGCTTACTTGTACCGGTAGTAACACCCATCTTGGACAATCCTTCCTGCAGGATGTCTCCTTGGCCAGGCAAGGAAAGCATGTCCCACATCGGTACTCACGCTGAATTTCTTCATTTGTTCCACAATGTTGATTGGCGTACCACCAACTTTTACCTGAACTTTGGGAGCTACTATTGTTGGCTTTGTTAATGAAGGAGCGATGACAATAAGTTCTTTGAAAACTTCCTGATTGTCACCCATATTCCTTCTCTTGAAGCTTGTATTTGTTGAGACAAGGATGTGAGCTACACTGGGAGTGGCTTGCTGATTGGATGCATAGCACTCCTCTTTCTCACTAATGACCACTGAGGCCTCTGTCTGGTTTAATCCTTGATCCGAGTCTTGCTCTTGTGGAGGTTGCCCTTGTCTCGTCATTGTGGGTACCTCCGTGTTTTGGGCCATAAGACCCTGATTGTATCCATAAGCAACAACATACTGCCATCGATCATTAAACGTTTGATTAAAGCCATTAGTTGAGACAATGGATTGCCCAAAAGAATGATTTCATGGCATTGTCCCCTCAGCGTCCTGGGCCACATTATTCTGAACTGGGACCAAGGAGTTGAAAAGAACTGCTGCATTCGGATTATAATTATGCTGTCTAGCATAGTTAGGCTGCCCCTATTCTTGGAATCCTCCTTTGTAGGGTGGCCTATTTGCTTGATAAGGTTGTTGCTGAGACTCATATGGAGCTTGATAAGGCTTGTTGTAAGCTTGCCTCTTGACATTGACCACATCATTTCCTACGGATTGGAGTATGCTCTTCAACTCCAAGTAATCATTTTGCTCTTGGGAGTCGTTGGATCCGCTAGTAGAGGCCTTCTCTTGCTTAGGTGAAGGTACAGCAGCAATTGTTGGCATTGAAAGTATAACATCGAGTGGAGGAATGACTACATGAGGTGGTCTGATTTCTGAAAAAAGAGGCATTGGAGGTCTGGGAGTAAGCTTGTCTGCTTGAACTAAGCAATTTTCTACCTTGATAGCCACTTCTTATGCATCTCGCAGTATGTCTCCTCCCATAGACTGAATCATTACAGCTGTCACTGTTGAGAGCCTTCAAGTAATACAAGAAAGCAAAGTTTGGAGATGGTCTAACAGCTACTGAAATTCTAACCCATGCCTTCTAAAATCTCGTATTGAAGTCTTGCATGACCTCATAAGGAGCTCTTTTAATTGTGGTCAGTTGCTCTGCAAGTGACAGATGATCACTCTTATCTGCAAACCTTTTACACAGGGTTGTTCCCAGCTCGTCCCATGAACGGATAGAATTAGAAACTAGGCCCCTATACCAGTCCAACGCCTTTCCTTTGAAGGATACAGCCAATATCCTAACAACCACGTTTTCCACTGTGATATTGTGAATGTTGCAAAAATTGGCTATCTCTGTTATGTGCTCAATAGGAGTTACAGCTTGATCTCCTGTGTAATAAAAGACACTTTTGAGCGCTGTTACTGGCATAGGATCATACTATGGTAAGTTCAAAGGGCTTTGATTGTTGACGCCCACAAAAGCTCTTTGGGGAATCATGACAGCAAGAGGGGTTGATAAAGATCTTTTTGCGTAAGTATACTTTATGACTGGTTTAGGAGGATAGCTTCTTACATAAGGATGAGTATAAATGAACCTTAACCTTCTTGCTGAATTTGAAGGCAATTCAACAAATTCAAAAGGAATACCTGCAGAAGTTGATCTTGTAGTCACCTTTGGCATGAAAGACAGCTACTACTCTACCACAAAACAATTGGGTACTCTTTGGAGTCCACAGATGCTGAAGGATGAAAGCTACCACTGTTGCAAACTGATCAAAATAGCATCAAATTTGACCAAATTTTTCATAAAAATGGAAGTGAAATGGTAGTTGTCCCATCGGGCATGCTAGAACTGTTATAGACTGGATTTGGCATGAAAAACAGCTACTGCTCTACCACCAGATCGTTGGGTGCTTTTTGGAGTCACCAGATGCTGAAGGATGAAAGCGACCATTACTGCAAATTGATTAAAACAGCATCAAATTTGACCAAATTTTCCATTAAAATAGAAGTGAAATAGTAGTTGTCCCACCGAGCATTCCAGAATTGTTATAGACTAGATTTGGCACCCTTGTGAGAGAGTTCTTTTGGCTCCCCCACTTCCAGCTATAAGCATGGGAACAACCTCAGGATGTGGGTGTCCTATGGTGAGGTTGAACCTCTAGACTTTTTTATGAGGCTAGTTCCTCAGGTGCTTCACTTCAGCGCTTTGGGTTTCTACGCTAAACTCTACTAATGGCCGAGGAAAAGGGGGAGGGAGATTACTTGAAAAGAAAACTAAGCTAAGGGAGGTGATACACCGAAAGTAAGTGATCCCCCTAGCCTGGGAAAGACACTAATTCAGTATAAGACAAGTTGGCTTACACAACCTCCTAACCAGCTAACTTGCATAAGTATGTCTTAAGCTAGGTTTACTGAACCACACATGAGGCAAAAAGGAATTTTAAAATTCACACCAAGTATCCATTAATGGTTGAAAAGCACAAGTTCAAACCTGCAATTAACTGAAAGTACCTGAAAACAAGCAAAAAAGAAGGGCAACAAGGTTGGAAGGATGCTTCTTCACAACGTTATTAGTGCACAAGCTAACTCAACGCAATTTTCAGACAAAGAGATAGGTAAAAACAATCTTTATTGCTTCAAAAGGTCCATTACACATCGATTTTCGCAGAGTGATTTTATCACCAATCCGAGATACATTTCTAGGCTCCAAGGCCTCTATTTATAAAGACAAAAAGGGGGAAGAGAGAAAGGGAGGAAAGAAGAAGTCGCAAATGGCTGGAACCTCTTGTTGTCCTTCCTTGATGTTCATAAATGCATCGTCCCAAATCGCCGCCCAATGCTCTCGAGCCCCTCCCGTCTTTAAGACTTTCTTTGGCGCGTCTAAAAAGTCATGTTGTGAGTAGCTGGAATGTTTCTTCTTGGCGTGACGCATTTAAGCGTAGAACGGTGACTGCGGGCAATGAACCATGGCGGATGAGAGCCTTCATAACTTTCATCTACCAACCGCTCCGACTCTTCTGTGTTTATTGAACATCCTTGTGCCACTTGTCCTTTACTGATTAGCTCTTTTTGCTCCAGTTACGCCACGTGGCAGCCTTCCATTCGTTGCATCATGATTCTAGCGTTGTCGGACCAAGCTTAAGTCGAGCCCTTGGAGAATCCCGATTTACTCTATGCAGAGTAATTCAGGTTCTTTGGCCTCTCCTACTTTGGACTTTCCCAGATCCTTCGCTTATAAAGCCTTTTAAGTAGAGTACTTGGGGAAACCCGATTTACTCTATGCAAAGTAATTCAGGTTCTTCAAGCCTACTTACTTCGGCTTGTCCATCTTGAAGTCTTCTCACTTTGTTGTTTCTCAAGCCTTAAGACTTCGGGCTTTTCAAACCCGATTACTTCTAACAGCTAGTCGTTTATCCTGATTTTGACGTCCGTTGGCCCGTCATTTCTTTTGGACACTTGGTCTCGAGTTTCTCTTTCGACTTATTTCTTTCGAGCAAATCTCTCGAAGGAATTTCTTCTGACAATTTGTTTGAAGGAATTCCATCGGACTTTTTGTCCGCGTCTGTCTTCAAAATTACCCTTTGGGCTTTTCACGATGGACTTTCCCGAAGGGAAAGTGCCCTTCGGGCTTTCTGCATGTCCCTTCAGACTCCCATGAATGATCCTCCTGAAGGGAAAGATACCCTTCGAGAATTTTGAAATGGTCCCTCCGAAGGGTAACATACCCTTTGGGAAAATTGCAACTATCCACTTGGAGAAGAAAAAGCCCTTCAAAAAAACTGAAGTGTACCTTCGAAAAAGTTGACTGGTCCCTTTTGCCCTAAAAAGCCCCTTCATATTTTATGAAAAAGACTCGTCCCTTGAAGAACCCGAGAAGCACCATTTTTCAAAACCAAATCAGGTTTGTCAAACCCCTTTACTTATTTCGGGTTTCTGACTGCTCACAACTTAAGAAGTAATCAAGTAGTGCCCCCTGGAGAACCCGAAATATACTATCTATGAAAAATTTGGGTTCTTCAACCCAAATTACTTCTACTTATAAAACATTTAGAAGCTAAGCACTGCTGGAAACCCGATTTGCACTGTGCCTTCAAAAACCCGAAGTCCTCCCAAAGGCTTACCATTTTCTTCCCTGAAAGCTCCCTTTTCCATACTTAGGTAAACTTTGATATGTGGGCCAAAAAATGGCCAACAATCCCTTTGTGAGGTATTGGTATGTAGGCAATGCTTAGCACATGGAGTGTTGAAGTCACATCCAGCCTACCCTACTAATCCCACTCTTCTTACACTTATGTTTGTCAAAACCCTAGCAAGCATGGAGGCTTAGAGTTCCATAGTGAAATCAGTCAAAACGAAGCACAAACAACGATCCAGATCTTAGTCACGCAGGCACAGGCCTCCTAGAACAAAGCGAAGGTCTACCCCAAGTTTCATTGTTTTATCTGCACAGGGTCAATAACGTTGCACAGAAGGTTAGTATTGTAGTGCGCTATTGGCAAGGAGGGTCGAGCTACTATCCAAAGAGGGTTTTGACCCCTGTTTTCTGTTAACGACACTTTGTCCTGCTTATGCATATCACTTTCCAGCCTGCCACTTGTCTATTTCAATCATATTTTCCAACTAAGTACACCCTTTTCAATTCATTGTTATTTATAGGCTAAGAAAACAAATCAATTATTGTACAAATCAGTGGTTGATGATACTATAGTATTTTATTCTCTGATTTACGTACTTGGCTCTTTTATCTACTTAGGTTTTTACATTAATTCCCAAAACAATTACATCACAAACACATATTGTGACTACCATAGAATTAATGGTAATTCCACTGATGGATGCTTTGCCTTAATGCATAAAATTCAAGATTTTATCAATTATAGTGCCATTGAACTTAATATACCTATTAAAAAACCACATTCTAAGAGTCAATCTTCTAAGGTAGACTAGCCTAATCATCAAGATGTTCCAATTATGGTCTCCAAAGAAAATATACCAACACATCCTAACTATGAGGAACCATTGGTTATTGGTACCTTTATAGAAGGAAAGCAACAAAATGGATTAATGATTAATAACAAGACACAAATCAATACTTGTACAACTGAATTTCTTACTAACCTTGGCTTTAGTCTAGATGATTTATCTAATCAATCTCCATCTATTCTTGGATATGCTTCCCTTGAAGCCCAACCCTTGGGATCTAATCTATTAACTATTACAATTGGCCCTAAGACTATTTATACACCATTTTATGTAATGCCTATTGGGGGTAAATACAATGCTAGACTTCGAAATCCATGGTTACATCATATGAAAGCAACCCTCTCTGGTACACACTAGTATGTGAAATTTGAATATCGAGGTGAAATATTATCAATTCAACAAGATAGTACACAATCAATATAAAGTCCAATACACCCCAGGGCAGCTTAAGTTAAGTCCCAACATAACTTTAAATGGGTACCCAAGCAAGGAATGTCTAATGATCACATTCATACAATAATGCTTGAAAGTACATAACCATCCCATGATGGATCTCCAAGGCAATACGAACTCAATAGTGTGTGTGTGTGTGTGTGTGTGTGTGTCAATGCATCAGATATATTAATTATCATTTAGATGATGACTTAAAAAAATTACCACCTATCAATGATATGGGCACACCACATACTTCATAATGCATCATTTATTTTGATACTTATGAGCTTTCTGATATTATTGGTTGATTTAGCAAGCATACTTTGTGCCATTATGTATTGCTAGCATATAACAATGAGGCCACTTTGCTCCCCTTGGGGCACCTTATTCGCACTCGCATGACACATACCTCAGCCATATTGGGGCATGTCATTATTGGGCTTATATTGATTATATCTTGTCCACATTGGGACATGCCATTGCTCATGCTTATATCGATTATATATTGTCCACATTGGGACATACCATTGCTCATGCTTTATTGATTATACCTTTTGCCCATATTAGGGGTAACCTATTGCTATGCCTATATCAAAAGATTTATCACATATACAAAGGCATACTATTGTTGTGCTTCATCACTTATATGTTTCCCATTCAAGGCACGATATGCTCAGGCATACATAGATTTTACATTGCTTAACCTAGGGCATGCCATCGTTAAGTTTCATATATCGTATCTTGTTTGCACTAGGGCATACTCTTATTCGCACTTCCCTTGATCATATTTTGCCATCAAGGGCCCACTCATTTCTCCTATTCTTATATTGGCCATATTTGTTCATACAAGGGCCACCACTACCATAGATTACATTGCTTCCACTTAGGTATATATGAGTTCAATTATTTATTATTCAAGAGCTTTCACGATTATGTCTTATTTACATGACTTAGACCTCCATAAGGTCGAACGTCCTTGCTAAGATGTGCTTTCACGCTTAGATCATACTTCCATAATTTGGACCTCCATACGTCGATCTCCCTTATTCGACACGTGCTTCAACAATAAATATCATCTTTTCTCTGATTATATCAAAACATGTAATAAATGAGTTTTAATGCAACTGTCTTCCTATAACAAAATGTGTTATAAATGTGCTTTAATGATGATGCCATCTTATGATTATATATTAACACTTTTATGGTTCTTATTTTACACATGATACGCATAATCCATTTCTTTTGAGATAAGTGATATGTAGGTATATCCCACACCTCAAAAGAGGGGCATATCATATTCTTATTCTATCTTCTACTCCATACACACCAAACACACTATAGATATTTGCCCCCACATAGTTGGAGGTGGTCATCAAGCACACTACAGACATTTTCCCCAACATAGTTGGAGGCAGTCACCAAACATTCTTCTATTGGCTTTTATGGTGAAGGCAATCACCGAAAGCAGTTCAGATTCTATTGACTATTTTCATTTAAACATATGCCCCTGTCTATAATCGTGTTTTATTCTTGATCATGGTGGCATTGTTCGCATACCATCAAGTGTATTTGTTCCCATTCTTTTATTTTGCTCGGTGAATTCAACAGGTTTTTTATCATCAATTTGTATAGACTCCTTTTGTTTTGTCGTTGTTTTGGTCCTCTTTTGTTGGCTTACATATCAATAACGTTATAATTTGAATTTGAAAAGTCTATGAGTGCATTGATGCGTTTAGAACCATAGATAGAATAACCGGCGAGTAACCGCCGATTGATCGATTACTCGTCGGAAATTCCTCACAGCGAATACTCGCCACTTGAAACTGCCAACCCAGCCCAAAAAAAACAAAAAATAAACCAATGAGTAACCCGTCGGTTACTCGTCAGTTCTGTGTAACACGAAACCCACGTGGAAAACCCAACGGAACTGCCGGGAAACCACGAGTTTGTTCCAAAACACGGAAAAAATGCGGAATTCAATCTTATAAAATGCAAAACACCTGATATTTTATTCACACAAGATTTGGAGCATTCAAGAGCGGATTGAGGAGAATTGAGCAAAGAGGTTTCCAAGTTAATGCATTTGTTTTTGTTTTGTTTTATTTTATTTTCAAGCATGTAAAGAAATTGTAATTTAATTAAAAACATGTTTGATAAATATTTTTAATTTTAGTATACAAATTTGATGCATTCCGTTTCAGTTGCATACATTCCATCAAATTTCATGCATTCCGTTAAATTTTAATATTTACAATTTATGCTTAAAGTTTTTTAAATTTTGATTAAAAATATTGTTTTTTAACCGTTGGCGTTATGGCTAGTTTCCGTTTATCATTACAATTTATTTATTGTTATTTTTAACTATTATAGATTATAGTTTTCAATTTGTTCTTTAAAATTTTAAATCATAAATATATTTTAGTTTTCGTTTTATAGTTTATAATTATAATTATTTATCATATTTTAATTAATAATTTGTATTAAATGTTTTTATTTTTTTTATTTTTTAAATGTTGTTTTTAACATGTTTGCACTTTGTATGTTATCCATTAGCAAACAATGGCATCCAATAATGCATCGAGCTCAAATTCAGTCAGTGGTAGCCAATCGACTCCCTTCAATGCTCGCACCAGTGCTTGAAAGTATGCCATGTGGGTTGGAACATTCCAGACGATTTCAATTTGTAACTTTTTGCTCGAAGAGGATGTCAGGAGGCATCAATCGCATGAAAAACCATCTTTCATGCATTTTTTGTGACGACTTCACACATTTTCCCAATGTCACTGAAGAGGTAAAACGAGAGATGATAATGGTGGAGCTTGCATCACTAGATGAAAAGAAACTAGAGAGGGCAAGGATGCAAGCAGCACTAATAGCGATCATTAGTGCCACATCGGCAAAAGAAAAAGCGTCAGTGATGACATAAATTGTGGGCTCTAGTCATGGTCCATGCAAATGCCATGGCACATCTGCACCAGCGTCGACTCAATTACACTCATTTTTTTTGCTTAAAAACACATCTGGAGTACAACCTTCACTCCAAGCTACAAGATGGAACAAGCAAGCACATGCAAAAGCAGATAAAACATGCACAAATTTTTGGTACTTCAACAACCTTCTCTTCAACGTGGCAAAGAGCCCGTACTAAAAATATTTGGTTACAGCATTGACAGTTGCAAGGAAAGGGTATAAGGCACCCTCTCCAAAAAATTTAAGTGGGAAGTTGTTCAAAAATGTAATTGAAGATGCAAAGGTGATTGTCAAAGATCAGAAGAGGTTGTGGCATAAATTTGGATGCACCATTTTTTTTGATAGATGGACAGATGGAAAGAACCGCACCCTCATCAACTTTTTGGTGTCTTCAAATAGTGAGCTAATTTTTTTTAAGTCAACTGATGCATCAAGTAAAAAGAAAAATGCAAAAACTTTGAGCTTGATGCTAGAGGAGGTTGTTTTAGAGGTGGGCATCGAAAATGTTGTCCAAATTATCACAGATAATGTGGCAGCTAGGAGATTTCTTAGGGAGAGACATTCATCTCTCTTTTGGACACCTTATTTGGCCCATTGCCTTGACCTTCTTTTGGAGGACATAGGCGAACTTGATAAAGGTGCGACCAATTGTAGAAGAAGCTAGAGAAATAACTAAATATATCTACAATCACCCTTGGGTTCTCAACTTGATGAGAGAGCACACCAAGGGAAAAAAACTTGTTTGAGCAGGGGTCACCAGGATTGCAATGAACTTTCTTACATTGCAAGGTATTTGCAATTTGTTGACTCCTTTGAAGTAGATGTTTGTCTCTCAAGCATGGATGGAGTCGTCATATTCCAAGAAAGTTGATGGGGTGAAGGTTGCGAATATAATTTTCAGTGAGGCCTTCGAAACGAGAGCTACAAAATCGTCAAAGTAACTTGAAATTGCAATTTAAATTTCAAGTTGTTTCCCTTGTTTTCAATTTTTTAAACTTAAAGTATTTATTTTATAGTTTATCTATAAATTTGTAACATTAACTTTAATTTGTTTGTAACTTTGTAGTTGTCTAAGCCTTTGGTGAAAGTTTTGTGATTAGTGGATGGAGAGCAAAATCCAATGGGTTATATTTATGAGGCCATGGATAGGGCCAAAGAGGTGGTCCAAAATTATTATAGAGGGGATCGTGTCATATTTGATCCCATTTGAAAGTTGATTGATCGAAGGTGGAACAATCAACTCCACCAACCCATCCATGCAGCGGGGTACCACCTTAACCCCAAGTTTTTCTACTCCGATGGCTTCATAGATGCTAGTGGAGAGGTTATGGAGGAGCTCTTAACATGCATTGAGAGTATGACACTTAACGTTGAGGTGAGGGACCTCATTATTACAGAGTTGCAGAACTACAAGCAGGCAAAGGAAAAGGCTCTTTTCTTCAGGACTAGCTATCCGAAGGAGAGCCACGCAGTCACCAAGTAATACAAAATGAAGTCTTTACTTGTACTTTACCAATTACATACTTACAAATTTACAATTATTAATTTCTTACAAAGTTTTGAATATCTTGTTTGCAGAGTCATGGTGGGAAGATTGAGGTGGTTCCACCCCAAATCTTCAAAGGCTAACCCTCCGAATTTTATCTTAGCCTTGCAGCGCTTCTGGATGCGAGCGCAATTGGAATTTGTTTGACTCCATTCACACAAAGAAGCACAATCAGTTGAGCCAACAAGGCCTCAATGACTTGGTTTTTGTGCAATACAACTTTCAACTTCACACAAAAAAGTTAGAGAACGCATTAGAGGAGCCTATCGATCTAGATGAGATCGATCCCTACAGCAATTGGATTGCATAAGAGGAGGCCCCCATGTTCACAAAGGAGGAGATTGTTGATTTCGAAAGGCAAGCTATGGAGGGTGCAGTTGAAGCAGAAGGAGGTGAGATTGGATTGGAGGACATCCTTGAAAATGAAGCAGAGGTGGAGCCATAGGGGCAGGTGCAGCGTTCTAAACAGAGCAAGGCGGGGCAGCCGAGTGGGACGATTAAGGTTTCTCAATCTCCCTTAGGTTTCTAGGGAGCAGGTAAGAGAAAATTATAAATTATTGTAATTTGTACTTGTAGTCTTGTAGATTCATGTATAAGACTATAAGTCTTAAATATCATTGTAGTTTGTACTTTGTGACTCTGTTGTATTTGCATGATTATGCGATTTTGTACTTTCTTTGTATTTAAATCTAATATAAAACACTTTGCCTATGTTTTACAGACTCATTTCATCTATTTTGCTTCTGTAATTTCTAAAAAAAAAATGTTATTTGGTAAATTCAAGTGTTTTTTGCCTTTGTCGGTTATTCGACCAAGCAGGTCAAATAACCACCGGTTACCCATTTTAGCCCCTTGGCGAGTACTCGCCCCAACCGGTTATGCGAACTATGTTTAGGACGATGGGAAACAAAGACAAGGACACTTGGATTTCTATTGTTATGCCATCTAGTGAAGTGTAGAAGCAAAAGTGCATGGCTGGGGCAGCACCCCTTGTACCAAAAGCTGAATTCAAAGATTAGTGAAAGAGCGTATAGTATCTATTGGTTGTTTGCATTTCATACATAGGGATAACAGTCGGGAACTTCATACTACACTGGATTTATTGGACCGCATGACTGTTGATTGCCAACTTGTTCAAGAACAAGGATCTGACTAAGGTAGGCCCCTCATAACTACTCTTTTTAAGTTCTTGCAAGGAGCTTTGAGCCAATTAGAGTTTTGATAAAAGAGAAGCAATTCTAGGAGATCCACGACACAATTTCACAATCTAAGAGAGGTTTTAGACAAGCAGGAGCAGACAAAGGCACTCGCAAAATTTTATCAGAATCTGACATCATCTAACCAAGATCGGACACATCCTGCCAGGTTCAAATTCAGCCTGCCAGGATCAAATTCAACCTGCCAGGATCAAACCCCTACAATCATGGTCTGACCAGGATCGAATTTCTACGATCCTTGTTGTTTTCTGCAGCTTCTTAGAATGGCACTAAATTTCTGGGTCTACTCTAGACCTGCTTTTGGACACATTTTCAGCCTCTAACAGCACATGTAAGTCACAATTTAGTTTTTTCTCTACAAACTCGCTTTGTCAAATTTAAAGCATTTAATTCACTTTGCTTCGTATAATTAGGTCTGTGTTTACTGTTATTTTGTTGTATTCTGTTCGCATCTGAATTGTGCATTACTTTGTATGATTTAGTGTAGCATCCCTTGACCTAATCTGCTTTACCATACTACATTTTCTTATCGTGTTGTGACATTCCAAAAGGGTTGAGATTTACTCAAAAAATATTGCCCAAATCATTGTATATTTACTGCAAAAGGATTCTGTAGATGGCTGTTCTAAAACGTCTCCATCGTCTTCGACGTTTTGTATCCTTTTCCTGCTATGTCAGGCATAACCTTCCAAAATCACTTTACCTCTTCAAATATTTTCTTTGCTATCACCATAATGACGAGTGTTAGGGCTTAACCCTCTAATACCTATGTACTGCTCCAATCTTGTCTGCAATGCAATGCTACAGTGTACAGACAGTCTTTGGTGGTGGTGTAGTAGATTTAAATTACTTTCCACTCTTTGAACTATGAATCACATGCTAAATCAGTAGGTTTAAAGCACCTTCAAAAACAATACAAAAATAACATGCAACTAATCTAAAATGTTCTAGAGTTGTTGCAATAAAGGTCTGCAAAGGGCTAGAAACAATACAAAAATAACCCTTATGCATGTCTGAGCTAGTCTTAGAAATCTAACTTAGATGTATGGCATATGAGATCTGAACTTTTGAATTAAAAATATACTAATACTTGATCCAAAAATAGATGTAAGGGGAAGAAAGCAAAAGGGTAAGACCAAGGTGAAAACTGTGTACATGGTAGGCTCATGTACGCACCATAAAAGTAGGTTTAGGTGAATAATATGAAACATGATGGAAGCACTCTGATTCAAATTGAAAATACCAGGGAGCTACTGCAACCCAAGCAATCGTTGCACACAAATGAGAATATCCGTTTTAAAGATCAAAGAAATATTTTGATTCGATGAGTTTTAGTTTCAGTCTCCTTTTTAATCAAGCATATAATTTTAATGGTTGTAACTCTTAGGCACAAACTCGGTATTGAACTTAGGACCTGCATATAGTGTCCATGGACATATGTTTAAACTAGTTGCATTGCAACATGCAATTAATCTAGAATGTTCTAGAGTTTCAGCAATCAAGGTATGCAAAGGGCTAGAAACAATACAGAATCAACCCTTATGCATGTTTGAGCTAGTCTTAGAAATCTAACTTATATGTACGGCATATGAGACCTGAACTTTTGAATTAAAAATATACTAATACTTGATCCAAAAATAGATTAAGGGGAAGAAGCAAAAGACTAAGACCAGGTGAAAACTGTGTACATGGTAGGCTCATGTACGCACCATAAAACTAGGGTTACGTGCATAATATGACAAAAGAATTACATCAACTACTAAGCAACAATATTTGTCTAATTAATCAAAATAAATCTGCAAACAACCAAAAGATGTATGTTTATTCGAAAGAAAGAGGCAAGACACTATTCATGAAATGCAAAATAAAGAGACTCCATTCCTCGGATTCACAAGGACAATGTACTTACCTTCATCTCCACTTTTGTTTAGTTCAGATAATGATAGAGAACCCATGCTACTCCCGGGTTCATCCTTGTTAGTTGAACCAGCTAGCCTAAAGGGGAAAAGAAAATAGGGGAAGAAAGGGTCTTGGTGTGAGAGTTGGAAGGTTGGACATAATGAGCAAAGACGTGTTGCTATGCTGATAAGGAAGTCTCGTTTAATAATTTCTTGAGTTGTAGATGTGTTTTATTTTGTTCAAGTTTGAAGTTGGAATAGTAGCATAGCCTGATTGTGAGCTTTGTTGGAAAAGGAGACTTGGCTTGAAAATCAGAAAATGAATATTTTTTTCCTTTTGCTTACAAACGAGGATTTATCAATTTTACAGAACATGGTTGGTTGGGCACCACACTAAAAGCATTTTTCATTATTTAATTCATTTTAGGAATTAGCTAGTAAAGCTAGTTAAATGTGCAGTCATTCTACTACTTTGAAACAAAGAATTAAAAAGGAAGCATCTGCAATCCTAGAGGAAGAAGAATTTTTGCAAACACGTCTGCATGTTTACTTGTATGAAATAAATTGATGACTATTTCTATGAGTTAACAAGATTTATTTCAACAATTTGTGCTGGTAAATCAACGAAAAACATAAATCCCATGAACTAACAGAAAACATTGCACGCATTGCACTGATAGTCTAATATTTACAAATAAAAAACAACTAACTACCCGGAATTGTTTTGCACTGGTGAGGCTCAGGGCTCAAACGCATGCATCACATTTCCTGCATTCATCCAAGTTACCATCCCGGCCGCTACAGAAGCACCCTGAGCTGTCACCTCATCTCACCATCTCTAATGTGTGCTTACATAATGGTCGCACTTGCTTGAATCCTGCCGACCTGGGGCATTCTCCAAATTGCAGGCGAAACAGGGTGAGTCCATCACTCAATTGGCTTCCCGCCTGCATAAGGTAAAACCCCAATGTACCCACCTCAACGTGCTCTGAAACCGAAATTGGTCTCACAAATTAACAAAACAACTGCAATGGTTATAGTAATAACTAAAAGACACAAAAACCCCATCAATTTGACAACAAAATTTTCAGGGTTTGCACTGAAATAATTTTCGATGAATGTAAATGGAGAAAAAAATATTCAATTGAAACAAAAATCATATCCTCGGATAATCTACAAGGGATTGCAACCGTAATTCATTTAATTTAAGAGATTGTGTAATGGTTATTAAGACGGAGCGTTGCCATGCATAAGAACCAACTTAAAACCCCACCCAGCGAAAAGCCATGGGTGAATTGAATTCAGGAGTTTGACGTCAGAAATCCCTCCCCAAACGAAAGTCTCCTAGGTGTAATTTTCAAAAATATATATACTTAAATTAAAAATACAATAAATAAAAAAAGAGCTTACATCTGAGGGACAATTATCTTGTTGGGACAAACCAGACGCAATGATATCCTGGCAATTATTTCCACAGAAATTATGCAACTGCACTGTTTTATAAAATTTGTCTAATTCGGCCCTAAGTCTTTCATTTTCAGACCTTTGATGACACAGTTCTTTTTCCAGTTCATGGTGGGATGAGTCGTCCTTGTGTTCGAAAGCTTTGATAGCCAGATCTGCAACCTCCGCCAGAGTCTCAATAACTTCGAGGCGGTGAACCTGCGCAGCACTCGCTATTGTCATGCTTCCTAACCAATTCAGTCGCGCAGACAATTCGCTGCGTATCCAATTTTAATACAAATGCGGGTGGCTACTTTGAAGGCTTCCTTCCCTCTATACTTCACGTAATAATATATAATAAAAATTTTAACGTCCACGAGACTAAAAATAGTCTATGGAACAGCAAGACAACTCAAGGAGAGTTAAGTAGCACTGTTCGCTTCTTGTGTACGCTGATGATGAGCCCCCCTAATTGCTCAATGTGCTCTTTGTTGAATAGGTTATGCCAAGAACTGTCACATATAGTATCCGCAAATTTATCTCTGCTATCTTTGTAGGCCTCACATTCTAGAATAAAGCGCTGTTCAGTTTCCACTTTCCCAGAATTGCAAAATCTGCAAATTCTCTCTTCCCAAGCCTCCTTTGGCCTCTTCCAACGCCCGGTCTCACAACGAAGTTGGTGAGAGTTGGTTCTCAGCTGAGCAATAAGAATTTTAGCCCTCCAAGAAATGTTAGCTCCTATGTACGCTTTTTGGAGTTGATCACAAGTGGGGTTGAACTCATTTATATAATATAGTTTCTTCCTCCCGATCTCGCTTCCCCAATTTCTCTTGTAAAATTTCTCCATAACAAAGACTTTTATTTCTTTATTATTTGTGGGGCACATATTGAATTGAATATTCCATTTACTCATCCATGTGATATTTTGTTGCATCCATGTCCTTTTTCGCTTACATAGTGTATCACTAAAAACAACTTTAGGCCATCTATCCTCTTCCATTTTTTCGATTCTTTTTAAATAGCTTAAAAGGCGAACCATAGCAAGTGCCTCGATAGGAACAGCTCCCATTTCACTTAGCATGATGTCATATTGGAGCCGCCTAATTTTGGTTGGGACTGGGATTTTAGTCTTTTCGTGTTTTGTCTATTATCTCTTTCTGTTGTTTTTTTTTTTTTTAAATAGATTAAGGGATGATGGAATGGGAATGGGCCCACTTCTATTCAAAACACAATTAAGGGCTCTAGTCTAACCTCAAAACTAAGTTTATAGATGTTTTCCTTTATTTCAACCATGTTAATCTCGCTCGTTTTGTTAGAATTTATTGTGAATCCTCCTTTTTCTTTATCAGCACTCTAAACTATGCAAAAACTTTAAAATAGGTGTAGTTATGGGCATCTTATCTCACCCAGGTAATTGTCCTTAGAAAAGTTTGAAACCAACACTTAATGCAATCCAGCAAGTAATCATGGTGACACAAGTTTTAATTATGATACAACTTTTTACTACAAGGCATTGATGTAATATAAATATTTTGAATAAAAATTTGTTATAATTTTTAAATTTTGCTCTTTTTTATCACTCTAGATCTTTCTTTGAACTTTTACTTTCATTCTATATTTGTCCAATATGCACTAATGTACCTCTGTATATTTAGACTTTTCAAATTTGAATGAAGACTCTATTGGTGTATAAGTCAACACACAAAGGGTAGTAACGTTGACAAAATGGGGTACAAACATCGAAGAAATAAAAAGAAGAGTTCAAAAAACCACAAAGGGAAAGGACCAGAGGCATATTAATATGCTTCTAGAAAAACTCATTAAACATAAGGGAAGACAGAAGAACTGAGAAGAATAAGAAGGAGAGAGAAAAAAAACAATATGGTAGGTAAACAAAATTTAAAACACAAATAAATGTACCAATAAGAACCTAATAATTATTGATAATCGACACATGTACAAGTGCCATAAATCAATCCAAACTGACATCTAAAGATACTCCTTGACCAAAATTAGGTGTCTATATAATGCCATACTTCTATGTGTGTGTAGGTACCTAAGAGGGATTTAAAGAAGATGTTGCAATTGAACTCTATAAGAGTTCTCAAATTGAATATAGAAAATGATGATGATCTAAAAGTCAAAAGGAGAAGACATGTTACCTTATCTCAAAGTGTAACTCTTGCACCTTGCAAAATAAAAGAAACCTTGTAGTCCTTGGAATATGGTATAAGCATTATGAATACCACTATGAAAAACCATTAAGATCTAGGAATAAGCATCCAACACTCTTGAGTCTAATATATGAAACCTGGGTACTTACAAACATAAGGAAACATCTACAAGCAAATCAATGTATAAATAAAATGGTAATGAAGTAACTCCTAAAATCGATGAGAGGAAATGAAAAATAAGAATGAAGTTTGCCTAAAAACTGCAAAGTCGTCTCTATAGATTCCTTATCTCTAAGTTTGTATCATCTCTAAGTGTTTGTCTTGTTGAGGAGACTAGCTGAAACATGTCTCATAAATCTCTAAGATAACTTCCAAATGTGGGAGTATCAGGAAGAATGCCTTATAACTCTCTATAATTGATTCCAAATGTGCGAGCAAGAAGAAGAATGTCTTATAAATCTTTAGGATTGTTGTATATTAAAGATAAAAAAGAAGATCATATTCCTCCTTTTTAAAATGTGGGAAGAACCTATGAAGATCATAATCCCCCCTTTTAAGATGTCGAAAGAGCCTATGAATCACACATCTCAAAAGAAATGGATTGTGTATCATGTGTAAAATAGGAACAGTAAAAGCTATGATGTAATCTTAATAAGATTCATCATTAAAACCGGTATGTATAAAGAGTAAGTGTACAAATTTGGGGGACAAAAAGGGGCCTACCCATAGATATGATTTTCCTAAAATTTTAGAAATCTGAACTTTTGTAGATAATTTGAGATATCTACACTCCAAATTTGAAGATGGTGTAAGAACATGAAATATATTATTTCTAGTCTAGTTTCCAAAAAAAAATGGCTAAGTATAACTAGGTCAAAAATCTAAAATTTTGAAGATGAACTCATTTTTTTTAAGAAAACAGAGTAAATAGATGGTTGTGCGGCACACCATTTTTTAAGCAACATTTTATATTGTTTGAAACCCTTTGGTGAACATTTAGATAAAATCTTTTAGTTTGTGACCTATATTTTTTTATGTTTTTTCGATGAATACTTTTTTTTATGAATTTTGCAAGTAGAAAAATCTTGAAAACTAACAAAAAATGGATAGTTGGTCGTTCAGCGCCCTTAACTACCTAAAAAAGATGAAAATCATTTTTTTTTTAATGTGTGTAGAATTAGGCCTAGTTTGTGACCATATAACTTGTTTTGCACTTGGATAAATGAAAAATAAGTTACATGAACATGTATAGGCATGTATATTTACAACATGTAATAGCCTAAAAAAGGTATAGTTAGAAATCAACATAGTTTGAAATGTTAAATATAAGTTTGCATTTATATTGTTACATTTATTCTCTTATACTTTAAATTTATTTCAATAAATATAAGAAATAAGGGTAAATCTACATCTAATAAAGTTGGTCTCATAGTTTTACGCCTTACGATGTGGAAAATAGTTTTTCAAAATCCAATCTAGTCAACACTTAGGCATTTTCAAGGTTTAAGTATTGAACTTAGGGATTTCAGGGCATAACTTTTGTAATTGATTTCTATTTTTGGTAAACATATAGTCATTTTTAAGGTTTTTGTGCCTTTCAGATTGCTTTCTAACATTTATAAGAGTCTTAGGTTTGTCAAAATTAAACTTTGCAAACCAATCACTTTGAACTTGATCCAAAGTGGTGTGATTAAGATAGCATAGGTCACATCAATGACATACAAACATCAAATGATCATTTTGTGTTAATTTCATTTGTTCATCATCCTTTCCTCATCCATGATTACTTCCTACTCATCCCTCATCACCCCTAATCACTCTCTCATTATTCTTTGTTATTCCTAATCACTCCCTCATTGACCCTCATTGTCCCTAGTCATCTATAATCACTCCCTTATCATTCATAATCACTTCTCTATTAACCATCACTATCCCTCATCATCCCTAATCACTCCCTCCTAATCCCTAATCATTCTTTCCTCATCCCTAATCACTCCCTCCTCTTCCCTAATCACTCTTTCCTTATCCCTCATCATCCCTAATTGCTTCTTCATTATCTGTCATCATCCCTAATCACCCTGATCTGGGTAACAATTTAGGTGACAATTTGGGTGATAGTTCCACCCCAATTGATGATAGAACTTATGGGAGCCAAACTTTTGTATCGTAGCTCTAATTGACTCGTCGTTTGAACCGTTGGAAAGCTAAGAATGAGGATAATGTCATGAGATGCCATTAAGCTTTTCTCAATGAAGTTTGACCCCTAAAAACCCAATGAAAGTGCCCCAAATTTCAATTTTAGTAGTGCAATCTAAAAATAGTAAGTTTCTAAAAATAGTAATTCCTCGAATTCTGTATTATTTTAAATCTTGGAAGTCAAAACACTTAATCTCCCTCAAGATTGGTGACCTTCTACATCCTCCCCATGCTTTAAAAATGTGTATAAATGAAGAGGTAACCCGAAATGTGAAGATAGACATCTCTTCCCAGAGATAAGCATATAATTGTTTTGTGATCTTGAGTAATACTACATCTCTTCTCAGAGAATTCATTGTTACTGTGTTATTGAAATATTTATCAACCAGAACTTTTAAGTTTTGGATCACACCCCCTCCTCATCTTTCCTCATCCCTAATCATTCCCTCATTGACCTTCATTTTTCATCATCATCTCTAATCACTCCCTTATCATCCCTAATCACTCCTTCATTGACTATCACCATCCCTCATCATCCCTAATCACTCTCTCATTGACCCTCACCATCCCTCATCACTCTATCATTGACCCTCACCATCCCTCATCATCCCTAATCACTCCCTCATCAGCTAACATAAATATATACTCTAAAGGTATCTTTGATTCCAATCATATGTTGTTTAATCTATTATAATAGAAATTAACTCTTTTCTATGACTTGTTATGTTGTCAGTACCCATTTGTGATAGTCAATTTTATTATTGAATGAATTAGATGATCTTCCAAATTTATAATCAAATAACACAAGTACTAGCACAAAATAGAGTCTAAATTTTAGTTCATCGAAGTATCTTTGTTGTGCAACTAACTAGATAAAACTTTATATCGTTCCACCTTTGGTAACTTGGTTCAAATGATAAAAATTAAACACAAATCTCTTATATAATTTTCTAATTCTAAGCATATTTGAATCTATGCAAAGTTATTTGGTGTTTCCCATTCATGTATGACTTGAATCTTGGTCAAGTTCACACATGCACTCCTTTGTGTGTAACACATCCCAGATATTTTATCTCTTGCATAGCAAATGAACATTTATTCATGTTATCATAAAAATGTGTTAATACAAAATGTGAAACACTAGTTCAACATGGTGTAGATGTTCATCCCATGTTTTCTAAAGATTATGATGCAATCAAGGTAGATTTAAAAATGACATAGTTAAAGGGCCTGAGGATATCATTCAACATTTCAATAAATGAATTCGCTCGATGGGTTAACATAAAAGGCATAACCAACTAGTTAAGCAATCCTTCCTTTGTTTTTAAGACTATATTCCAAATTTCTAGAGGTTCAACATGAATATGAAAACACCCAAACTTAAGATCAATTTTGGAAAAGACGTCTACACCATGGATATGGAAGAAAAATGCCTTGATATTTAGATGAGGATAATATTTATTCACTTTATAATCTTGCTAAGATTTTTTTAATCGATTCACAACCTCATGTCCCATCCTTTTTTGACAAAAACACAATTGGGCTTCTGCAAGGCACTGATTTGGGCATGATGTGTCCATTATCCATGATTTCATAGATATACCACTTTATCTATTCATTCTCTAAAAATGATATGTTATATAGAGAGGTTTGAGGTAGAGGTAGTTAAGGGATCAAATCAATAATATTATTTAGTGTAAAATATGTAGGAACTTATTTAGGTGACTGAAAGATATCCTTGTATTCATCGAGTTTATGGTTCAATTATTTTGTCTTTGTTATTGTTGGACAAGCCACACTAGGATATGGTGCCACAAGAATGTTATTACATTTACTTATTACTATCAAGAGTATACTTCTTACTAGAAATGACAAGATTCTTTCACTTCCTAACACTAATGACCGAAAGCTTATGAACTATGTGGTATTTCACACCATGACAATCTATCACAACATTTCAAGAATTTACTTCATATACTATATGTCAATGGTAAATATATAGTTCAACACATGTAAAACATCACATAACTCTAATGGTGAGATGTCACAAAGAATTGCATCTTTAAAAAGTTTGATTTTGTACACCAAGTGATACTACTATGTGATCCATTTCTCAAGGCCTACACTAGACCATACACTAGCGTATGGTTATGGATGATGCATCAAGTTCAAGTTCAATTTTTGAAAATATGCTTTAGGATAAATTAAATTCTTATGACTTCCATTGGAAATGATGGAGTGTATTGGTTCACCATTGATCTACATTTGTTAATGAAACAATATTTTTAATTCATATAATTTCTTGTTGGGGAAAGTAGAGATATTTTTATTACCGACCATATCATTGGGTTCATAATCTATTATCTACTTACCTTTTTATAGTGCTAGATAACTTGTACCCACTTCTCAAGTTGTGCAAGTAGAGAGCTCGTAGTGTGACACTCTTCATTGGATTGAATATTGAAATTAAGAATTAAGCACCACTTTCCAATCTTGGACTACTTGTTCTAATTTTTGAAAATTATTTTCCACTATCTGGTATGATTACTCAATCAATAGATATATAAATAGAAGGCCTTCAATGTAATTATTTAGATCATAAAGTGTCCTCATATAGAAAGCAATTGATTGGTTTTAGGAAATCACATAGCTTAGTGATCCTCATATTTACTACCATTTTTGGTGTTATGGTGGTTTTACTTGCTTCTCTTTTTCTAGTGGATCTTCAATTATGAATAACATCATTTCTAATAGGCCCATATTTTTTCATAGGTGCTAAATATTTATGTTTCAAATTTTCCTCCACATCATTTTGATCACTATGTCTCATATTTTATGCTAGCACTCAACTCTCCATTTTTAGCTCCTAGCATTGTTAAACCTGAACAAAATACCACCATCAAGGTATTGGATAGAGTGATTAAAGATGATGAATGACAAGGAGGCATTGAGTAGAGATGATGAAAGAGTCATTAGGGATGATGAGGCATGGTGAGGGTCAATGAAGGAGTGATTAGGGAGGATGAGGGAGTGATTAGGGATGATAAGGGATGGTGAGGGTTAATGAAGGAGTGATTAAGGGCAATGAGGGATGAGGAAGGAGTTATTAGAGATGATGAAATAATGATTAAGTATGATGAGGGATGGTGAGGGTGAATGAGGGAGTGATTAGGGATGATGATGGAATGATTAAAAATGATGAGGGTTAATATTAGAGTGATTAGGGATGAGGAAAGAGTGATTAGGGATGATGAGGAATGATGAAGTAGTGATTATGGATGATGAGGGAGTGATTAAAGATGATGAGGGATGGTGAGGGTTAATAAAGGAGTGATTAGGGATGATGAGGGATGAGGAGGGATTTATTAGGGATGATGAGGGATAGTAAGGGTCAATGAGGTAGTAATCAAGGATGATGAGGAAGTGAATAGAGATGATGAGGGTCAATGAGGGAACAATTAGGGACAATAAGGAATGAGGAGAGAATGATTATTGATGATGAGGGATGAGTAAGAAGT
This sequence comes from Torreya grandis, assembly GCA_037957365.1. Taxonomy (NCBI): domain Eukaryota; kingdom Viridiplantae; phylum Streptophyta; class Pinopsida; order Cupressales; family Taxaceae; genus Torreya; species Torreya grandis. The sequence continues at coordinate 1,353,456 of JARHVA010001972.1, read as the reverse complement.
GATCATGGATGAGGGAGGTATGATGAACAAGTGAAATTAACACAAAGTGGGAATTTGATGTGTGAAGGTAATGAATGTGACCTAAGTTACCACAATCACACCACTTTGGATCAAGTTCAAAGTGAGTGGTTTGAAAACTTCAATTTTGACAAACCGATGACTCCTAGAAATGCTAGGAAATAATCCTAAAGGCACACAAACCTAAAAAATGACTATATGTTTACAAAAAATAGACATCAATTACAAAATTTATGTCCTAAAATCCCTAGGTTCAATACTTAGACCCTGAAAATGCCTAATTACTAACTAGATTAGATTTTAAAAAACTATTTTCCACATTGTAAGATGTGCAACTGTGAGACCAACTCTATCAAATGTAGAGTGACCCTAATTTATTATATTTACTATAATAAATTTAAACTATAAGGAAATAAATGTAACAATGTATTTCCTTATACTTAACATTTATAGTAGTAAATATAAGCTTCAACTCAATATTGCCTTCATGTACGTGTTTAAATGCTTTTTTGTGCAAAACAATAGGAATACGATGACGTTATTAATTTTATAATAATGCAATTGCATTATTAATGTGATCATGTTATGTATTAACATGATTGCATTATGGGAAATGTCTACAGAATTATCCCCCAACTCTGTGCACATACCCTAAAATACTTTTATATGATCAAAGAAATATATCATCATGAAAGCACATGTATGGAATAGGCCTGAGTGGGTTTCATTCTAAGTTATATAAGACATATATCATTGTCAAAGTGAAAATATAATAGATGACTTGACTCATGTATGCAAAATCTGAATAAATATTGGAATTATAGATACTAAAATATGGTATTTGGTACTAGAAAATAATAATCTTGACAAACATCTACCACGCATGACTTGAGCGCATAAACAAGGTCCTAATCCACCATTCTCTCATACTTGCATGTTATCTTATGATCCAACCCTTTCGTTCTATTGTTATACACCTATATGAACCTCATTGCTTATTTCAATCTTGTTAAATACCCTACATAGACATCTCTAGACTATTAATTTAGTCCACCTATACACAGGTCAATATCCCCAAATTTTGTCGACATAGCTAGTCATTACTAACTTGGTTCGGTCGATATTAACTTTCTCCCAACAATGACTATTTTAAAATCAAATATCTCCTTAAAGTCAGTGTATTTTCCTAGCATGTTAGTGGCATAAAAAATTACCTAATTGGACTCGTATATAAATAAATCAAGGTCTCATTCAAGAAGGACTTGACACTTATTTTGAGCACATCTCCATTGCATATTGAGAAAATCTTCCCTATTCTTCCCAAATTACAACCCTATCACTAGGTGCAATCATAAGCCAGGTTTGAATCACACTAAATCCAATTCAAAGCAAGCATTGTTAAGTATCAAAGCCAAATCATTAACTATATACATATAATGAAGGAGCATAATTGCATAAATTACACTAGGTGGGGAAATCGTGTGTGCCCTGATTTACCTCCTTCAAGTATCAAATACATAGGCAACAGTCAATCATCGAATGTGGGTGATTGGGATCAATAAAACCCATTATACTTTCTCAATTTTTATAGGGTTTTATCTCTCACAAGCACGCCCAGGGTTTCAATGAAAAAGAAATTGGTTTCTGGAGCCATATGCATCGTCAAGGTTCAGGATTGCAAATACATATCAAATAGAGAGGGGTGAAGGTGACTGTATAATTACTATTCCTCATTTTCTCATAGGTCATTATTGACTGATGATATTGACCCAAATCAATGACCCTGACCTTGCATAAATAGAGAATATGTTATAGAACTAAACAAACCACATGCCTGCTTTATCCTAATTTTCACTTCTAAAATATAGTCATAACCAAATAGTCAACCAAAAAAGCTAAATACTCATCCCTTTATTTTACTTACTATATTCAACATATGCCACTTGTTGAATCATTACAATCAGTTCCAGTATTTTACATTCAGATGTATGTTGGAATGTCATATCTTAATATCTAAATGTCATGCCTTGTTTTCCCTGTGCCAAATTTTGAAGGCACCTACTTGTGATTAGCATTATAGATCATTATTAATGATGAAAATATTAATTTTTTTTGTATGTTTCATTCAAATTCATCTATTATAGAAAAACTAATCATTATTTATTTGTGTAATGCAATTAAGGGGATTAATTATCCTTCATATAAATGAATGTTATGAAATTACAATAAATAATTGATATTATATATCATCATGTTTTTACTATTATGTGGATTTGATATCGTGAATTGGATACTTGTCCTCTGTTCATCTATTATGATGTAAGTACAACACCCTTGATGCGAGGGAGAGGATTATCAGAGAGAAGGAATTAGATGTAGATTATGGGTAGCAAAGAGATAATCATGTGGAGTGTTTTTCATTCATTCTAGTTTCATTCTAGATGTATGATTTTACTAAATTTGGCATGGGTAGTGATCATTGATAGGTGATGAACTTGCTTATTATTATGCTTTTGTCATAATTGTTATAGTAATTGACTCTAAAAATTATTAGAGGTCATAATAGTCAATAAGACAATATGTGTATTGGTGATGAGGTATTTCCATCCTTGAGTTTCAATTATAGGACTCATATTTATAGGTATTTTATTGTATGATAAAGACCATCTAAGTCTTATGTGATCATTTGGCCATGTCACCAAACAAAATCGATAAACTCAAGTTATCATTGCGACTCGGGGCCTTTAGAATGGGTACCAATAAACATAGTTATTATAAAATAAACATGTAATTATATTAGATATGTGTAATGTCTAATAATGATTTAATGGATAAAGTTAACAAAACATATAGTACAAGAGCTAAAATGACCCTATTGGAAGTGGTTACATATCAGGGACTTTCCTTGTTGTGTATGTGCTTAATAAGTTAGTTGTGCCTTTTGTAACTTTGTGATAACAATATTAGCTAAGTCATTAAGTTACCCAACTTAAATAATAATTATTAAAACCTATGTAGAGATTTTGTGTGAATAACCTCCTTCAACCGACCCCCTACACATAATGTTGTGAGATTATGATTAGCGATTGATGGCATGACATTGGCATTGTATGATTATAATTTAAGGCATTAGAAATATGTATTGTAATTCAATCTACTTATAGCATAATAATAATGTTTTTTATTGATAATTGGGGGAATTGAGATTTAGCCCGATGACCAAAACTTATTCAGCTCTAATTTTCACAAGTCGAGCCCCCTATAACCACCTAACCAGCTAGTAAATAATAATAATGTAACACTATCACATCCTTGTCCCCAAAAACATTTTTTCTCTCCTTCAGCCATTAACTGCTCTAGCATTAAAAAGGGTAATGTTGAATGGACACTAAAATCTTTACATGGGCAAAGTTGTTAATTTTATTAAAACTATATGGTTTGACGTAAGATATGTAGCATCATGATGTGATCATTTTTAAAGATAATTTCAAAAAAAACCATACATCTAACTGTCTATTCCAAAGTAAGATATGTAGTACAATGTTGTTGTCATACACCATCAGAAGGTTTTGAGAAGGTCTTGAGATTGAAGCTGGAATAACACTATTAACAGGGATAAATGGTGCAAATGAGGCGCATGCCACCATTGTAATTATCCAGAGTAAGGATATATTGGGCCATGGTGCATGTTACAATAATGTCTATATAGTTTGTATTGGGCCATAGACGAATAATGATTTCTTCTCAAGATCTAATCAAACACTTCCTTCTTATGAACTCTGATGAATATGAAGCTACTATTAAAAAATTCATCATGCCATCTGTAACATGTAATGATATTAATCTGATTCTAAATATGCATTGTATGATTATAATTAAAGACATTAGAAATATGCATTGTTATTTAATATATTTCTACCATAATAATATTTTTTTTCTTGATAATTATGGGAATCAAGATTTAGCCCGATGGTCAAAACCTATTCAACTCTAATTTTCACAGGTTGAGCCCCCTATAACCACCCAAATAGATATGTGTGAACATGTAGATGGCTATAAGTGGCATGTTCAAATATAAATGAATAAGTGGCTTGTTGCAAGTAACATGTTTATCCATGGGTGAACATGTATCTTATTGTAAGTTACATGCCTAGCCATTGGTGAACATGTAGCCTATCTGTAAGTGATAAATCCATTTCTGGCCAAAAATGCCATTTAGTACAGTTAACCTATAGATACCCACTAAACATCTTGTGAGGTCCATTAATACTTTTCAATCACTCTACATTGGTTTTTGTGCTTCTATCATCAATTTGAAACATTTCCCCTCTTGTCTTTGAGGTGTCATTTTATATGCTAACAGTTGATTTCTACCTACAAGGAATCAAGTTTTGTTTTCCATGTTACAACATTTAGTGAAGCATTTACAAATTATAGCATATCTAATTTGGATTCCCGCAATCTTATTTTTAAAAATTGAGTTTGAGAAACCATGTAAAAGAATGAATGATAATCATAATTATGAAAATAATTGTTCATTATAATGATTATTATAATTATGAAAAGAATTATTTAGGCTACATAAATCCAATAGAGTATGTTTTCACTTTGGGAAGGTCAATCTATACTCAGATAAAATTGGTGGTAAAGCTACCCAGTATGCTAATGGGAGGTCTTAGGTTTGATTCGTGACTCATAGTTAGTCCACAATTTTTTAATATTTAGAAAAAAAACCCAGTGAAGGCAAGGTTTGCCCCTCACCTTGAGATCATATACCCAAGTAGTGGAGGCTTGAGAATGTCAAACTATAGATAATATTCAAAATCAAAATTTAGATCCATTTTCTACAGACCCATGTTCAAATAGGTGCCAAAAGGATCAATGCCACTAGAATTTAAATTAAAATAACACTATATATAATGTACATAGTCCTGAATCCTTGGTGAGCTACATGGATTATGTATTAATGTCAGCAAATGGAAAAGTGGGTACTGCATTACCAAGAAAATTTTACAAGACATGATTTTTTTAACAAGTGTAGAATAGTGGGCAAATCTTCCATTTTTAAAAGTATTATTAATATAATACTTTAAAGTATGTTCTAACTTAATAAAAATAGTTAAACAAGCAAGGAATATTGGTAGAAGAAGGCAAACTGGAATGATATGAGGATAGAGAGGTTTCTAAATAATACCAATACATGGATCTAGTAAGACAATAGAAAAATTTAGGAAGTAGAGATGAACGCTAGTAATGAGTACACCAATCAGAATGCACAAGCAAAGAAGTTCAGGATCTTGAAATAATACACAAAATGGTCAATCAGAGTTCATATGAAAACAACAAAATATGAATAGAGGATATTCACATTTAAGTTACCAATGGGAAGTAAGGTTAGGCTCTTTGATTATACTAAATTTGGATATGATGTTCCAATATCAATTATGATAACCAAAATGGAAAAATCAAGAAGAAAATCTAAGCACAGTCAAGGTCAATGTATTAATTGACAAAAATTAATCTATCTGATCTATAGATTTTGTGAGTTACAGGCCCTTTAGGGATGATGTCTCCTTAGGTTCTTGTAACTATACATACAGCTTGTAAAAATAATTAAAATTTGGAAAGTGGTAGTAGAAACAACAACAAACCAGAGTTGGATGTTCTTTGCAATCCAAAAAAAATCCTATTCAATGAAAGGTATTGAGTTTTATGATTTCTCCCTCCTATATTAATATGTATTATCTCTTGATTAAATATTATTGGACAACATGCCATAGATTCATTCATATCTAGAGCCCAATAATTTATTAAACCTTGCTACCCATAACACATTTTCCACCCTTTAATGATATAATCTTGCACGCCATACCGGTATGAAGTTTTTGTGAGATTATATAAAAGGTAATTGATTTTATTGAATCTAAATGGTTTCGCATAAGACATGTAGCATCATGTTGTGAGAATTTTTTAATATAATTTCAAAACAATTTTTTTCCCATACATCTAACCGTCTAACCCAAAGTAAGACACACAATATCATGTTATTGTCATATACCATCAGAAGGTTTTAAGAAGGTCTTGAGATTGAAGCAAGAATAACACTAATAATAGGGACAAATGGTGTAAATGAGGGACATGTCACCATTGTAATAATCCAAAGTAACGATATATTGGGCCATGGTGCCTATTATGGTAACGTCCATATAGTTTGTATTGGGCCACAAATAAATAATGATTTCTTCCCAGGATTTGCTCAAACACTTCCTTCTTATGAGCTCTAATGAATACAAAGTTACTATTAAAAAATCCATCACGCCATATGTAACATGTAATGATATTAACCTCCACAATTAATATCAACCATAAGATTATTATGTTGAGATATTGCTGCACCTGTTATAGAGCAATAAGTATTACAACTACTTTTAATGATGTCACCAATCTACATGTTACTAACATCTCATTAATTTCCACCAATAAAAACACTATTAAATGCCTTTTTTCCTAATTTTTGTTGAAAAATACACAAGTTAACTATTGTAAAACTTTAAATATGGAGATGGCATAGTTTAATCGAAGGTTAAAGGAAAATGATTCCTTTAGTTATCCCTTTGGAACAAATAAATTGACAATGATATAGTTAATATTACTAAGACATTTAATAAAATGATTGGGTCTTTTCCAATTAGACTTTAAATTTATGAACATATAAGCGATTAAGCTAATGATACCCAAAATACCTAGTAATAAGATTGAACTATATTCTAGGTATCTAAGACACTCATAGCCTATGCTTATAAACTTTAGTGTTAGGCTATGTGATGAATAGAAAAATAGGAGATGGTTCTAAAATGATAAGATTAAAATGTTTAAATGGAATTTTAGACACTTTCTAGGATATATTTTGAGTTGGTAACCATTACACTTATGTTGAGATAGAGTTGTTTATAACTAGCTTTCTTTAGATCTAGATGAAAATGATTATCCTAGGAAACTGAGGTGATTGTCAAAAACTATTAAAAGCATAATATAATTTCCATAACACTGTTATCATGGTGCGTGTTGAGCACCAAATCCACATAGTTGTGAATGAAGTAATAGATAACTAAATAGCTAGTTAAATGTTCAATGAATCATTCCTTATTAGAATCACAATATAGTCCTTGTTGGATACATATTTTAACTATATAGTACTTAGGTATGAAGAATGAATGAAATGCATACTATTTATTATAATTCATTTTATTGGATTGGAGTAATAAAACCTCATTATATAAATTTTATCTGATCATTGGCTTGAAATTGGACATTTGGACTTAGATAACCTCTACTTATGAAATGAAATTATAATATATTCTTAATAGTACTTGTCACATGAATGCTCATAATAGTATGTTCAAAATCTATTGGAAACTCTATAATTAAAATGGTTATGAATGGATGGTATGTTCTTCTTGTGATATAAATGGTAAACTAATAGACATTTATGCCTTTATGCACAATGATGGAAACCTTAGGAATACATATTATCAAATGTTATTATACTATTATGAAGTAATCTATAAAACTAATCATTTTATATCGATTAAGTCATACCTTGGAGAATATAAATTTTTTGTTGAATAAAAACTAGTAATTATGTCGTAGACACCTTGAATTATTAAAATGATTAAACCATTTTATATTATGGAAAGACAGACTTTTATATTGAGATATGGTATCTTAGGAATATTTTTAACTACTCTTTTAATTAGTAAACCCTTAATTGGATGTGAGGAGTTATTGTTTGTGATTTTTTATCAATCATCATTTGATAAGGAGTTATACCATCTCACATAATTATTATGTGACACATACATGTCATGTTATCACTCTTTTACTATTCAATGATCGAACTCATGTTGAGACATGATTTGTTTAGAGATCATTTGTCTCTTAGAATTGATAAGAGTCTTTGAGATGATTAGATAGTTTAAGAAATGTGCAACAAAAATTGAGATGTGATAATTATAGAGACGGAATCAATATTATAGTATAATTTCACAACAGTTATGTGTGTAAGGGTTAGAGTTTTCTGCAAGGTCCACTAAGGTCTACCCAACATTTGTGATTTACCATGTCTCGATACTAGATTTGGGATACATTTAGGGGTTCACTTATTATTTTCCTTAAGTAATATGACCATATACATATATTTTAGTACACGTTATGAATTTCATATCATTCCATATTGCATTGCTGTAAGGATCTACATGCTAATTTATTTAATCAACATGGATTGTCTCTTGTTATATCGATTCTCCACATCTAGTACCCTCATGGAAGGGTAGGATCACTCTCATTGGTTGAGAGGTGTGCAAGGGATCCCAAAGGCTTTGTGGTTGGAGGAAATCTTTCCAATGATGATTTCTCTCTTCTGTACTATTTGGTATTTCAACTACAACAATGGTCTACATTACTCTAATGGATTTGCTCATGAAGACTTATTCACATGTGACTATTTCGATAGATGACTAATATTGTCAAATATTGTATTTTAAATTGAGAATAAGAAAACATGTATTTATGAGTTATGTTTAGTTATGAATATGAGAATATTTCAAATTTATACATTGACTTGAAACTAAACTATTGAAATAACAAAATATGAATGATGACGTTTTTTGCTCATTACATAGATAGATAGGGTTGCATATGTACTTGCAAATAATGGAAAAAAATTGTAAATTTAATTATTATGTTTAGCCACTTACTATGAATAATTGTTCAAACTTTTAGAAATGAATATAAATCTGAATTATGAAAATATCATTGATAGGGTACAATTGTACATCTCATAAAAAAATTAATATTAAAACAAGTTCACATACTAGTAAATGTGTAGCCTAATATGAAGAGTGGGATTATGAGATAATTCCTTGGAATTAAGAAAGTTACCAAAGCAAAAAATGGAAATTAGTGATGGTAACAACTTTGGAGTAGGTTTTTGTAGTGATGATGGATGTGACTTCAGTAGTGGTAGTCTCTAGGAGCTTCAAAGGTGATTAGGGGCAGCAATAGGCCGTGGGATCAATGAAAAAGGGTGATGATGAATGGAATTGTTTTGGAAGGCACTATCAAGGTTGTCATTTCTAAGGGCACTCCAAAGGATGGCATCCTCAATGGTGTTTTAGGGGATAGTTGTGGCCTAAAACTTGAAGGAGATTCAACTGCTTTTGCGAGGGATAACAAGAGCTTGGTCTTTCTTGAATGCAATAATGTAGTAAACCCTTTTCAATTTTATGGGGATTTTTGTAAATTAATTATTATTGGTTCCTTCCCTAATCTCTCACTTCAATTAGCTGATAGGGGTTCCCTTTTTATGAGGTCAACACGAGTGAAGTAGGGGAGGTTATGGTGACTGCTTGTACTAAGGAAGGTTTGAATCTGGAGAAAAGATTCAACCTGATTTTGAGCCAACCTTTTTTGGGGATTATCCTTTATTTTTTCCAAGGATACTCATATCCTATAAATCAATGATGAGGCTATTTTAGCCATTGACAAGGTGTCTGGGTGCAAAAACTTCATTTGTAGATGTGTGGTGAAGCACCACTCATGGGATGGCTCTCTCAATGGTCAAAACTTGTCTAACCTAAATTTTTAGAGATCTCTCTTAGCTTTCGAATGGATTGTTCTTTTCTACTTTTCAATAATGGACCCTAGTTTGTGGTAAATCATGGTGTGTTTGTGTCCTTGGGCCCCTTTTTGACCTAATTGATTCATTGATTTCAAAAGCTTCAATATAGGTCAGATTATACAATTTTCCCTTAACCATGAAAGACCCATGGATGCCTCAACTACTAGTTAAAGATTGGGGTCTTGTCAAACTAGACTAGGATGTGGCTATTAAGTAAAGGTTTGCAAGGGTTTGTGTTATGGTTGATTTTTATAAACCCTTCCATCATTCTATTAATATTCTATCATCCAATGATGCTTGGACATAATTCCTCAATTACGAAGGGTTACCTTTTAGATGCTTCAAGTGCAACTAGGTTGGGCACAAAGTCATGGTGTGACCAAGGAAATTTAGTGCACGATCTGGCTCTTCCCTTTTTTAAAAATGGGTGAGAAATATTGGCTGCCCTAACCTTAATTTTGTGAACAAATTTCAAAAATTTGTTTCTTCTTGTAGCCATTCCTCACATAAGGGTAATAATCCTTTGATTGGGTCTTTTAACCTAGTCAAGATTTCTTCAGTTCATCACGACTCTTCACCTCTAGTTTTTGAGGAGGCTCCTCTCCTTCCAATAGATAGGTCAAAAAAATTTACAGTGGAACCTTTAGCAGTTTTGGACTCCTCTCAGGGGATTTTAGTCTCTAAAACACAATAAGGTCTTCATGAGTTGGAGTAGATTACTCCTTCCAACAATAAGGGGGTCTTGGTTGGCAAGAATTTGGGGGGTTTATTTTCTTTGAACATGTAGTCTTCATAATACAAAAGAGGGCAAACAAAGATTCAACAATATAATCTTTCAAAAGATGAAATCTCTTTATAGGTAGGTGGTCAAGAACAGGTGGATGCCTCTTTTCGAGAAGATACAGAAGAACAACTTGCCTCTAGAGAGATTTTTACTCTTGCTTCATGTAACTATTTGATCTAAAAACCAAACTATGAAAAAATAGGCAAATAATGTAGAAAGACAAAAGTGGAAAGACTACAACTAGATGCTCTGACTTCCATCGATGGTGGCACCAAATGGACATTGGAAGACCTACTTTCTAGTAGGGTAAAGCAAATGCTTATGGCTTGATGTTGATAGCTCTTGAAACTAGATCATATCTTTTTTTAGGTGGGTGGTCATTTTATTTTGGATGTTTTTGTGGTTATTATTATCCATCAACCACATTGGTTGGTGTTGCATGTAATTTTTAGTGTTGTGCAATTCTTTGATTTGGTTTTGCTTGTTTGGCTATGTCCTTTGTATGGATTTTGTTATGTTTTGTTTTTGGGTTATGGCTTGACCATGCACAAGTTTCATGGTTTGTTGTGTTTTGGGGATTGGGACACCTGATGTGCCCTAGATCTAGTTTTAGCTCTAGTAAAAAATAATTATCTATCAAAAAAATGTGTAACCTAATATGAAAACATGTAATTGAATTTATTGTGGCATAGATAAAAATGAATGGATTATGGAATTACTAATTTTTGACATGGTATTACTATGGAAATAATCACATGGATAGAATTGAAATGACTTTCTCTTTATTTATCTCTCATGTATGGACTCTAGCAACTTTATTAAATAGTTGTTTATTATCATTAACACAAGAAAAGGATTAGTACAAAACCTTTAAAGATGATAACATGAATAAATAAATAAATAAAATTGACACATTTTTTTTGGTACCTGACCAAAAGGTTCTTACATTGAATTACTATTAGATTAATTCATCTTAATCCAAAGTATGGTTAAAAATATCGGTGAACTCGTACATATTGATCGAACCATCCTTCCAAAGTTTCAAAGTTTTTTTCATAAGGTTTCAAAATTTTTTTTTTTTTCCTTAGACAAAAAATATTTTTTTAGATTTTTTGTCCCAAGGTTTCATGATCTAATTTTTTATTTGCATACACAAATAATATTTTCACCTTTGGCTCGAGCCTCCTACATTTTTTCATGATCCCATCATATGCCATACAAGAAGGCTACTTCCTTTGTACCTCTACGATGGAGTGCTAGATTAAGTGGGATCCATATAAAGAAAACTCAAATTCCTTCTACTTTAGCTAAAATGGATACAATGAATGTTTCTTATTCTTTTGAAGATGCAATTATTTAAGAATATGTGTGAATGTATGATTATGTTGATATGCTTCCATTTGAGCATATTAATCAAGATAATCAAAATGAACATAGTGATAAAAATAATTATGAGGGCCTAGATAAAATTAATCCTAATGAAATGAATGGGGTATATCCTGACCAAGTTAAAGCCTTATCCAATTTTTATTAAGGGCTCCATAAATATCCTAAATAAATGGGTAGAATTATCCAATTTTTCTTAGCATCTAATGTCAAACTGGTGTAATAGTTTCACAACCCTCCATTTAGTTTGAGGTTTTATTTTGCCAAACCAATGTAATAGTTTCATAGCCTTTGAAGATATTGAAGATCGATAGGGGGAGATCCTTATAGATGATGTTTCATAATTAATGGATTATCTTGAAATGTTCGAGGCCTCACAGAGTCCTCTCTATAATTATTTGGGCAAACTATCTGTCAATAGTTAAGATCTTTTGATTTTGTTTGCCTGCAATAAGTTAAAATATCAAGGTTTCTTCCGCATGTTGATCTAAGATTCATCTAGTTTAATACTACTCAATTCTCCACCCTACACAATGACAGATATGACAACACCAATATCTTGGTTTCCCAAAAAAAATCTTCCTTGATAGTTGCTAAGGGTGTTGATCCATCACATTGGGTTATTTAGCTTATCTTGATGTTAATGCGGATTTATTATGAGTTCTCAACATTTATTCCCCAATGATGCCCCTGAAATAAATTTTTTACGGATGTATTTAGTTGAAAACCTACCCCTCACCATGTGGCTTGTGTGCAAGGATTTTCATATGGTGGAGAGTCTCGAGGACAAAGTTGGTGCATTACTGATGAGATGGTGCGTGGGGGAATGTGAGGTAGGGTATTATTTTAAAAATTAGTGGGGCCTAGTCAACCCTACCACTTGATTTATGTAGTCTAAATATTATGTCAGTGTCGATAGGGTCCTTAAGAGATTAGACTGTTATATACTAGTAGAGTAAAATATATTTTATTTTGATATTTCTAATGGACAACATGTCATCGTGCATTCTGAATATGTGTTCTTTGACAATAATAAAATCACTTATAGAGTGGAGTGGAATCACAACCACTTTAGAGTGCCATATAATAGTCAATAGGATAATGTGTGTATTGGTGTCAAGGTATCATGATCCTGTTGACCAATTTTGGTCCTGCAGGCCAAAAATCGGGCTCCCCTCTTTCTTTCCTTGCTAAGCCTGTTAGCCAGTCTCTGATGAATTCACCTTACTACAATTTTGGGTTTTCCCTTTTGTGACAAGCCCATTTCTATAAAGAACGAAGTTATTTGAGTCTTGCAGGTATTGTGAGTTGATCTGGGGCTCATTTCATTTCAAGTAAATTACCTTAAACAAGCCTTTTATCAACAAAAGGATGGGCCAGTTTCAAAGAAGCACAAGTCTTTTACAAAACTCTAAAGGACAAGTGCCCTTGTAAAGGGTAGGAAAATAATAAATGGGACTATTCAAGCAATCTCCAAAGAACAAATTTGGACCTAAAGTGCCCTTGTGCAGGGCAGAAGGTGCATTTACAAGAGATCAAGGTAGAAAGCCCGAATGGGAAGTTTCCTTCAGAGAAAGTGACAAGTCAAATAATGAATTTATTCAAACATTTCATTTGAAGAAAATCCATGAAGAAACCAAGGGGTGAATTTCTTTAGAAAAATGCCCAAAGGAATTCCTTCAGACATTTTGTCCGAAGAAAATTACTAAAGGAAAGTTGAGACACTGAAGGCATGAATTCCTTCAAACAAAAGAAATATGTTTTACCTCCATTTGATTTGATATACTTCTGAATATGCATGTGTATCATCATTATGTTTAGTCATTTTATCTCAATGATTTCATAGGTTGATGCCAACATATCTAGTATATCCAAGACCATCTTCTGCAGGTTAACAGGAAGTGCCCAGGTTGGAGCATAGAGGCATAAGAGCAACCATCTGACAGTGTGCTTCTAGAGCACCTATGGTAGGTTCTTCTTCATTGTATCTCCATTAAGCCCCCTTGTTAAAACACTCATGCAGTCTGGTCTTTTGTTTTATTAAGTGTATGTTCGTTCCTTTTGATGTAAAGTGTTGATAAAAGATGAGTAGATCGAATCATTTGGTGCATCACCATTTTAGTTAGGTTTTGCTTTTGTAACATCCTTTTCTCTTTTCACCCCCCCCCCCCATTATTAGCAGTAGCAGTTAAGGACCTCAAAGGTGCATCAAGGGGAGCTAGCCCGTAATCTAGAGATTCATTCCTCAAATTTGCCAAGCTCACAACAAGAGGAATGTCTCCATTGTGCTGCGTGGAAGAAAGAAGCCAAGCCTTCTTTTAAAAGGTGCAATCCATAGTGTCAATAGTTTTTGGCATGCCTAGTGGGACCATTTTTATGCTCTAGGAAGTATTAGGATTGGTGCTGGTCATGTATTACAAGAGTGAGCAAACTAACTCAGCATCTGTCGACTCCATATTTAAGAACTCAGTCTCTAGTTAGAGATTAGCCTAACATCCCATGCCTAATGTCACCACAAGATATTCTTCTAAGGGTGTTTCTTTTGAATTCATTGAGCTTCATTTAAACTCATCAAATCAGCTAAGGTTTTCAAAGACTCATCCTTACACAAAATATACCTACATGAGGAGACCCAGGTTGAACCCTGTCATCATCATGGCTTTACCTTTTGTAGCCTTCAATGGTCAGATCCCTTTAAACCTTCTATAGTATGACCCAATCCCAAAAACAACCCTTAAGAGTGTTCCTCCTTTTAATGGAGAGGGGCCAATTACTGCTATTGAGCATATCAAAAATATAGCCAACCTCTGCAACATTCATAATATCACCGAAGAGAACATAGCCATCAGGTTACTAGCATTGTCTTTTAAAGGTAAGGTTTTGGACTGGTATGGGACCTTGCCTATGAATTTAGTTGGCTCATAGAATGAATTAGGCACCTTCTTGACAAATAGATATGGAGAGAAGAGTGACCATCTCTCTCTAGTTGAGCAATTGACTACTATGAAAAGAGCTCTGCATGAATTTATACAGGATTTTAATACTAGGTTCCAAAGTACTTGGGACAGAATCCCCATTTTAATGAGGTTGAATGCAAGCTATGCTTTCCTATACTACTTAAAGGCTTTGAACAATGACATTACTGTCATGATATAGTCCATAAGAGGACAAGTGTTATCTGTTGCCTATGAAATAGCCATAGCCACTAAAAATTGTTTGGTGCAAGCAAGAAAGATAGCTCCTAGACCTCATATGATGCTCTTTCTTGAATTATAACCCTCAATTCAGAGTATTGCACCCACTTTAGCTCCTTTACCTGGTGTAGAAAAGCTAACTGCTACCTCACCAAATGACCTCCATGAAGTTAAGAGTTTGTTATAAAGTGTTACCAATGAATTAGTGGCTCTCAAGAGGCAAAAAGCTCAAAGCTATCAGTTGAATCAAGGATACCAGCAGTTTAGACAAATGAATAGACCTCCTTTCCAAAATTATAACCAAGGATATGGTTAAATTACCTAGGTTAGACCTTATCAAGGTTATAATCCAAGTGCCCTTTCATCGTCCAAAGCTCTTATTCCCACTCAAAATAATTTGGTACAAGAACAACCTAATTGCCCACCCCTGGGGTATGGTCAAGAACAGGTTGCTTATACCAAAAAATTGCCAAATCAATGTATGAACATGCAAGGTAATCAAATATCCCAATTCTTAAGTTTTGAGACATCAACATAACCTGGGATGGACAACAGGCAAGCTCAGTCTGATTCCACTCTTATGAACCACTTGGAAGGAGAATTCTATGCAGTTAATTATGTGGGGAGTAAGAATAACTAAGATAATTGTGTTTCAACTAATACCAGGTCCAAAAAAAGAGGTATGGAGGAAGCTCAAGCAGCTACTCAAGCATCTACAGAATCTTTTTCATCACAAGTGAACTAGAAGTTTCTCAATTATAGGCAGTCAGTTGTAACCTCAACTCCTCAGGTTGAACCTCAAGCTGTAAATGCCCTCAAATAAAATTCAAAAGGGGGAAAGCCTCCAATCAATGTGGTGGACCAAATGAAGAAGTTGCACATGAATATCTCATTGTGGGATTCCTTAGCAATACCATGATAAAAGGATATACTTCAAAAGGAATTACACAGGTTAAGTGAATAAGCTATCCCAACAAAACACTGATAATGTGTTAATTATGAATGAGGCTCCTTCCATGGGAGGTCAAGCAAAGAAGGATGAAAAGGTTCCTCCTTTCTATCTACCCTTGGTCATTGGAGATTTTTTGGTTCATAATTGCATTATTGATAGTGGAGCAAGCACCTCAGTAATGTCCAAATGCATAGCTGACAAGCTAGGACTCAAATATGAAGAAATGACCAAGCGAGTTCTGTAGTTGGATAGATCACAAGCCAAAACATTTGGAGTGGTAAGAGGCTTAAATCTAACACTTCATGCCTGTCTAACCTTCTTCATTCCCCACGACATGGTAGTGGTGGATGTTCCCCCTTACTTTGATTTTTGCTTATCCAGGGATTTCACGTCCAAGATAGATGGGTACTTAGCAGTAAATTGGTCTTACATGGTTTTTAGGACTAAATATGGAACTAAAGTGAAGATTGAGTTAGAGCCCATCCATAAAGATCATATGGAGCCATACTCACTCAAGGTGACAAATGTCAGCTATGCTATCATCGATGAAGAAGAATTCCAAATTGACCAATCCCCACCCTCTTCCCTTGAAGGAGTTGTTGACCTGCTCTTAGATGAATGGGGAAATAACAGTTTTGAACATGACCCATAGAAGTTCATCAAAGAGGTAGGTCTTGGAGTTTATTACATGAATGAAAAAGGTACTTTCATACCAAATTTTTTAAAGGCAAACCAAGAGAGTTATGGTTTATGGCAACTTTTCTTTGATGGATCAAGAAGCAAGTTGGGAGCTGGTGGTGGAGAAATGCTAGTTTCACCCTCAAAGGAAAAATTCTTTTCAACTTTCAGGTTCTAATTTTCTTGCACTTGTAATATTGTAGAATATGAGTCTCTCGTTCATGGTTTAGAGTTGGCAAGAAAAAGAGGAATAAAAGAATTGTAGGTTTTTGGAGATAGTGAGTTAATTATAAACTAGGTGAGAGGTCGAAACTCAACCAAGAATTCCTTGCTTAAGTCTTACAAGCAAGGGTGTGGGACCTAATAGAAAGTTTTCTTGATTTCAACATTATTTCCATTCCAAGAGAGGAAAATAAGCAATCAGACATACTAGCAGTAGTTGGTGCTCAATTTGACATTCTCAAGGGAATAAGTCAGGATAGTAGTCAACACCATTTAAAAGTGATAATAAGACCCTCCATACCTAATAATGTCACCAATTGGCAGGTGTTTGATAGTGACCAATAGATAACACTCTTCTTACAATAGGACGCTGAGTTCACTTCTAGAAATCAATTCAAGCTACAACAACAATACGATAGCTAGATTGTTCAGCTAAAGAACAACAAAAGTCCTAAAGGTTTAGTCACTCTCGAAAGCATCTTCAATGAGGATGACCAACTAAAAAATGATAAAACAAGCATCACAACCAAGAAGGAAAATTACAAAGGAGTCAAAATATTCAAGGATAGGTTACTTGCACTTGGAAAGGTATGTAGAAATGATGAAAGGCATTCTTTCATTTTGTTATGCCAAGAGTTTGTTAATGTCTTTGCTTAGGAGTATAGCGACCTGAAGGTTTTTGACCCAAGCTTGACCCAACACACCATTGAGCTGGAAGAAGGTGTCAAACCCATCAAACAAAAATAAAGGCCCATCAATCCAAAGATTGAGCCTCTCATGTAGAATGAACTCACCAAGCTGATTGAGTCCAAGATCATTTTTCCTATCAAACATTCTTCTTGGCTGGCCAATCTAGTCCCTGTTAAGAAGAAGAATGGGGAGATTAGACTATGTGTTGATTTTAGGGACCTAAATAGAGTATCATTATGAGATCACTATCCCTTCCCAATTATGGAGTAGATCCTCTAGATGGTGATAGGCAGTGAATGTTTCTCCCTCCTGGATGGGTATTCTAGGTATAATCAAATTTTGGTGTAAGACTATGATCAATAGAAGATAGCCTTTACCACCAAGTGGGGAACTTTTTCCTATAGGAAGATGCTATTAAGACTGTCAAATGCTGGAGTTACCTTCCAGTGAGCCATGGATATGGCTTTCCAGGGTCTGATATATAGTATTATATTGGTCTATCTTGACGATGTGATAGTCTTCTCCAAGGATGTAGGACAACATTTGAAACACCTGAGGCAAATATTTGAGAGGTGTAGAGAGTTTGGCATCTCTCTCAACTCAAAGAAATATGTGTTCACTATCCATGATGGCAAATTCCTGGGTCATGCCATTTCAAAAATGGGCTTGACCATTGATCTAGAAAGAGTACATGCCATCTTAGCATTGTCCTTACCTAAACACAAGAAGGGTCTGTAAAGCTTCTTTGGTAGAATAAATTTTATTAGGATATTTATCCCTAATTTTTCTGAAATAGTCAAGCCGCTAACTTCCATGTTGAAGAAGGATGAGATGTTTACATGGATAACATGAAGGGAAAATAGTTTTAAAGGGATTAAGCAAGCTATCATCCAGACTCCTACTTTGATCAGTCCTAATTTTTCTAAGGATTTCAACCTTTACACCTTTGGAAATGAAGAGGTAATCTTTGCTATGCTCACTCAAGCAAATGATGAAAACCTTGAATAACCTCTCGCATTCTTTAGCTAAGGTTTAGAAGGTTTTGAAGTTAGGTACACATATGTTGAGAAGTAAGCACTTACAGTTATACAAAGCCTAAATAAATGCAGACATATGTTGCCAAACATCAAGATTCATATCATGGTACCACATCTTAATGTCAAGAATTTCTTGCTGAGCTGTGAATTAAATGAAAAGAGGGCAGGGTGGATCACTAAGGTAATGGAATACAATGTGGAGATTAAAACCATCGAGATGGTAAGGGGAGGAGGGCTATGAGAACACCTCACTACAGACCTTAAACAATAAAAGGAGGGCATTTTGCTACTTTATGATGAAGTTATAACAAAAGAACCTGCAGTCATAAAGAACTGGGCACAAGACATGGTTCATTTCCTTCTAATTGGTGAGTGCCCACAGGGCCTTGATAGGACTAAGAAGAGGTATTTTAGGCTCCAGTCTCTTCCTTATGTCCTAGTTGATGGAGTGCTATTTAGAAAATATTTTTTTAAGGGTACTCTTGAGATGCATAGACTCAAATCACGTCAATAGGGTATTATCTGAATTTCATGATGGACCAGCTGGTGGTCACTTTGCTCTTAAGCCCTTAGCTACAAGGATTATGAGGCCTAGTTAATTTTGGCCCACTTTGTTTAGAGACACTCATGCCTGGGTATGGAAGTGCCAGAAATGTGCTCTCTTTGATGGAAAATAATGGCTAGTTGTAATGCCTTTATAACTTATTCAAGTGGAACAACAATCATGCAATGGGGTTTGGACTTCATAGGGATGATCAACCCTCCTTCTAGTGTTAGCCACAAGTAGATCTTGACTGCTATAGATTATTTCATGAGATGGGTAGAGGCTATTTCTTTGAAGGAAGCCAATGAGAGTGCAATCCTAGACTTCTATAAAGGCCTGGTGACAAGATTTAGAGTCCCAACTACCATCATTTTGGATAACACATTGGCTTTCTTGGGAACCAAAATAAGTGAGTGGGCATTAGGATATAACATCTCTCTTAGTACTTCTTCCAGCTACTACCCACAAGGAAATGGGCTAGTTGAGTCCACCAATAAGAATCTGATCAAGATCATTAGAAGGATAATGGAAGAGAATCAAAGGACTTAACATGCCAATCTGAAAATAGCCTTGTGGGTAGACAGGGTCACTCTAAAAAGAGCAGTTGGTAATTCACCATACACACTTGTGTATGGAAGGGAAGCTAGACTTCCTATTTCACTTGAATTACCAGACTTGGATCTTGCCCACCAGCTGCAATTGGAGGGAAATGATAGCATGGAAGTCAGATTTTGTGAATTAATGGAGCTTCAGGAGGAAAGAGACCAAGCCATGGTTTCCATGACCAGCTATCAGCAACAAACAAAGAAGCATTTTGACAAAAAATCCTCATCAAAAGACTTCTTAGAAGGTGAAATTATCTTGAAATGGGATGAAGACTAAGCTAAACCTAGATAGCACATGAAGTTTGATGCCTTGTGGAGTGGTCCATATGTCATCACTCAATGCAAACAACATAATGCATTCTAACTCTCCAGGTTGGATGGTGGAGAATTATATATCCTAGTTAATGGGATATATCTTAAACATTGTCATTAAGCCTTCTCTTGTTATGTAAATATTTTCTCTATTTTTTCCCTTGTTTTCCCTAAGTACTTTTGTGCATGTTTGTAGTTTTTTAGCCTTGTGTGTGATTTCTTTACCTTTTGAGGTAAAATCTTCATGTTGATTCTTAATTTTCTCAAGGTTATTGCTATCCCTTCAAGTTGTATCCTGATTCTATGCCCAATGGACTTGTAGGCCACCAATTTTCTTAAGCATAGCAAGCATGCTTTCCCTATGAATCACCAAATATGTTGACCAATTTTGGTCCTATAGGCTAAAAATTAGGCTCCCCTCTTTCTTTCCTTGCTAAGCCTGTTAGCCAGTCTCTGATGAATTCACCTTACTACAATTTTGGGTTTTCCCCTTTGTGACAGGCCCATTTCTATAAAGAACCAAGTGATTTGAGTCTTGTAGGTATTTTGAGTTGATGTGGGGCTCATTTAATTTCAAACAAATTACCTCAGACAAGCCTTTTATCAGCAAAAGGATGGGCTAGTTTCAAAGAAGCATGAGTCTTTTACAAAACTTTAAAGGATAAGTGCCCTTGCAAAGGGCAGGAAAATAACAAATGGGACCGTTCAAGCAAGCTCTGAAGGACAACTTTGGACCCAAAGTGCCCTTGTAGAGGGAAGAAGGTACATTTACAAGAGATCAAGGTAGAAAGCCTGAAAGGGAAGTTTCCTTTAGAGAAAGTGACAAGTCAAACAATGAATTTCTTTGGACATTTTGTCTGAAGAAAATCCATGAAGAAACCAAGGGGAAAATTTCTTTAGACAAAATGCCTGAAGGAATTCCTTCAGACATTTTGTTCGAAGAAAATTATTAAAGGAACGCTGAGACACTGAAGGCATGAATTCCTTCAAACAAAATGTTCAAAGGAATTCCTTTGACCATTTTGTCCAGAGAAATTCAGAAGGTAAATAAACCTGAAGGGTAAGTGCCTTTGCGGGGGACTCTTGGCCATCAAAAAGGACCTTTTCCTTTTTCTAAAGGGTCACTTTCCCTCTGGAAAAATTTATTTTCAAAATTTGAGGAAATTGCTAAAGGATAATGATGGGCCCAAGAATGTCAACTTCAACATGGTGAACTAGTCGTTGAAGGTTTAAACGTCTGGTGATGGGCCCATGAATGTCAAATTCAAGGTAGTAAAAGAGATGTTGATTTTCAAGTGATAGGGGCCCATGAGCGTCAAATTCAAGAAGATAGATTAATCATCGAAGGAAAGATAAATGACATTTCCTTTGGACATTTTGCCTGAAGGAATTTGAAGGCTGAATGACCCACCAAGAAAGGAGCCAAGAGGAGGCAAAGAATAACCCGAGAGCTCAAATTGTCAGGAAAAGATAAGAAGTAGCAAGGAAAGAGAGAGTGGAATAGTAAATCTAGAATGTGGCTATGCACACATAAGACAATGCTTGGAACATTCCAGAAGACACATCCAACCAAGCGCAGACACAAACCAGATCAACCTAGGTAGCAAAAGAGGCATTAGTAAGAGAAGTAATTGCTTGCAGATGGAATAGTCTCCACCAAACAACCATCAAAGGGACTGTGAGAATTTAATAGAGTGACCCATTTTTCTTTATTTAGCATTAATAAATAGATATTTGCATAATTTTTCAAGGGAGGCAACCTTATTGTTCAAAAAATAAAATGACCCATGCTTTAGTAGGAACATTAAATGCAGTATGAGTAGCAAAATCAATGTCTATGATATATACAACGTGGTTCTTCCAGGCATATTTATGGAAAGATGACAGTATCATGAGCGAATTCCTCTTACCAAGGTGTTTAATGTAGTATGGGCCATTGGTTCCTTGAAAAGACTAAGGGTCTTTCTCTAAATTCTATATATTGTAACCTCTTAGCTAGAAAAGATATCTCTCACTTATGTATGGCGAAGCCCTGACAATTTTACCTTTTAATTAAAAGAAGCATGTTTTACCTCCATTTGATTTGTTATACTTCTGAATATGCCTATGTATCATCATTATGTTTAGTCATTTTATCTTAATGCTTTCATAGGTCGACACCAACATATCTAGTATATCCAAGACCATCTTCTGCAGGTTAATAGGAAGTGCCCAGGTTGGAGCATAGAGGCAGAGGAGAAACCATCAGATAGTGTGCTTCTAGAACACCTATGGTAGGTTCTTCTTCATTGTATCTCCATTAAGCCCCCTTGTTAAAATACTCATTTAGTCTGGTCTTTTGTTCAAATGAAGTGTCTATTTGCTCCTTTTGATGTAAAGTGTTGATAAAAGATGAGTAGATCGAATCATTTGGTGCATCACCATTTTAGTTAGGTTCTACTTTTGTAACATCCTTTTCTCTTTTCACGCCCCTGCCATTATTAACATTATCAGTTAAGGACCTCAAAGGTGCATCAAGGGGAGCTAGCCCTTAATCTAGAGATTCATTCCTCAAATTTTCCAAGCCCACAGCAAGAGGAATGTCTCCATTATGCTGCATGGAAGAAAGAAGCCAAACCTTTTTTTAAAGGGTGGAATCCATAGTGTCAATAGATCCTTGAGTTTTGATTATAGGACCCATATTTATAGGTATTATAGTGTATGATAAATACCATTTAGGTCTTATGTGATCGTTTGGCCATATCACCAAGCAAAATTAATGAAATCAAGATATACTTGCAACTTGTGGCCTTTATAATGGGTACCAATAAGCATAGTTATTATAAAATAAACATATAATTCAATTAGATCTGAGTAATATCTAATAATGATTTAATGGATAAACTTAACAATATATAGTGTAAGAGCTAAAATGACTCGTATTGGAAGTGGTTACCTATCAGGGACTTTCCTTATTGTGTGTGCTTAACAAGTTACTTGTGCCTTTTATAACTTTGTGATAACAATTTTAGCTAAGTCATTACTTTACCTAGCTTAAATAATAAAAATTAAAACCTATGTAGAGACTTTGTGTGTATAACGTCCTTTAGTTAACCCCTACACATAATGTTGTGAGATTATGATTGGAGATGGATGGTATGGCATTGGTATTGTATGATTATAATTGAAGTGTTGGAAAAATGATGGTGTGGCATTAACAATTTATGATTATAATTTAAGGTGTTATAAATATGCATTATTATTCAATCTAATTCTACCATAATAATAATGTTTTTCTTGATAATTTAGGGAATTGTGATTCAACCTGACGACCAAAACTTATTTAGCTCTAATTTTCACAAGCCAAGCCATCCTATAACCACCCATCTAGCTAGTAAATAACAATAACAATGTAACACTATCATGTCCTTGTCCCCAAAAACATGTTTGATCTCTTTCAACTATTAACTGCTCTAGCATTAAAAAAATGCAACGTTGAATGGACATTAAATTCCTATTCATCTTTTAACTGGAGCCACTATAACCAACTTGGGACATAAACATGATGCACAAGTTCCCTTACATTGAATATGAGCCTTAGTTACATCACCATCAGCCACCACGAACCAACCAAAGTCATCAACAACCACCACCAGCCTACTATGCCACAATGGGATTTGAACCTAAGTGAGGTTGAACACAACCAAACCTCTTAACCAATACATCTACATCCTATCAGCCCAAATATATTTAACATAAAATAATTTTTATACAAATAAAACTCTGCCCACCTATATTTTTTAGCCAAAAAACATTTATGAGAGATATGTTGCATCATCCTTTAATGGTTTGAGCTGAGAATAAAACTACAAGTAAAAGGATGCCTTCCTCACTAACAACAGGGTGGAATGAGGAGACATGTCTTTATCAAAAACAAGCAGTGCAAGGATGAATTGAAGATAGGAAAGATTGCGTCATAAATAATTTAACGCATGAAGAAAATCTATTTGTAACTAGTATGGTTATTGAATTTGCTTAAACATTGAACAATTTTAGAATTGCGTAGTCGTGTAATTAGTATGGTCTCTATTCATTATCCTCTACTCTCTGCTCTCTAATTACCCGACTTCAAATACTCATTTTTATTCAAGGAACCCATTATTGGGCCGTGAGACTACCTCACCATTTTACCTATTTGTAATATGTAGAAACATAACACCATGACCCTGCTTAGGGTTTCCTTATTTGCTACAGCTCCATAATGCCTTTACTCATTCAAAGGGACAAAAAATTATATCTTAAGAATCATGTTGTCGAGATTTTTATTTTGACAACTTATGATATGTGGAATGGGTGGAGGTTTAAAGTCATGGATGATAGTCTTATTTGTGGTCGCTAGTGAAAAAATTAAATAATATTGAGGTAGAATTGAATGCTTAAATTAGTGATAAGACCTTATATTTATCATAATATATTTGTTAATAAAATATTTTTAATCAATTGGTTAAATTGAGATCATTATAAGTTTTAGATATTATAAATTATGTTAATGATAGTTTAGGCTTTGTAGAAAACTATTTGTAATCTAAGATTGTAACAATTAAATGTTTCATTGAAATAGTATGGTTTATAGTTTATAAAAAAAAAAGGTAAACTTGATGGAAAACAAGCATTTATTTGAGGCATGTCACATCAATGTTGGATGGTGGAGCCTGATCTTATTATAATGCCCGATTATTGACAGGGGGTATGGGGGGATAATTCCCCCCCACTAGGGTTGCCATAGGGGTCTAGGGGGGTGACCATACTTGGAGCCCTCCTGGTGGGGGTTTGAGAGTAGTGCCCTCAAAGCAAAATTTTGTTAAAAATGCATTGTAAAATATTATAATTTTGTAGTAAATCTAGATCATTCACTATTAGGTCACAGATCTAATGGTAGAAATTATGTTTGTGCATTTTTGCCCTAATATGCAATCCTACTTTGATATGAGGGCATTGAAATCATGATAGCATACAATGTGTGAGTGAAGAGGATATTGTAGTGGATGTATTGCAATTTTTTTCCCTTCATTTGTTAGACTGAATAATAATAAGGACTGGTTGTTTCTGTGTGGATGTAACCCATATTGGGTGAACCACATTAAATCTGTGTCTCTATTGTGTTGTGTTTTTTGTATTTTATTTCCATATTTAATTAAATAATATTACTTTATGTTATATATTCCTAAAAATCAATTTTGTACCATCATCATGGGTTTGTCTTATATTCAATATGGACTCACTCCATTGGTTGAATGTTAGCAGTATAAAAATTTAGATACTGATTATCTTATAATATAATTGTCATCTAAATCATCAACTATTACATTGATATAATGTATTTTTTTCATGTCTTTATGTTATATATTTATGATAGTTTTAGTGACCAATATATTTTTAACCAACGTAGGTTTCTTACATAATAAATAAATAAGAACATATAAAACTAATATATAATTTACAACACCTTGACAACATAAAATTTATACAAAGATTTCAAAGTAGATGATGGCTCCAACATGAATAAAGTTTGGTCACCAACCTTCCATCCTCATAATAGTAATAATTACTTTGTCCTCTATTTGTATTTTAGTAAGAACAACTACAGCGTCCCAGAAAGTCTTGATCTAGAGAAAGTAAATGATGGAGATTTAGAATGATCACCAAAAGGATGTTAAATTGGTCTTATTGGGGGCATTAGAATCTATTGGTTAATTTTTGGCACTATAAATGGGTATGCTATAGGTGTCAAAAACATTAGCTTATCCTGAAACAACTTGTTGACATGTGTTTTGACATGCACCAACGCTTTAGGCTCATCTCATGATTTGCTTCTCTTGAAAGGAGATTCTGAGAAATCTTCCCAAGGTTTGTATCTACCTAGTCAAGGTGCACTAGTCTTCACTCAATGGCTCATTGCAACCATTCCAATTCAAGGGGCCTTTACTGGTTAAACATTTATACTTTAGACTTTATTTTAGTGGGTTTTGGGTACTTGAACAATGTAAAACTAAAATGCATTTCTTGTTTTATTTGATATGGGTTTCGTTTAGGTGTTAAAACTAAATAAATAGTCATTCCTTTTATGTTTTGCCCAATTATAAATCAATATGTTTAGGGTTTTTATTTAATGTTTGTACAACTAATTTTCTCACTCATTCATTCCATTATTACCATTCAAAAATGTGTTTACGTCATGAAATGACTTGCAATCAAGATATAACAAATAAATATAGATTGCATACATTCGAATCCTAGCTAACCAACTGATAAACAAAAAGAAAAAAAGAGGGGAAATAGAAAATAAAGATCAAAAAAGATAAAAATATATATAATTTATTGTTAAAATGCACACATAACTAACCCCACATCTAACTAGCATTGACACAACTGCAATGGGAATTAGTACCAAGGTTTGGGGATCAAAGAGCCAGGAGAGAAAAGAGAACACCACCACCATATTGCATGCACAAGTTGATGCTGAATAAATCTTCTACAACTCATGTATATAGAATAAAATGTTTGCTTGAAAGCACAATAGAGTTTACATTGATCATTTGCATACAAATTTTGACATGTCCCTAAGGAAAGAAGAAGAGGGAGGAAAAATAAACAAAATGTAGAAATAAATTGACTGGTTCAATGTCCCATGGAGGAGAAAAAGATCCAACCTATTTTCAATGGGAATCAATTGATTTATAAAAGTTGGAGTCTTCCAAAGGAGTGGGTTTCCCTCCAAAATTCCCAACATTTGTCATTAATGTGCCCAACTACCCTTTCCCCATGCAATTTTCCACTTTTACTAATTATTCTTGTAAAAACAAACCAAAAATAAGTTAAAATTTGCCAATTAAAAACATAAATAATAAAAATGGCATAAAAATGTAAACAACTTTCTCCATAGACAAAATTAAAATTACCATAACGATCATAATGGAGTCACCTTCTTGACAAATCAAACGGATCGATAAATGGAATTTGGATGTGAAATTTTTAAGTAAAAAACCAAAAGTGCCTCTAAAAGGGCCCATATAGACCTACTTAGGATTTTCATAGTCACAGGGTTTTAATTTTCAATTATTGTAGCTTTAAGCTTTTCCTGACCTAATCAAGCTTTTCACATCTAATAACACTAAAAGTGGCATTTTTTAAAACCTACAAACCTAATCTTGTTTGCTTTGCTAGATAATAATATGGTGAAATGATGGGAAATTGAATTTGAAAAATCCTATAGGCTTATAGACCTAATCAAGAGATTAGAGGGATAAAATCCCGATCGAAGAATTGAGGGGCCAAAGGCCCGATGGCATGCTTGTGTGGGTTTAGGGGTAAAAATCTTGATGACACATTGATCAAGGTTTTAGGGGTTAATTCCCCATAATGCATTGAATTGGGCCTCCAGGGGCTTAAAGCCCTGATGGGAGGCCTTAGGGAAAATATAGGGGGAAACCTTGATTAACATAGGGAAGGCATCAGGGAGTTAGTGGGCCAAAATTCTGATCAGGGATTTATGGCTCAACATCTTGATGCTATATTGTGTATGGAATTTAGGGGTAAAAACCCAAATTACAATGAAAGAGGGGCCTAGGCAACCCCAACTAACCTAATTGAGGCCCTGGTCCTCATTAGAACTACAACCCCATTTTGGGGAATTACAATGCCAAAATCCTAGCTAGATAATAGAAACCTGACAAAACCAATCTAGACCTAAAAAGTCTGATTAACATTACAGTCTACATGAAACACAAGCCTAGACCTATTTAGGCATTCAAATCCCAATTAGGTCTAGGACCTTATCAACTTTGAAAATCAATATAACTCCACCCCAAAATCCTCGATTAACACTTGGACAAGCAAGTTTTAACATGAAGACCAAATCAGGAAGAAAATGCAAGTTTCTTCACCTAGTGAAGTAAGATTAGACAAGATCTTACAAGTCTCAAATAGAAGCCCAAAAGTCGATTCTAAGAGTAACATGAAACATGATCAAATGGGCCTAACTATCAAGATGGAGTTGGTACTAGAGGTCGAGAGGGCATGAAAACTAAATGAATCACCAAAGTAAACCAAGAGACCCAGGCAAAGTAGAGAAAACCTGATTAGGAGACCCTGCACATGGGATAAGTGCCTTGAAAATGCATTTTCACTCAAAGATCAAAACATGAAACTTATCCACACGAGTGAGATGGGGAGGATGGGATAGGTATTAGGAGTATATCAGGCATGAAATTCAAAGTGACCCCCCGAAGCAACTACAGAGAGTTGGGAAAGCTTGTAGGCAAGAATGCCATGTGAGTGAAGTGCAATAAAATTCTGCTTTGTGGCAAAGTGTTATATATGAAACTTTACCATTCAGACTTATTCATCATAATGGGATGGGTTTTGGCAGCTAGAATCACATGAAAATTGAGATAAACCCTAGAGTAGGCTAAAATAGTTGAGAGAGCTAAGAGAGCCTAGATTCAAATGTAAAAATAGGTCATAACTCTAATTTTATGTTAAGTGTAAAATATAAAGTTGACTCACACGAATGTGATCTTTCTAATGGTGGTGGTTTCAAGTCCTAGTTTACCACACAAACTGAGATGGACCACTAAGGCAATTGAAGTGCTGAGACCAACAAACCATGAGCACAAGTGGGAGTAAATCAAAAGGTAAAAAAGATAGGTTCCCTAATTTTTGGAAGAATTAGGGTGTTTGTGCAAGCAATAACACAATTGACCACTAAGTTCAAGTTCATTAGATTTCCAATTCTTATCACATAAATAAAGGAAATTAAGCAAGATGATTATAGCAATGTGGATTTCATCTTAGTTATCAGATCTAGGGGAAGTGTGCCAAAAGATGTTGATGGTAAATCAAGCAATGAAACTTCCTTTTATGCATAGAGTTATAAACCATATCAATTACACATGTCAAGCATGTGCATAAAGTCATGAATTCATATACAATGGTTTAATAAAACTATTATAATTTATACCTGGATTTGAGTACATAATGGAATAGACATTCTTTCAATGTTCAAATAAACAAGTTTTAAAAAGTATCGATCATTGAGTTTGAAGATTAAGAGAATAGTAATTAAACATTCAATTAATTTTTGTTCACATCATATTGAAGATGGATTAATTATGAAACATCCAAGGAAGAAACTCGATGTATTTAATTAAAATTGTCCCTTGGTCCCTATAATAAGTTGTTTTGGTTCATTGATAATTCTAAGCATTGAGTTTTATGTGGCTTCATTTGCAAAATCAAGGGTTTCTTTTGCTTCTAAAATCCAATATGATGGCATCGATATTTTTAAGTGGATTATGATTCTTAACATGTATGCAAAAATGTTTCTATTGAGGATACATGCCACATGTTTAAAAAAAAACCTGAATGAAACTTGGTCTCTTGGATTGCCTTGATTGGGGGTATTGTTAATAGGGTTTTGAGGAGAAATTGAGATTGTTTTGTGAAATTGGCATGTTTAAGCTCTTTCCTACTTTTTTTGTACTAGACATGGTGGATCCATTTATTGGCTTAGAGAGTCTACTACCCTTCCTTTCCAACATTCTAGGAGATCCATCCAACACATATTACCAACTCCTCTACTACTAAAGGAACATTGACTACTTAGTGTTTCTTTTATGAAGACTATTAAATCTTCTATTGGATCTTTTATAATGTTTGATGGGGATGTTGATGCTTCATCCAATATAGATTAGGACCAACCTTTGTATCATTTCCTAGTTTCTGTTAGTCATATCCTCTTTAACAAGTCTTGCTCTTTAATGGTTAGTGCAGTGTTTGGAATATTGTAATGACATGTTTATGGCATCCCCATTTTGTTTAACCCCCACCCAGTTAAAATATTTGTTTGTAAATACAAATTGTTAATTTATCATTGCTTACCATATCTAAAGAGTTAAGCTTATTTAAAGTAAGGAAGTTTTTCATTAGAAAAAATCTTAAGAAAGAAGTGATGTATAGACACTTAAAAATGATCCCTTAAATTTTACTTACTATTATTTCATGACTATTGGTGTATTTGTCTATATATAGGTTATTTAATCTAAATCATACATTTTAACCATTTTGTTAAATTTTATGGCTTGAAATCCTCTTTGTTGATCTTTGTGTTATTAACAAGAATTATTTATGAGTTTCAACAGCTCATTTTTGGAATGTTTGCACAATATTGACACTTATTGATAGAATATATACAATCTCAACAGTTTCTTTTTTGCTCATTTTAGCTAAATGGGCCCATTTTCTCCTCTCAGTCATTGGATGTCAGCTAAAATAAGCCTCACTAAAGTTTGAATTAAAGTTATTTATAAATAGATAAGTGATTGGATTCATTTTTCATGAAGCACTTGTTATAGAACTTATCAGTGTTTGAGTTAACATTCTATTGTGAAGCACTTTTAGCATAAAAGTTGAATCTATTAGTGATTATCGACATTTTTATTCCAATCCAAGAGGTTTTCCAAATAAATTAATTTGAAGGACCAAATTTTGGAGGAAAAAATATTACAATGCATATAAAATATAAGAGCCTTGTATTCGCCATATTTTCTTATATTTTTTATTGAGCATTTAACTAGGCATTATTGATGTGTTTTTACATGTTGTGTGATTCTTAATTAGGTGTATTCGCTACATTTTATTTAACCCCAACAATATTACACCTCCAAAGGTTTTATCTCATGGTGAATACCATGTTACATGGGGTTTAAATGATATGCATGTTCCTAGATCTGAACATGTTTATTTATTTGTGCTTGATCCCAAACCCTATCTATCCTTTCTAAAATTTAAATTTAATTCAAACCATAGTTTGTTTGATCACATGTGTTGTATGTTCTTCCATGTTTCATTTAGTTTTATGTTATTGTTGACCATTTTGGTCCTATAGGCCAAAATTGGTCACCTTCTTCCCCTGTTGTTCTGAGCCAGTTCAAATTTGGTTTGCACAAGTCTTTTGGCAAAAGGATGAACCAGTTCAAAGAATGCAAGGCTTTTACAAAGCTTCTTCAGAAATTTTATCAGAAGAAATTCACAAGAAAAGAGAACAAAACTTGAAGGCACATTTCCTTAAAGTTGAAAAAGGTGGTTCAACGTCGGGGTTCAACGGCATGATCTTTCCAAGAGCTTTGAACTTTGAACTTTGCAATTTGAACCATGGTTGGTTCAATCAGTAGGCTCAAAGTGGTTGGTTTAATGTGTTTGGTTTAATTAGTTAGTTCAATCAGAAGGTTCAGAGTGGCTCTAAAGACATAGTGTCCTTGTGGAGGGTAGAGAACACTTGCGAAAGGATCAAAGGGAGGGCCGAAAGGTAAGGTTTTATTCAGAAAAAGAAAGAACAAGGCAAAGAATTCCTTTAGACTTTCTATCCAAAGAAAATTCTTAAGGAAAAGATGCAAAGGATTTCTTCAAACTTTTTTTCCGAAGAAAATCCATATAAAACCAAGTGTGAATTTCTTCGAACAAAATGCCCAAAGGAATTCCTTCAAACATTTTGTCTGAAGAAATTCACAAGGCAAAAAACCAAGTGGAAGATTACCCTTTGAAAGGAAATCCACGGCAAAATGACAAGGCAAATTCCTTCGGATAATTTGTCTTAAGGAATTCCTTTGGACATTTTGTCTGAAGGAATTTGTTTGAGGGAAAACCCTGACTAAGAGAAAGCAAGTGGCAAAACATAAAGAGAACATTTCCTTCAGACATTTTGTCTGAAGGAATTAAAAATTTGAGGTAGCTCAAAGGGCAAGTGCCCTTGTGTGGGACTATCGACTGCCAAAAGGGACCTTTTTCCAAGCTCGAAGGGACACCTTCCCTTTAGGAGGGTTCAATGATAGAGACCCAAACAAAGAAAAGTCCGAAGGAAAGTGAAGTTGAAGGAGTTGTTAAAGAGGTAATGGGGGCATGAACATCGAATTCACGTCAATGAAATAACCATTGGTCTTTAAAATAATTGACAAGCCCGAAGAGCTAAGGATTGATAGAAGATAACCCCAAGGGCTAAAAGGGCTAGGAAAAGACAAAAGCTGGGAAAAGACAAAAGTTGAAGAGTGAACTCAATGACTAGTTAAGAAAGGAGCCCGAGCAGCCAAGTGTAGATATGGACAAAATAGCCTAGGTGGCAAAAAGAGAAGCGTCGGTAGAGGAGTTATTCCAGTAGTTGAAATAGTCTCTACCAAGTGGTCATTAAAGAGCACGAACAGTGAAGGCACGGCCTATTTTTTCCACACTTTGCATTGATGATCAGACAAACCGCGATAATGTCTTGAAGGAGTGGTCTTATTTACAGACAAAGAGGCATGGCCCATGCTTTCACAATAATGTTTAAATGCCAAAGTCAAGACTGGCAACTGACACAACATGTTCTTTCAGTGACTTCCTCTTCCCAATGTTTTCAATGCAGCATGGGCCACTTGTAAAAAGGGGGTGCCATTGCTTCCTCTTGCTCT
Source organism: Torreya grandis (assembly GCA_037957365.1). NCBI lineage: Eukaryota > Viridiplantae > Streptophyta > Pinopsida > Cupressales > Taxaceae > Torreya > Torreya grandis. The sequence goes on along the minus strand of JARHVA010001972.1, from coordinate 1,320,876 downwards.
ATATATATTGTAAACTCTCTTTTGAGAAGATATCTCTCATTTTTTAAGGTGAATCCATACAAATTTTTCACCTTGAATCAATAGAATACATTTTTTACCTCTATTTGGCTGGATATATGTCTGAGTGTGCCTGAGTATTAACCTTGTGTTTAGTCATTTTCCATAATACTTTCACAAGTTTGATACCAACATACCTAGTATAGACAAAGCACCATTCTTGTAGGTAACAAAAAGTGATGTATCTAGAGTGCAGAGGCAAAAGAGGGTTACCAGATAGTGTGTTTTCATATAGCGCCTATGGTAATTCATTTTCTATGTGTCTTCATTAAGCCTCCCTGTTGAGCTCCCTATAGTCTGGTCTTTCCAGTAGATAAAGTGTATGTATGTCATCTTCTGATATAAATTGTGAGCAAATGAGTACATCAAACTTTTTTGGTGCATCACCATATTAATCTAAGTTCTATTTTCAGTAATCCTTCTCTCTTTTCAACCCCCCACTATATATATTCACAATAGTACTGGAATAACTTAGAGATGCATCAAAGGGAGCTAGCCCTTATCTAGAGATTATCCCCTCAATTTTGCCAGACCCACAGGCAAGAGAGGAGTCTCCGTTATGCTGCGTGGAAGACAGAAGCTCAACCTTCTATCAAGGGCTCAATCCATAGCGTCAATAGTTTTTGGCACACCCAGTGGGACCCATTTTTAACACTTAGAAAAGTTATAGGATTGATGCTGGTCCTATTATAGAAAAATCAACTATTTTTCTAGCATCTAGTGACTCCATTATCAAGAGCATCAGTCTCTGACCAAATACGCGTCTAACACCTTATGCCTAAGGTCACCACATGATCTGGTGCTAAGGGCGTCCCTTTTGAATTCATTGAACTACCATTAAACTCAGCAAGGTGATTGAGGTTTGCAAGGACTCATCCCTATTTAGCAAGTCATTTTCCCAGACCTGTTATAAGATACACTTACGCAAGAAGGCCCTGGTTAAATCCTGTTATAGCTATGGCTTTACCATTTGTGTCCTTTCATGGTCAAAGTCCTTTGAATCTTTTGCATTATGACCCAATCCCAGGGGCAGCCCTTAAAAGTGTGCCTCCCTTTAATGGAGAAGGGCCTATTACTGCTATTGAGCACATCAAAAATATTGCCAACCTCTACAATATTCACAATGTCATTGAGGAAAACATTGCTATTAGATTGCTGGCATTATCTTTTAAGGGCAAGGTTTTGGACTGGTATGGGACCATGCCTATGAATTTAGTCAGCTCATGGAATGAATTGGGCACCCTCTTAACAAACAAATTTGGGGAGAAGAGCGACCACCTCTCACTTGCTGAGTAGTTGACCACTATGCAAAGAGCTCCACATGAATTTATGCAGGATTTCAATACTCGATTTCAAAAGACATGGGATAGAATCCCCATTTTGGTAAGGCCGACCCCAAGCTATGCTTTCTTTTATTATTTAAAAGTGTTGAATAGTGGCATTGCTATCATGATACAATCCATGGGAGGACATGTGTTGCCTACTGCTTATGACATAACCATAGCAGTCGAGAATTACTTAGTGCAAGCGGGAAAGATAGCCCCTAGACCTCATATGCCACTCTTTCCTAAATTGTTGCCTCCAGTCCATACTACTGCACCTACCTTAACTCTTCTATCTGGCATAGAAAAGCTGACTGCTACTCCGTCTAATGACCTTCATGAAGTAAAAAACTTGTTACAAAGTGTGACCAATGAACTAGTGGCTCTCAAAAGGTAGCAAGCTTAAAACAATCAGTGAAATCAAGGATATCAGTAGTTTGGGCAAGCAAATAGACCCCCTTTCCAAAATTAAAATCAAGGACAGGGTCAGTTTGCATAAAATAGACCTTATCAAGGCTATAATCTAAGAGCTCCTTCATCATCCAAGGCCCTAGTGCCCATTTAAAATAATTTGGTACAAGAACAACCAAATTGCTCACCCATGGGATACAGTCAAGATCAAGCTGTTTATATAAATGAGATGCCAAGTCAATACATGAATGCACAAGATAATCAGGTAGCCACTCAATTCCCAAGCTTTGAGGCATCATTGCAACATGGCATGGACAACAGGCTGGCTCAGTCTGATTCTGCTCTCATGAATCACCTGGAAGGTGAATTTTATGTAGTCAACTACGTGGGCAATGCGGACAATCAAGGTGACTATGTTGTAGCCAACACAAGGTCTAAAATGAGAGCTATGGAGGAAGCTCAGGCAGCTGCTCAAACATTTATAACATCATCTTCATCACATATGAACCAAAAATTTCCAAATTTTAGGCTGCCATTCACACCCTCAACTCCTCAGCATGTGCCCCAGGTTGCAAGCAATCCCAAAGAAAATTTGAAATTAGGCAATCCTTAGATCAATGTGGTGGACTAGATGAAGAAGCTACACATGAATATCTCCTTATGGGATTCATTGGCAATGCAGGGATAAAAGGACATGCTGTAAAAGGAATTACACGGGTTAAATGAACAAGCTATCCCAACAAAGGCTGATAATGTTCTGATCATGAATGGGCACCTTTCCACAATAGGCTAGGTAAAGAAAGAAAAAAAGGTTTCTCCTTTCTATCTATCCTTAGTCATAAGAGATTTCCTGGTGCATAATTATATTATTGAGAGTGGGGAAAGTACCTCAGTAATGCCAAAATGTATAGCAGATAAATTGGGGCTCAAATACAAAGAAATTACTAAGGGAGTCCTACAACTGGATGAAACACCAACAAAGACTGGGAGTGGTGAGAGGCTTAAACTTGATGCTCCATGCCTGTCTAACTTTCTTGGTTCCTCACGATGTGGTGGTGGTGGTGGATGTTCCTCCCTACTTTTCCATTTGCTTTTCCAAGGATTTCACATCTAAGATAAGCGGCTACCTAGTAGCAAACTGGTCCTACCTAGTTTTTAGAACCAAGTATGGACTAAGGTCAAGATTGAGTCAGAGCCAATCCATAGAGATCATCTAGAGCTATACTCACTCAAGGTGGCAAATGTTAGCTACGCTATTATTGATCAAGAAGATTTCCAAGTGGATCAATCTTTGCCTTCTGCCCTTGAAGGAGTTGCTGACCTGCTCTTAGATGAGTGGGGAAGCGACAACTTTGAACATGATCCTTACAAGTTCATAGAAGAGGTAGGCCTTGGGATTTATTGCATGCATGAAGAGGGCACTTTCATACCATATTTGATGAAAGCAAGTTGAGAGAGCTCAGGTTTGTGGTAGCTTTTCTTTGATGGCTCAAGAATCAAGTTAAGAGCTGGTGGGGGAGTGGTGCTAGTTTCCCCCTCACAAGAAAAATAATTTTCAGCCTTCAGGTTCAATTTTTTTTGCACGTGCAATGTTATAGAGTATGAATATTTCATCCATGGTTTGGAGTAGGCGAGGAAAAGAGGAATTAGAGAACTGCAAGTTTTTGGGGATAGCGAGCTGATCATAAATCAGGTGAGAAGCTAACATTTGACCAAGAATTCCTTACTTAAGTCTTAAAAAAATAGGGTGTGGGACTTAGTAGAGAGTTTCCTTTCTTTAAATGTTACCTCCATTACAAGAGAGCAAAATAAGCAAGCAGACAAACTAGCAACAGTTGGTGCTCAGTTCGATGTCCCCAAGGAGATAGGTCAAAACCGCAGTCTGCATTATTTGAAAGTGGTAATTAGACCCTCCATGCCTGACAACATCACCAACTGGCAGGTGTTTTATAGTGATCAACAAATAACACTCTTCTTGAAAGAGGAAGCTGAGTTTACTTCTAGAAACCAGGCTAAGCTACAATAGCAGTGTGGTGGCCAGATTATTTAGCTGAAGAACAATAAACTTCCTAAAGGCTTGGTCACTCTCAAAAGTATCTTCAACGAGGATGACCAATTGAAGAATGATAAATTAAGCATAACAACGAAGAAGGAGAATTATGAAAAAGTGGAGATATTTAAGAATAAGCTACTTGCACTTCGGAAAGTATGTATAGATCATGAAAGGCAGGTTTTCATCTTGTTGTGTCAAGAGTTTGTTGATGTCTTCACTTAGGAGTATAATGACTTGAAAGGTTTTGACCCAAGTTTGACCCAACATACCATTGAGCTGGAGGAAGGTGACAAACCCATCAAATAAAAATAGAGGCCTATCAACTCGAAGATTGAGCCTCTCATGCGAAAGGAACTCACCAAGTTGATTGAGTCCAAAATCATATTTCCAATCAAACATTCTTCTTGGCTGGCCAATCTTGTCCCTGTCTGAAAAAAGAATGGGGAGTTCAAATTGTGCATAGATTTTAGAGACCTCAATAGAGTCTTTTTAAAAGACCATTATCCTCTCCTAAGTATGGAGCATATCCTCCAAATGGTGACAAGCAGCGAGCATTTGTCCCTCCTAGATGTGTATTTAGGGGACAATCAGATTTTGGTGCAAGACTGTGACTAGTAGAAGATAACCTTCACTACCAAACATAGGATGTTTGCTTATCGAAAAATGCCATTTAGACTGTCTAATGCTGATGCCACTTTTTAGCGAGCTATGGACATGGCTTTTCAAGGCTTGATAAATAACATCGTACTAGTGTATCTTGATGACGTGACAATATTCTATAAGGAAGCAGGCCAACACATAAAACACCTTAGGAAAATATTTGAGAGGTGTAGAGAGTTTAGTATCTCTCTCAACCCAAGGAAATGTGTGTTTTCTATCTATGAGGGTAAACTCTTTGGCCATGTGGTTTCTAAAGAAGGCTTAACCATTGATCCAGAAAGAGTTCGCTCCATCCTAGAGCTATCCTTGCCTAAACATAAGAAAGGTCTACAGAGCTTCTTTGGCAAAATAAATTTCATTAGGAGATTTATTCCAAATTTTGTAGAGGTAGTCAAGCCATTGACCTCTATGCTGAAAAAAGATGAGAAATTTGTGTGGACAGTGGAAAGGAAGGATAGTTTTGAAGGGATCAAGCAGGCTATCACCCAGGCTCCTACCTTGATCAGTCTTAAATTCACCAAGGATTTCAACCTCTACACCTTCAAAAATGAAGAGGTAATCTCTGCTATGCTTACCCAAGTGAATGGTGAGAACCTTGAATAACCGCTTGCATTTTTTAGCTAGGGTCTAGAGGGTTTTGAGGTCAGGTATACGTATGTGGAAAAGCAAGTCCTTGCGATCATACAGATTTTGAAGAGATTCAGACATATGTTGTCCAATAGTAGGGTCCACCTCATGGTGCCACATACCAACATCAAAGACTTCTTGATCAGCTATGATCTGAATGAAAAGAGAGCAGGATGGATCACTAAAATAAAGGAATATGACATGGATATCAAAACCACCAAGCTAGTAAGAGGAAAAGGCCTATGTGAGCACCTTGTTGTAGACTTTAAATAGTAGAAAGAGGACAATTTGCTCATTCATGATGAAGCCACAGTAAAAGAACCAACAATCATGAAGGATTAGACATTAGACATGAGATGTTTCCTTCTCATTGATGAGTGCCTGCAGGGCCTTGATAGGACCAAGAGGAGATATTTTAGACTCCAATCTCTCTCTTATGTCCTGATTGATGGAGTTCTATTTAGAAGGGATTTCTTAGGAGTGATTTTAAGGTACATAAACCCAAGTTAGGCTGATAGGGTGCTGTCTGAGTTCCATGATGGGCCAGTTGGTGGTCACTTCACTCCTAAGCCTATAGCTGCAAGAATAATGAGAGCAAGTTACTTCTGGCCCACTCTATTCAGAGACACCCATGCCTGGGTATGAAAGTGCCAAAAGTGTACTCTCTTTGATGGGAAACAACAGTTAGCTACAATGCCTCTATAGCCTATTCAAGTTGAACAACCATTTATGTAATGGGGCCTTGACTTCATAGGGATGATTAACCCTCCCTCCAGTGCTGGACACAAGTGGGTCTTGACCGCTACAGACTACTTCACGAGATGGGTAAAACCTGTTGCTTTGAAGGAGGGCAACGAAAGTACAGTCCTAGAGTTTTATGAAGATTTGGTGATAAGGTTTGGAGTTCTAGCTACCATCATCTTAGATAATGCTTTAGCTTTTTTGGGAACCAAAATGAGTGAATGGGCGTTGAGATACAACATTTATCTCATCATTTCTTTCAACTATTACCCATCGGGGAATGGTCTAGCTGAATGCACCAACAAGAATATGATCAAGATTATCAAAATAACAATGGAGGAGAATAAGAGAACTTGACATGCCAAGTTGAAAACAACCTTGTGGGCAGATAGGGTCACTCTAAAGTGAGCAGTTGGCAATTCATCGTACACACTTGTGTATGGAAGGGAAGCTAGAATTCCTCTTTCACTTGAATTGCTAGCCTTGGACCTTGCTCACCAGCTACAATTAGAAGAAGGCAATATCATGGAGGTTAGGCTATGTGAGTTGATGAAACTTCAAGAGATAAGGGACTCGGCTATGGCTTCTATGATCAATCGTCAATAGCAGACGAAGAGGCACTTTGACAAAAAAAATCCTCGTCAAAAGGTTTCTTTGAGGGATACATCATTTTGAAATGGGATGAGGACTGAGCTAAGCTTAGAAAGCACACGAAGTTTGATGCCCTATAGAGTGGTCTATATGTCATCACTCAGTGCAAGCAACACAATGTGTTCCAACTTTCCAGGTTTGATGGTGAAGAACTGCATATCCCAATTAATGGGATACATCATAAACATTATCACTAGGCCTTCTCCCATCATGTACATATTTTCCTTATTTTTCCCCTATTTTCCCTAAGTGATTTTGCACATGTTAGTAGTTTTCTTAGCCTTGTGTGTGTTTTGTTTCCTTTTTGGGGTAAAAGCTTCATGATTGATTCTTGGATCTCTTGAGGTTGTTGCTAACTTTCTCAAGCTGTGTTTTGACTCTGTGCCCAATGGACTTCGAGGCTACTAGTTTCTAAGCATAGCAGGCATGCTTCCCTTAGGAATCACCAATTTATTGACCATTTTGGTCCTACAAGCCAAAATTGGTCTCCTTCTTCCCCTGCTATTTTGAGCCAGTTCAAATTTGGTTTCCACAAGTCTTTTGGCAAAATGATGAACCAGTTCAAAGAATGCAAGGCTTTTACAAAGCTTCTTCATAAATTTTGTCAAAATAAATTCACAAGAAAAGAGAACAAAAATTGAAGGCATGTTTCTTTAAAGTTGGAAAAGGTGGTTCAACGTTGGGGTTCAACAGCATGGTCTTTCTAAGAGCTTTGAACTTTGAACCATAGTTGATTCAATTGGTTGGTTCAAAGTGGTTGGTTCAATGGTTTGGTTCAAAGTGTTGGTTCAATCAGAAGGTTCAAAGAGGCTCCAAAGATAGAGTGTCATTGCAGAGGGCAGAGAACACTTATGAAAGGATCAAAGGGAGGGCAGAAAGGTAAGTTTTTCTTTAGAAAAGGAACGAACAAGGCAAGGAATTCCTTCAGACTTTTTATCTGAAGGAAATTCTTAAGGAAAAGATGCAAATGATTTATTCAGACTTTTTGTCTAAAGAAAATCCATATAAAACCAAGAGTGAATTCCTTCAGACAAAATGCTCAAAGGAATTCCTTCAGACATTTTGTCTGAAAAAATTCACAAGGAAAAAAATCAAGCGGAAGATTACCCTTCGAAAGGAAATCTATGGCAAAATGACAAGGCAAATTCCTTCAGACAAATTGTTTGAAGGAATTTGTCCAAGGGAAAAGCCCAACTGAGAGAAAGCAAGCGGCAAAACATAAAGAAAACATTTCCTTCAGACATTTTGTCTGAAGGAATTGAAAAGTCAAGGTAGCTCAAAGGGCAAGTGCCCTTGCGAGAGACTCTTGGTTGCCAAAAGGGACCTTTTTCCAAGCTCGAAGGGATACCCTCCCTTTGGGAGGGTTCAATGACAGAGACCTGAACAAAGAAATGTCTGAAGGAAAGTGAAGCCAAAGTAGTTGCTAAAGAGGTGATAAGGGCAAGAACGTTGACTTCGTGGCAATGAAATAACCATTGGTCTTTAAAATAATTGACAAGCTTGAAGAGCCAAGGATTGACAAAAGACAACCCTAAGGGTTGAAAGGGCCAGGAAAAGACAAAAGCTGGGAAAAGACAAAAGTCGAAGAATGAACTCAACGACCAATTGAGAAAGGAGCCCAAGGAGCCAAGTGCAGATATGGACAAAACAACCTAAGTGGAAAAAAGGGAAGCATCGGTAGAGGAGTTATTGCAGCATTTGAAATACTCTCTACTAAGTGGTCATCAAGGAGCATGAACAGTGAAGGCATGGCCTATTTTTTCCACACTTTGCATTGATGAGCAAACAAACCGCGTGAATGTCTTGAAGGAGAGGTCTTGTTTGCAGCCAAAGAGGCATGGCCCATGCTTTCACAATAATGTTTGAATGCTAAAGTCAAGATTGGAAACTGACACAACATGTTCTTTGACTGATTTCCTCTTCCCAATGTTTTCAACGCAGCATGGGCCACTTGTAAAAAGGGGGGCACCATTGCTTCCTCTTGCTCTATATATATTGTAAACTCTCTTTTGAGAAGATATATCTCATTTTGTAAGGCGAAGCCCTATCAATTTTTCACCTTAAATCAATAAAATACGTTTTTAACCTCTATTTGGCTGGATATATCTCTAAGTGTGCCTAAGTATTAACCTTGTGATTAGTCATTTTCCATAATGCTTTCACAAGTTTGATACCAACATACCTAGTATAGACAAAGCACCATTCTTTCAGGTAACAAGAAGTGTTGTATTTGGGGTGTAGAGGCATAAGAGGGTTACCAGACAGTGTGTTTTCCTACAACGCTTGTGATAAGTTCATTTTCTATGTGTCTTCATTAAGCCTCCCTGTTGAGCTCCCTACAGTCTGGTCTTTCCAGTAGATAAAGTGTATGTATGTCCTCTTCTGATATAAAGTGTGATCACATGAGTAGATCAAACTTTTTTGGTGCATCACCATATTAATCTAGGTTTTATTTTCAGTAATCCTTCTCTCTTTTCAACCCCCCCACTATATATATTAGTAATAGTACTGGAATAACTCAGAGATGCATCAAAGGGAGCTTGCCCTTATCTAGAGATTCTCCCCTCAGTTTTGCTAGACCCACAAGCAAGAGTGGAGTCTCCATTGTGTCACGTGGAAGACATAATCTTAGCCTTCTATCAAGGGTGCAATCCACAGCATCAACAGTTGCTAAATTAAAAAATATCTTATATTTTAATTAGAAGAAGTGCTAGGCTTAATTAAAAAATAATAAATTTTATCAAAATACCTTTGGTTTAAGCTAAGCTAGGTTTGAAATATATATTGGAATATTATGGTGTTGGACATATTATTTGGTGCCTAAAAATCCATGAAATAATTCAAACACCAGTTGTGATAGCCTTGATCGGGATTATCACAGTCAAATTATCAAACTATTCTTGGAGGTATTTTTTAACTTTCCCATTTACAAATTAAATTTTATTGAAAATGGAAAATACAAATAGAAAAGTTGATAATAATATTCATGCATTGAAAGTGAAAATCCAATTACATTTAGTGAATTATAAATGTATGGGGTATTGTCAATGGACTGGATTAAATCATACCGAGTAAGCTAATTAATAGAATGGCAGAGTAGAGATAATAAACCCTAATAAATTATAAGGATTGACATGGTAGACTTTGAGGTTCAACATCTAAACCTAACTAAAAAATCATAAGAAATATGATATGAATTAAGTAAGTTATTTGGTTCAAAATCTCTGAATGAAAAGTTCTCATTAAAGTAACCTTAGACTTAAAATGTATAATAGTATATTAACATCTAGTCAATAAATGTACCAAGGTGACTAATAAAGTTGTTAAGAGAGATAGGAGTAAAATTTGAAGAAGAATATGAAAAAACAATACTATTGAATAGTTTGGGCCAAAATTACAGTAATGTGGCATTTGCACTTAGCTTACTTTAGAATCCTTGGCAACATGATTTCAGTCCTCATGATAGAATTAAAATAATTAAGTAAAGAAGAAATAAGATGTTTTTTAAGTAAATACAAATTAAGTAAAAAAAAAGTAAACGTAAGCGTAAAGTTGGCATAATTTGTTGGGTTTTGGTTTAGCGGCAAGATAAGGCACTTATCACAATAATGACCCATGTTCAAAACCTGGTAGGTTTGTCCCTAATGTTAAATTAGTCTCCATGTTATGGTGTCCTAGTGGATATGGTAGAAGATATAGATTTCAATGATTCTAAAATTTAGTAGTGGTAATAGGAGTCAGTTTGCTACTTAGTTACTATAAAATATTATGTACTATGTCCATAAACCTAAGTTGGCAGAAGAGGACTTATAACCTATGACTATTCATTTTGATGATGTTGACATTCAACAAGTTGTCATGTCATAGCTACTTAGTACCATTGATAAACAATTACCTACTCAAATAGATTTTTTTATTAATCATGATTTAGACAAAATTGATAAATAACTACTTGCTCAAATATTTATTGTTATTGATCATGATTCAGACAAAACTGCTGGCATGCATGTTAAACCTACCTTAAATGATGATCTTTCCATACATCTTGTGCCAATTGTACATGGAACCTGTTATTATTGTTCCTTCTAAAGGTTATGTTCATAATGATAATTTGATGAACTATGTTCTTGTCAATAGTTGTATGAGGATGAAAAAAATGATGTAATCATGTGTTTCATTAATATCATCAAGTCTAGATAGGTTCTACTTTTAGATTGTTTAGATTTTATCTATATTTTGATATACTCTTACTAAAGTTTAATAGGACTTTGAAGGCATTGTGCTATTTGAATTATAACAGTGTTCAATTTTATATAGATATCCCAAAAAATTCAAATGGATTTAAGTTTGTAAAATTTCCTACGTCACTATTAAATGGAAACATATATTTGATGTACAACAAGAGCAAATAATAGATGACATTTTATATGAAATACATAATATGCTATAAAGTTGATAAGATAATACCTCTAGTAATATGCCCATACTAGAGGACATCTAGATATTTTTTAATATCCTTTTATCTTCAAAAAATAAGTCTAGTTATGTATTCAAAGAAAAAACCATTTATAAATAAGACTGATGTACTTTTATATCAATGTGTTGACTTTATGTAATCTCAATTTTAGTGTCGAAATTACCTATGGCACAATAACTCTTCACCATCCCCAATTCAAATTCATACTAACATCATTTCCCTCCAAATTTTGAATAATTGATTAATTAAATCATGCACATGTATTTCCTCCAAAATTAATTAAAAATATGGATTTTCCACCTCACCCAAACATTATCCACGTTTATCACAACCAAATGTTGACTCATCCAACCACCTCCTCAACTACCTTATGAGTCATCTTAGAACATTTCAACCAACTTGTGAGTCATCCCTTAACTTTTAAACTATCTTGACTCATTCATGATGAGTCATTCAACTACCAACTAAATCTCCCTCTTATTCTCAACATATGGGAATTAGTCATCATCGATTGGGATGAGGACTCAAATTCAACCTTTTATTATTTTAATAATTCAATAATTTCAAATTATTCTCAATTTTTCATCTCATCACCCTCAATCATATAAATTAACGTGCAATCCTCCACTTAAATCATCCATCTTCAAGATATTGAAACTCTATCAAATTATCCTTGTGAATCCATTGAGATCAAATTAATTTGCAACCACATGGTGCCCAATTCCCTTTATTTGGAGAAGATTCGATCACCCACATCAAGAAAGAAAGAGCAAATCTATCGTTAATCATACAATGGAGAAGGTGATGAACATGCACTATATGCTTTATAAGTGTTTCATTAATTAGCCTTTATATAGTTAAACACACTCCTCATTTGTTCTTCAATGCATATCTCACACCTCTCATAATCATATGCACACCTCTACATGAAGCTTTCTCATACTCCCACACATAAGTATCATGATTATTTATAAAATTTATTGCAATGATCACCTCAGATCACAAACCATGCATCTCATTGCACACTCCTTAGCTCACAGTCCTACATGCCTTACTAGCATCTAGTTATAGACTAGCCTACTTCATTGGACCCCATTTTAACATAACCACATATCAACCTACCCTGATTACATGCCTTGACTAGTGGCCCCAAACCAGTTGTGAATCTTAGGATTGATTAATGTTAGTTGTCAACTGAGATTCTTGGGATCAAGATAATTAGTGAACATCCTAGAATCATGTGATCAAATTAGTCATCACTACCTAACTGAAAGCTCTGTCATGGTCATGCAAGGAGTGTGAGACATGTCAACTCTACCTTAATTGTAGTCTACAACATTTGTTATGACTGACCTTATAATCATGCATGTTAACTATGTAACATATGCATCCAGCCAAAAGGTCGATGCCATACACAATCATAACACATATATCATGCTCCATGTATCTATTTTTTAACACATGCACTATAACACATTATATGATTTCTTACCTATTATTTACTATTAAATAGAAGTTGCATTTATTGCAAGTAAGACTTATGCTCCATTAAATATATTTTGATTTTTTTGTCTGGTATATATCTATACAAACAAACTCGATTGTTCCCAGCACACTTATTCCTGGGCCCTGTGGTGTGGATCATTGGTATAAGAGAAAGTAAATATTTTCCCTTTTATACCTGTAACCATGTGAGTGAAATAAGAGAGAGAAGGTCTAATTGTCAATTTTATCTCATAAATTCTAGAAGAATGTTGTAGTTAAATCAAGATGGCTGATGCCCATAATCAACCTGAGGTAGCCCTAGAAGTTTGAAGGCTCATTGTTGATGTACTAGAGGTAAAAAACATTGAATGTTTTTGTTAATTTTGTCAATTGATGATGTATCTCAACCCAATGCCTTCCTATCCATCTCCAAAATACACTCAACAATGGTTTCAATAATAAACATCCTTCAAAGTACAAGTTAATCTTGACATCCCTATGTTCAAAGGCAAGATTGGTGACAAAATATTGGATGCCTAGATTTGAAAAATGGAGGTGTAATTATTAGTCAATTTTTTTAGTGATGCTGAGAAGATCACCTTTGTAGTATTAAATATGTCCAGTTTGGTTGTTCACTAGTGGGAGACCTTCAGTGTACAATGTACACAAGAGTGTGTTCCAATAGAATAATGGAAGACTTTTGTTGATGCACTAAAGGAGGAATATTACCCTCTCCGATACTTTAAAGATGAATACATAAACTTATAACAACTATGATAGTGTAAGGATTAGTCAGTGTAAGAATCTACCAACACATTCCATGACTACTTTGTGTGCCTATGGGAGAACTTGAGTGAACAACATAAGGTGCTGAAGTACATTAGTGGAATCTCACCTTATATATGTGTGAAGATGGAGTTATTGAATCCTGACACTTTGGGGAAAACATATTATAATGCTACCAAGATTGATGCCAAAGAAAAGATGAATAAGTGTTCCACCTCTTCATCTAATGCAATGTGTAAGGGCCATCCCTCATACCCACAGTGTAACCTTCTGCATAGAATTAAAACACTTCCTACAAAGGTGAGTAACCTCAAAAGACCATTCAATACTCAAAGGCTCCTGCACCTTCTACTTTAGACAAAGTCAAAAAGAAGTCTGGTGATAAGAGGTGCCACCATCATCACTCATCCACTCATGATGATTCTAAATTTTGTGTGCAACAATCCTTGCTTACACAATTTGCATCAAGACCCACATTGATGGATAACATTGATCCAACTGCCTCTTATCTATGCACCAACACCATTATGATCGACATATTTGAGGAGTGAAAAGATCTCTTCCACACCAAAATCTATGTGAAGGGTCAACCTCTTCATGGCATCATAGATAGTGGTTGCCAGAAGAACATCATTGTGTAATCCACAACTCAACGCCTTGGTCTTGCCACTGCTATGCATCTTAAGCTATATTATATAGGGTGGATACAATAGGGGAAATATATATATGTCTAGTAATAATGAATTTGTTAATACAAAGTCAAGCCTATAGAGGATAACATCACTTGTGACATCACACCTCTTGAGGTCTATGACATCTTGTAAGGAAGATTGTATCTATATGACTAAGAAGTTACATATGAAGCTAAGCCATAATGTTGGACTATTCATGCATAAAATCACTTATATAATATCATTGAGTTATCACCCACAACCAAAATCACCTTGGTCTCTACCAATCAATGTCATAAACTTAACTCACACTTGAATTTTTTTGTGTTACTCATGGTTCACCCTGACACACCTACACAAAAGACAAAACACACTCTTGCAATGCACACAAATCACACAACATTGTAGTAGTAACAACTTGACAAGTTATTGGAGTAACATAATAACATCTTTGTAGAGCCTATAAGCCTTCTAATGTATAGTCTATTAAATCACCACACTGATTTGGTTCCTAGATCCCCTCTTTTGAATAGTCCCTAATATCACAGATCAATTAGGGATAATGACAAAATCTAGTGCTAGAAATAAGAACACCTTGAATAGGGAAAGATCATGCCCAGATCTTCTCCTTGCGAGAGTTCAATAGTATTCAAACCCAAGAAGGATGGGTCCTAGTGACTTTTCATAGAATATCACACACTCAACAAAATAAAGGTGAAGAATAGGTACCCACTACTATGCATTGATGACCTTTTAGACTAGTTTTGAGGTGCACAATACTTCACCAAGATTGAATTGAATTCATGTTACCATCAAGTCATAGTCCATCCTAAATATGTCTAGAAGATAACATTCAAAACATGAGAAGGATTATATGAATGTTTGGTCATGCCTTTCAGCCTAACCAATGTGCCGACCACTTTCATATGCTTGATGGATGATCTAATTCAGCCTTTTCCAAACTCCTTCATTATTAGATATTTGTGTGACATTTTCATATTTATAAAGACTTAAGAGGATAATATGGAGCACATCTCATGTATCTTAAACACCTTGCATCAACACAAGTTGCATGCCAACTTGAAAAAGTGGACATTTGACACTACATAAATTTAGTGCCTGAGCTACATCATTGATCACACATGAATTTATGTAGATCCAAAGAAGATTAAAGTGATCCAATATTGACCTACTCCATGCAATCTCACCAAATTGAGGAGTTTTAATGGACTTGATAACTTCTACCATAGGCTTGTCCTTGGTTTATCACATGTCTCTTGGGCTCTCATCCAAATAACATGTGAAAAAGCCAAGTTTGATTGGACTCACGTGTAACAAAACACTTTTGAGGCATTCAAGTAATGCCTCTATGCAACACCTATTCTTATAATGCTTGACATTTCACATTTCTTCAAAATTAACACTGATGCATCTAACTATGCATTCAATGTAATGCTCATGTAACTTGGACATCTAGTCACATACCACTCAAATACATTCAATGACATGGTGCAAAGGTACTCCACCTATGAGAAAGAACTATATGTTATTGTTCAAGCAATCAAGTAATGGTTCCACTATATTTTGGGAAAGGAGATAGTTGTTTATTCATATCACAAGACACTTCAATTCTTTTAGACATAGAGAAAGGTGGAGAATGTGCAACACATGAAATATATGACTCACTTGTAGTAATTCCATCTTGTGATCAAGTACAAGAAATGGAAAGACAACAAGGCAACATATTTACTTAGATGACCATCAGTTTACATGCTCATCATAGTATTAGACACATGTGATGATAACATTGAAGATTGGGCATCCCTTTACTTAGTTGATCAAGACTTTTTAATAACTTACATGAGCCTAGTGCAAGGTAAACAAGTTCAAGAGTTCTACTTGTCTGAATAACTTCTCTATAAGTTCATACATCTCTATGTTCCTGGTGGTGCACCTCACCAATGACTCATTTGGGATGTGCACTATGACAAGACCTCATGACACTTCAACGTGATAAAGACTCTAGCCACATTATAATCACACTTATTATGGTTTCATATGTGTATAGACATAGAATGCCACATCAAGTATTGTATTCCTTGTTACATCTCCAAGCTCAAGAATGGGAAGCTAAGAATTTAAAAACCTTTACCAGTTCCATCTAGACCATGGGAATCTATCAACATAGATTTCATGACTAGGTTACCTGCAATGAGATGCCAACATGACATTGTGTTCATTGTATTAGATAGGTTTTCTAGGATGGTCATCATGGTCACTTGCAATAAAGACATTGATGTAGCTAACATTACACATGCCTTCTTCAACCATGCTTGGGCTCATTTTGGGCTTGCAACATCGATTGTATCTGATTGAGATCCACACTTTGTAAGTCACTTTCGGTAAGCATTGTGTGACTTGATGGGTATACATCTGAATCGATCAATGGATTTTAATCCACAAATAGATGGGCAATTTGAAGTGATTAATCACACACTTGTTCATATTTTATGAGTGTATAACTACACTTAAGGTCGCACTTGGGATGACAATTTCTTGTACATTCAACATGCCTATAATAGAGACCTTCATATCTCTATGGGTCATAATCTATTCTAGACATGTCTTGGTTTTCAACCTTTGACACCACTAGACATATCTTACTACACATTAGATGATATTGAGTCAAGCACATAGGAATGGGAAATAGGAAAAGTTGAGAAGTTTTTGGGACACATCAATATGCTCATCAATAGGTTTTGCATATTCTCTCTCGCACACAAGTAAAGTAAAAGGATCACTATGCATTCTAAGTTGGTGATAAAGTTTCTCTACACCTTTAGAAGAAACACTTCAAAGGTCCACACTAGAAGATCAAGACTTTACGCTATGGTCCTTACACCATTATATGCACAGTTGCTGAGAATGCCTTAATTCTTGATATACCTATGTACTTGGGTATGCACTGAGTCTTAAACATAGAACTTCTTAATCCTTACATTGCCACTTCTTGATATAGCAGTGACATAAAATCCTTCTAATATTGATCTTGACCACTTGCACTGTACTAAGAAATAATAGATCATCAAAGTGATAGACACATGCACCCACCATGGCACCCATAAAATTTTATAAGTGGTCAAAGATGGACAATTTACTTATTAACCCAAGTGGTACACTTTTCAATAAATTTAAGTGCATTTTATTCAGCTACACATTGATGCAATGGAGACCATTACTCTTTAATAAAGGGTGAATGATTTGTGTGTAGCCTTTACATAGCCAAACACACTCCTCATTTATTATTCCACACATATCTTTCACCTCTCACATAATCCTATGCATTCTCTGCACAAAACTTGGTCATACTCCCACACATAAGTCCCACACTTGTTAGTAAACTTTCACGCAATGATCACCTCAAATCATAGCTTATGCATCTCACTATGTACTTCTTAGATCTTAGTGATATGTGCCTTAATAGAATATATTTGTAGAATATCTACTCCATTAGGCCCCACTTTATCATAGTTGCATGTCAGCCTACCTCGACCATGTGCTTCGATTAGTGGCCATAGACCAATCAAGAATCTGAGCATTGATTATTATTAGCTATCAGTAAATCTTCTTAGGATCACAACCGTTAGTGTAGATTATAAAACCATGTGATCAATTCAGTGGTCACCACCCAACTAAAATCTCTACCATCACCATGCAAAGAGGGCAAGATGTGTCAACTCTGCCTTCTTTGTACTCTGTAATAATTGTTGTGGCTACCCTTGTAATCATGCATGTTAAATATGTAACATATGCATATGGGAAAAAGTTTGATGCTATACACAGTTATAACATAGATAATATGCTTTGTGTATCTATTCTATAACACATGCACTGTAACACAATGTGCTAGTTCTTCCTTATTCTTCACTATTGAATAGAAGTAGTGTTTCCTGCAATTAAGACTTCCACTCCATTAAATGTGTTTTGATTGTTTTGTCTGAATACATCTCTACACATTCACTCTACATAACCAAACTTGGTTGTTCCCTGCACACTTGGTCTTGGGCCGTGTGGTGCAGATCAAAATAATGAAATCATTCAAAACATCAAAATAATTCTATAATTATATGCTTTCTATGTTATGTAGTTTTTATCTATTAATGAATTCATTATTTATTTTGACTATGTAATAATGAAATCATTATAAAGGCTAACATTTTTTATTTTCCCTTCATCTTTTTGATTTTTTTGGCTAATTTTGAAGGTTTCCTTGCTCTTTCACCTTTCAAAAAACTTCTAATAGTTTTTTGCAGGTCACTATTCCAAGATTTAAACAAACAATGTAAACCAAAAATCAATTTTATTTATTACTAATGTTTTTTGCTTCTATTTTTTAGTTTTAAATTAACCTTGTCCTTTCATTTTTCAAGCAATCATTTCAGAATTTCTTTTCTATAGTAATTAGCTCACATTTTCATTTAGGTGTTAATTAATGTTCCCTTTTCATTTAAAGCACTTTTTTTGTGTGCGTTATAAGATTGTGTATGCTTTTCCTTAGGCATCACATTGGTGATGATATTCAAGTATAAAAAACAATCTTGCAACTTTTGTGTTATTCATGTTTTGCATGTGTGTATGTTCTTCCCTTGGCATCACATTGGTGATGATACATAGGACTCAAAGACAAGCATTAACTTATTTATTTTTATTTTTCTATGGGCTCTATCGACTATCAATTTCACCACCACGTGGTAGGCTAAATCTTGTGCACCGATGGGGTATATAAAAAGAGTGTCAACTATTTCAAAGGCCTAAGTGGTTTTGTATTTCAAGCACACCATGATGTGAGAGGCTTCCATGTCTCAATATATAGGGTTTCAATAGTTTCCTTGACATTTTTTGTTGACATCAACTTACTAAAATATTATGATTGAGTTGAGCACATTAGGACTAGACCCATTTATGTGTGTCTATTAAATCAACTTATTCCATAGTCTTCTACCTCATGTACTGAAAGGTATTTAGAGGACTCCCCTTAAACAATCTTTTGAAAACCTTAAGCCTAGGTGATCCTTTTTCCCATTCAATTTTGGTGCATTGGTTAGCAGTTAATGCTAAGAAGTTACCTTCTATGTACCCTTGAAACTAGGTTTAGTGGGATATGGGAATGTCACTTCCTCCATAGTTAGCACTCTAAAATATTGAACTGACATTATTCAATGGGCAATCAAGTATCAAAGAAAGCCTAAAAGTTATTCAAGACCTTTATCCTACTTTTATCCCTTTTCATGAATTGCATGTGTGTTTAAAGTAGGAATTTATTTATTTTCATTCATTTTGAAAGTCAGATGTTGAAATCCTTTTGATTGAAAACATAATTTTGAGTTTTAAAGCTAATCCAAAATCATATCAAAAGTCACAAAAACTTCAAAATTTGTTGTCAATTATACTACTTTCTAGTCTTGGTCTTTCATTTTTTGAGTCAAGCCTTTTTTAACAATGTCACCAATCACTAGGCACATGCATATGTTGAACAACCCTAGGTTGAGGGAATAACCTTTTGGTAATGAACATATTAACTTTGGTAATTAATAACATCAAGTTGAGATCCATGAAATCCATGACAATAAGGAAGAAGAGGGACCTTACAAAGAGGACAATAGCCTTATAGAAATCTTACCCCCTTCTCAAATCACTAAATAAATCCTAGCCAACAAAGATGAGGTCTTACTCCACACTTTGAGTGGAGGGGCTAATCTTCTTTCAGATTTTGAAGTCCAAAATTTACATCACTTGATTGCTAGGAATGAAACAACATTCCCCATATAATATCAAGCTACATCTTATAGTTCCCTAGGGAATAACAAGGTCATCACAAATTCAACCAATCCCAATTCCCAAGTTTACATGAACAAATAAAAAACTATAGTTAATGAAGAAACATCCCAACTAAGGCAAAGATCATGCCCAACAAATAAATCAATAGATTATCGATCTTCAAGCTAACAAAACAAACAATCCCTTGGTCAATCAATCTGTGAATCCAAATCCAAGTAATCCTAGTCATAATATAGGATTAGTTCAAACCAATTTGAATTCAAATACATATTTGAGTTCACCCATAATTAATCCTAATCCAACTTAGAGTTTGAATGATATTACAAACTCACCAATCCATGATCCAACAAATTAAAATCTATGTTTGAAGGTTCCTTCAAATTCACCAATCAATCATTAACATCAAAAGTTAAACTTGAATATAGATTCAAATTCACAATCTAATATAAATTTGATTTTGAATGTTCTTCAAATTCACCAATCAACCACCAACATCAAAATATGAAATTGAATCCACACTCAAGTTCACAAATCAACCCAAATCTAAATTTGAATGATCATTCAAAATCACCAATCAAGCATCAACATCAAAATCCATATTCAAGTTCACAAATCAATCCAAATCAGAATTTGAATGTTCATTCAAGTTCACCAATCAACAATCAATATCCCAATTTTGTTTTAGGTGAAACTTCAAATCAGTTTTCAAGTTTTAATCCAAATTCTTTCACAAATTGAAATTCATCAATAAATAAAGTTCCACCAACCATAAATCAAAATATATTCATAAGCCCTAATCCAACCTTTAATCCTAATTTATCATTCAACCTTAACACCAATCAAAACCACCCTTTTAGTTGAACATCAAATCCATTTCAAATTCAAACTTGAATAAAAATATATTCACAAATCAACCCCCAAATCCAACAAATCTAAATTAGTTCACAAATATAAATCCAATCCCAATTCAATTCGTTAATAATCCACCCCAAAATCACTATTCACTTCTAAATTCCAACATAAACCTAAATTCACTCATTGGTCAACCATCTAACACATTTACCACTTCAATTATAAATAATCAATTCCCACCACACTTTATTCATGATTGGAAAAACATGAAAGATAAAATCCAAGGCTTACAAAATGGTACTTTTTCCAAACAAAAAAAATCAAATTTGAGGAAATTTGTTCTTATCAATTTGACATTAGCAACATGATGACACCCTTTTTTACACATTTTGAATTTCTTAAGCTTGATAAATAAAAGGTAAGGGAGATCCTAGGGAGCATCTCAAATATTTTTATATGTCATGTGTATACATTACCTATAACAATGAATACCTATTAAGACTCTTCCCATGTAGTCTAAGTAGCCAAACCCTAGAGTGGTTTCTTCATTTACCCAATGTATCAATCACTACCTTTGAAGACTTATTTGAAATATTTGTGCATCATTTCTCTTACAATATTGAACATGAGGTAACCATGGTAGACCTACATAACACAAAATAATGAAATGGTGAAACTTTTGCCTCCTTCTTGAAAAGATGGTGGTCATTAGCAATCTATTTTCCATGGTCCCCACCTAAATACAACTTATTATAATATTTAAAAGTAATCTTAATTTAGATTTGGCTTATCAATTATAAATTCATTATCCCACATTGTTTGATGAAATAAAAGAGAAGGGAGTTAAAATTGAGAGAACTTTAATTTCCAATGGTGTCATTAAATTTTTCAAACTAGATAATACTTCTTCAAATCAAATGGAAAAAACCAAATATTTTGCAAAGAATAAAAATATTGTAGGTGATAGTGCAACCGACATGAAACAAAGTTGAAAACACCCAACCAATCAATAATATCACCATTCCAAGTGCTAACCAAGACAAGAAAACTTCAAGTGTAAATTCACTCTTTTGGGAGAACCCTATGATGCGGGTTTTGAAAATTAGTCATTACAAATATGTTCATCTTACCCAACATAAAACCATTTGAATAAAATGTTTCTAAACATGAGGGGTACTGAGAAAATGAATGTTGTGAATACCACAAGATCAAGGAACATTCAATAAATAATTATATGAGGCTTAAACATTACATTTAAGACCCCATCAATCGTGGGGACATTGTAATCAAAAACCAATCTTCGTCATCCAACAATAAAAAAATAGATATGTAAAAATATCCATTTCTAAAACATGAGAAAAGGTATAATAAACATGGTAAAGATCAATCCCAAACCAACAACGTCAATCAGGGTAATCACCTGTTTGATTATATTGTCAATTTTATTCACTATACAAGTCATCATGTTTCAGTTATCAAAGTAAAATCCCAAGATTGCACTATTACAACAAGGCATGTCAAGATCACCATATCAAGTGCTTCCTCACCTACCATTTAGATCAAGTACAATATTATAGAGTAACTTGAGAAGACCTCAACTCATATATTTATCCTATAGTTTCTCAATACATCCCCTGTGTATAAATAAATACATATTTTATAAAACCCTTCAAGAGTCTAAAGTCCCACAAGGCATTAACCCATGCAATTTTCATTCATTAGTTGGAAACTTAACCACTAATAATCAAGTCATGTTTGATCATTCCAATGTCTCTCCCATGGGATCCACACATAATTTACCCTTTTATATAGAACTCATAATTTCTAGGCACAAACTAGAAAGGGTGTATATAGACAATGGCTTGGCTTTGAATTTATGTACATTGAGATTAATAACGCATTTGGGATATTTAACAATAGTACTAGAGCCTAACATTATTACCATCAAGGCATACAATAAAAATGAGTGAGAGTCCATGGGCACTATTTATCTTCCTCTTATTGTCATTCACAAGCCTTTAGTCCATGTACTTGACTTAGACCTTCCATACAATCTACTCATTGGACAATCATGGATCCATACCATGAACATCATTCCATCCAACTTACATCAATATTTGAATTTTTCCCTTGATGAAATGGAAGTCACTACACTTGATGATTTTAAACCCTTCTAATATTAAAAATTATTGGAAGGATGATATCGACAATCCAATTATCTCCTAGTTACTAAAGATACTTATGTTCCTATTGGCCATAGCTTGGCCCCCATATAAAATTTTTCCCAAGTATGAGAAGGTGGATATTCAAGGAAAAGTGGTAGGTTCAGACAACCTCAGGTTCTCCAAAGAAGAAGTCTTTAGGCTTTTGAAGTCGCAAGACTTTGAGTTTTTGAGGACACAGTGCAAATCAGGTTTCCAGTGGTGCTTGACTTCTAAATGTTTTATGAGCAGAAATAATTTGGGCTTACAAACCTAAATTACTCATGGACAATGTATTTCTGGTTCTCCAAGGAGCACTACTTAATTACTTCATGAGTTATGAGCAGTCAGAAGCCTAAAATAAGTAAAGGGGCTTGACAAACTCGATTTGGTCTTAAAAAGGTGTTTCTCAGGTTCTCTAAAGAGCAAGTCTTCTCTAAAGAATACTTCTAAGGATCATTGAAAAATCTAAAGGGTAGGCTGCTTCTGAAAGGATCATTTATAGGAGGCTCAAAGGGTCTCTTACCCTTTGAAAAGGTCCATTTTTCAAAATTTGAAAGGCTGAAGGAAAGAACAAAGGGAAAAACAAAATAATTCCTTCAAAAAAATATTCTAAAGGAAAAATGAACGGGATGGAAGCTTCAGACAAAAGTCTGGAGGAATTCCTACAGATAATTTGTTTGAAATGATTCCTTTAATATTTTTGCCCAAAGAAATAAAGTAGAAAGGAAAGGATGAAGGAATCCTTCTGAAGGTCTCAAACAAAATTCTGAAGGGTATGTTACCCTTCGAAAGGACCATTTCAAGATTCCTAAAGGGTATCTTTCCCTTCAGAAGGACCATTTTCAAAGGCTAAAGGGCACTTTTCTTAACGAGAGGAAAATTTACAAAAATTTGAGGTGTACCTTACAAAAGCCCATAGAAAAAGGGCTGAGAATAAAAAGCCTGAAGCAAGTTGAGTAACCATGAAAGCCCAAAGTCATGATCAGATGAATGAGATCCTACCATGTGGCATAAGCTAGAAAAAAAAAAAGCAAATCAATAAAAGATAAGTGGCATAAGGATGACCAATTAGAGCATAGGGGGAGTCTAAGTGATTAGTTTAAGCTGGTAGCTAGAAATTTAAGAAGGTTTCCATCCTTTGACATGGCCATCATCTTCGACTAACAACTAATAAATGTAGAAGCAACATGGATCAGTCAAGTTTATAGGTGTAAGATTTTTGTCCTCATAGATAAGCAGATAAGTGGAGATGAAAGATAAAGATCAAGTGATTAGAAAAGTTAGCTCACGCATTTAAGACATTCTTGGACTTTTCCTTCTTAGTAGACCATGACATCGTTGTCCTCAACAAGTTTTGTCTTCTAGTGCATTTCTTAACTAATGAGATTGCTGGACAACTTTTGGAGTTAATGGTGGTTATTTCGTTGAAGAAGGATTAGTTCAAATTAACCCAAGTATGGGTGAGAATTCATGGAGGGTATTTGGGGCTCATTTATTGATTTCTATTTGCTCACCTCTTCTCTTTGGGTCTTCCCCTTTTCTATATATGTCTCGATTCTTTCCAAAAGAAGGGATCCTCATTTTGACAAGGAAAAACCTTGTCAAAACTTTGTAAGAAAGACATTTTAAAATAATAAAGATTATTTTTACCTATCTCTTGTCTAAAAATCATGTTTAGCGAGCTTGTGCATGATGGCCTTGTGAAGAAGTGTTCTTCCATGTCGCTTATCCTCTCTTTTTACCTATTTTTAGGTATTTTTTGGTTAGTTACAGGTCTAAACTTGAGATTATTTACCATTAATGGATGTTTGGTGTGAATTTAAAAAATCCTCTTTGCTTCATATATGGTTTAATGATCCTCGTTTATGACACTGATGCAAATTAACTGATTATGAGGTTGTGTAAGCATAATTATCTATTGTTGAATTAGTGTTCATTTCATGCTTATGTGGGTTAGTCTTTATTTGGTGCATCACCTTTCTTAGTTTAATTTACCCTTTTTTATGTTACCTTTCTCTCCCTTTTCCTTGGTCAACAATAGGTTTTAGTGTGTGGGAATAGCTGAAGTGAAGCATCTGAAGAACTAGACTCTTCAAAAATACCCACAGCCTAAGGTTGCTCCAATTTTTTAGCTGGGAGTGAGAGAGCCTAAAAAAATCTCCCACAAGGGTGCAATTCCAAACTATAACAGTTTCTATTGAGGAGTCACCAAAATTAGCCAATTATATTCATCCTGATGAGTTACTTCAAACATTCATAAATCTACCATCTACAAGTGGACCTTCCACTTCACAATCCACACCATCTCCTCCATTTAAGTTCACCATTGTGGATAAATGGATGGGCAAATATTAAATTCATGATGTTCATTACTTATGAAAAATTCATATGTCTCCTAGTAATCACGACATGCCCTACTATAGAAAGGATACTTAAGTGGTTCATAAATTTGGCAATACACCATTCATAGAAGGTGGTTTCCTTTTTGATGAATAAATCAAATATTCAAACTCTTATTGGATTTATTTTGATGAACAATTTACATGTTTCATAAACAACCAATACCTCCTTTCTAAATACATCATGTGTAAAATAATAAACTACAAAGGCAAGGGCCTTGGTCTCTATGAACAAGGTATATTAGAACAAATAAGTCTAAACTGCATGAAGCCCTACATGGTATTGGATTTAAACCACTTAATGTGAGTACTAGAATTTACATCAGTGATCCTTCTAGTGAATCTAAGAAAGTCTATTTAGACACTAAAATAAGTTCCATCTATAGATCTTGGCATTACCAACCTATTCCATGATAACATTGTTCTAGTTCTTGAGCTTAAATACCCAAACCTTATTCAATGGGACCAACAACCATCACTTATGCTTGATCATTTCCAGAATGATGAGTCTATATCCAAATTTTTGAGAATTAGATATCACATCCCATTAGGGGACCATAAAAAGGGATTTTTCATTCAGTTTGATGATTCCGCATACTTTGGGGAGAGTTTAAATTCACACTAACATCATCAAATCAATATAACAACAACACTTTCTAAATAAGCTCTAAATAATGAAGAAATTGAAGGGGAATTCAATCTTCCTTCACCTCCTACAAAGTATCAAGAAGAATCTACCCTCTTAATTGAAAACAATATTGAGGTCATCATTGGAACATATGAGAATCCACAAATTTTGAAACTTGTTACATTATTAGATTAAGAAGAACAAAACACTTTCATACTCTTTATCAAAGAATTCTCACTTGTGTTTGCATGGTCATATTCTGATAAGTTAGGTTTAGATCCATCAGTAGTTGTGCACTATCTTATTATCCATAAGGATGCCAAACCAGTAAATTAAAAACTTAGAAAGATGCATTCTAAAGTAGCATTACTGGTAAAAGAGGAACTAAAAAATTAATTATAGGTTGGTTTCATATATCATATTGACTATGTTGAATGGATATCTAACATAGTACTAATATCAAAGAAACCATCAAGAATCTAAGTCTGTATAGATTTTAAGGACATCAACAAAGCATGTCCAAAAGATGATTTTCCATTGCCAAACATAGACATGATCATATAATCCACTGTAGGTCATAAGTTTTTGTTCTTGATGGATGGATTTTTGAGTTACAATCAAATTAAAATAGCTCCTAAAGACCAACACAAGACAATATTTATAACACCTTGGGGCACTTTATATTATCAAGTAATGCCTTTTGGCCTTAAGAATGTTGGATCTACTTGTCAAATAAATATGACAATAATCTTCCATGACATGCTTCATGACATCATGGAAGACTATGTAGATGTCATTCTAGCTAAATTAAAAACTAAAGCAGAGCATTCCATGGTCCTTTGCATAATATTTGAAAGAATGAGAGAGCACAAACTCCTTTTAAATATAAAGAAATATGTATTTGGGGTTACTTTAGCAAATTTATTATGATTCATAGTATCACATCAAGGCATTGAGGTTGATCCTTCAAATTTTACAACTATCATGGACATATCTCCACCCAAAAATCTCAAACATCTACGTAGTTTTCAAGGCAAAGTTCAAACAATCTGAAGGTTCATTTTGAAGCTTGTAGACATATGTCACCCCTTTACATTTCTAATTAAAAATGACAATCCTTTCCATTATAATGAAGATTGTCATAGATCATTTGAAAATACTAAACTATATCTTTCTAATCCATTGGTCCTAATTCCACCTACCCCAGGCAAACCTTTTATTTTTTACATGTCAGCAATATAATATGCATTAGGGGTGTTGTTGGCTAAACATAATGAACATGGGGCAAAAAGATCAATTTACTAATTAAGAATAACTTTAGAATCCTATGAGCTCAGTTACTTTCCTATGGAAAAAACATGTCTCGTGGTTGTTTATTATTCAAAAAACTTTATCACTACATGGTCGACAATCAAATAAAGATCATTGCTAAAATTGATCCACTCAAATATCTCCTATCTAGAACAACTCAAATATGAATAATGGATAAATATGTCATGCTTCTTAGTGAGTTTGATCTTGAATATGTAAACCAAAAATAAATTAAGGGATAGGTACTTGTGGATACTTTGGCATAAGCTCCTAGATCATATACATCTCACTACATATTTTCCAAATGAAGCACTCATGTCTATAGATGAATCTCTAGTTTGGAAGTTATACTTTAATGGATATTTTATTAATCATGCATTAGGGGTAGGTATTATACTAGTCACTCCTAATGGATACCTAATGTTGAAAACATTTTGGATATAATGTCCTTGAAAAAATAATATAGCAGAGTATGAGGTTATCATATCTAGTCTCAATCTAGCAATATAATGGGGTATCCAACATCTTATAGTCTTTGGTGATTCAAATATTATCATCAAACAAGTCCTTGAAGAATTCCAAGCCAAATATGAAAAGCTAATCCCTTATAAATAGATGGTGGATAGTCTCAAGTTGTGCTTCCAATCTATACACTTTAAACAAGTGCCTTGGGATAAAAATAGAGCAATGTACATAATGGATACCATTGGTTCACTTCTTGACCTACAAACCAAACCTAATCACTTTTTTCTAGAGCACTTGAGGATACCTACATATGATACACCAAATTCAGATATGGTTTGTAAGGTTGTTGGTCCCTATTCCCCATGGTACCATGATATTTATGTATATCTCCATGATAACCTCATTCCAGCCAACTTAACTCATAATTAATAGAAATCCATCATACAATGAGCTTCACATTTCACCATCCTTGGAAACACAAGATATGATGGAACTTTATTATGGTGTTCAAATTCTAAAGAGACAAACTTAGTAATTAAGGAGTTTCAAGACATAATATGTGGTGTTCATAGAAGTGGCATTGTCCTTACCAAAAAGCTTTTACACATTGGCTACTATTGGCCTAAAATGGAATATGATTCTTGTAAATATGTTAAGAAGTTTGTACCTTGCCAAAAGCATGGTGACTTGTCCATAGCCCATGACAAACATTATAACCCATCACTGTGACTTGACCATTTTCCACATGGGGGTTAGAATTCATTATAAAAATCAATCCCAATTCTTTGGATGGTTATGAACATATCATTAAAACTACTGGATACTTTACTAAATGGGTTGAAGCCATGCCCTTAACTTATGCCACCGATAATAAAATTTCCAAGTTCATCTTGAACCACATTATTTGTCACTTTAGAATTTCATGATCTTAAATTTGACCATGACATGTCACTAAAAACTAATATTCAAAATATAGACCTTATTTATAGATTATTTTTTATTGAAACTAATTTTCTAATAATGTAAGAGATTATATCCATAATTCTTCTTACAAAAAATGAGTGTTATGACATTACATTCCTTAATGTAAAATTAATATGAATGATTGAGAGAAAACTAGATTATTTTGTAAAAAAAAAAAACTTAAAATAGTTACTTTTCAATAATTTTTTTTTAAAAACAAATACCAAAACAAACAAGATAAATAGGCCCAAGGGCACCAAGATAATAGAGCATAAGAACTAGGCAATAGGAGTAATCAATGAAGTTGGGGGAGGCAAATGATCATTTGGAATGTCACCTCAGCCCCAACAACTACTATAAGGTGAATTCATATTATAAAGTATTAGTTCCCACCCGTCATTTTGATTGTCCTTATTTTATTCTTCATCTCACTCCTATTTAGATGGGGAAATAACTAACACAAGGCGAAGAAAATTTACTTACTATAGATCCCTCCACCTACTAGGGTATACACACATGCCACCAAGAGATCTATGCACAAACAAGGGTTGTTGAAATTATGATAATCCACTTTCATTCATACTATGTGAAAGGTGCCAACCATAAGATCCAAAAACCATGACCCTCAGAGGGAGTCTATTGGTAGGGAGATTCAAGAGGAACCCAAATAACTACACACAAGGTACTTTATGAATGGTCCAACAAAGTCTAAAGGTAATCCACCTCCAACATAACCTTCTCCGCTTACACTTCTATTTGAAGTATGAAGTTTTAAAGAACTTTCATTTTATTAGTTTAGAAGAAACTATCAAGAAACAAATTGTTATTCCTTCCTTTCCATGAATTAAAAATAATATCAAAATGAAATATATGCCATATTTGATTGTATATGGTAGGTAACATAAACAAATCACATAAGATAACCATTTTATAGAAGAATAATTCTAGACAAAATGTTTAAAAGGGGTATAAATCCACCTCTAGTGTGATTGAGCATGCTTGCAAAACCCCAAAAATGCTTATTAATCTATCTATGGGTTCTGACATGAAGGGTGCAAGGGATTTTACACACCTAGGTGGATAAGTATGTTATCAATAGAAATAATTTGATACAAAATGCACTAGAGGAAATGCCATGTTTGGGCTCAATAACTGCTTTCCAAAAAAAATCAAACCTTTATCCACATGTCATTATAAAAGAATTAACTTTATATTGAGCATTCAAAGAATCCACTTAAATGTATTGAGAGGATAACACCTTATAACCAACACAGGGTTGGTATTGATGGAAGGGGGTCTCAACAAGCCCTTTCCAATCAATCCATCATATGGCAGGTGAATGAACTCAATTTTTATGGATATGTTCATATGGGAAGGAATTTTTCACCTCTAAAATTGAAATAAGGCCATTTGGAAAAGTTGACACTTATCACATTAAGCCAAGGTATCAAGTTCGGGTACCTTTTGAAAATAAAATATGAAATCACGTTTATCCCTTTTGTGAAGAGTTGAAGAATATTAATCCATGGACCAATGGAAAAAAGGAACACGATAATAGGAAAGAACTAGTGACCATAAAAAGGATTGAAAACTCATAGAGAGTCTAGTTATGAATCCATCAACATCCCATATTAGGTGAGGTTTGAGAAACTCCCAAGCCTTCCAAATACTTTGAGCCACAAAGGAACCTTTAATCTTGATAGGACCTAAGTGAGCAGAAGTGATTGCAAACCAAGACCTTTCCAAGTTGGCTTGTCAAAAGGACTGCCTTCACTTATGCAATGGCAAAGAAAATTTTTCCAAGCCTCTTCTCCCTCAAGGAATTAATAATCCATTTCATATAAATGATCATGCCTTAGAATTTGACATTCAAAGGGCCTCTTTGGTTTCCACAAAATATCCCATGAACTTTGTGAAACACTTTAGAACTTTTAGATTTAGCCCAAAGAAAGCCTCTGGGAAGACATTAAAGTTTTGCATATGTAGCCTTGGATAGTGAAAAAAATATGAGTAATAGACATGGGTGGATTCTAGGACCTTAAATCATACTTGAAACTTACTATCCATGGATATTGGTTTGGTGATCTAAAAATCTATTTTCTTCTCCACCCTATGCACCACATAATTCCAAATATATGAGGGGATTATCCAAAAGGCAAAATGAATGCCCAAAAATTTGAATTATTCACTAGGATGAATTTGATACCACTCAGATTTTCACAAAGACTATTTGTAACATTGTGTTTTCTTCCATAGACTAGAATACTGTAACAACCCTATTGGGTGCTAACTAGAAATATGTGATTTAAAAAAAAAACACATATACTAAAAATAGATTACACCATGAGAATCTAAACAGTGATTATAAAAAATAATCCCAAGGTGATAACTATAAATAAGCATGTGACATCTAACAATCATTAATCACTATCAATATAAGAAAATGCATCTTACTACAATCATATAAAGTAATTATAAATAGCTAGCCTTTGCTGACAAAATACACAACCACTACTATCAATCCACAGTAAATAGGTAATTACAATTCTTCATGATAATGTTTCTAATAATAAATAAAATATAATAAAATGTATAAAAATATGATACAAGGTTCCCTGGAGCATGCGTTCCCCAGTCTCTCTAGTATTTGTGGTAATCTCAAGAGTCATCTCAAAAGTAGTACTATTGTGGGGAGGGAGAGCATCATCCGATCACTTTTCCATAACAACCACGATCAATGATCCTCTGAACTAATTCCATTAGAGAATGGCCCTCCCTTCTCAAATGAGTATATAGTGTCGATGCAGGAATCTATAAAAACAAACAAGTAAATGTGTGGTTGTATGATTTCTAAAACTAAACATGCAGTGTATCATATAAAACTTGTTCTATTTCAAGATATCACACAAACATGTAAATCATACTCATGAAATGATAATGTCTCACTAAACATAATTAATAGTGATATAGAGATCAAACTAACTCATACACACTACTTGATCATATTTCCTTCATTTGACATTGTGATGCTATAAGCTAGTGAAGTCCATCTCACTCCTTAATAAATATT
This sequence comes from Torreya grandis, assembly GCA_037957365.1. Lineage (NCBI taxonomy): Eukaryota > Viridiplantae > Streptophyta > Pinopsida > Cupressales > Taxaceae > Torreya > Torreya grandis. The sequence continues at coordinate 1,289,205 of JARHVA010001972.1, read as the reverse complement.
AATAAAGCATTATTTGGTAACATAATTTAACCCCAAGATTCATTCAATTTACATCCTACTAGCAATCTCATCACATAACATGCTAAACATTGGAGTAATCAAAGCATACATTTATTCTGTCAAACGTATGAATGATATTTACATTATTTTCTATCCCATACTAGAAATAATAACTATAATTTCTACCACCTGAATAAAAATACACATTTAACTGAAAATTCCAACTACCACAATTAGTTTATAAATTTACTACACCCCATGATAACCCACATTACCATAGTCTAGTATTTTAAGATATAACTACTAGTTTTCCACAATTAGTCACATAAAGTTGTCTTAAATACATGGAAACATAAAATTCTATTCAAGCAACTAGATATAACAAAATAAGTCATAGTTTCCATGAAACACATAATATTCTATCCTAGCATTCGTTACACTCTCAAAAGTTGTAAGCACACACCCATAGTTTCCTATTAATTGTCACAAAAAACATTATTCATAGTAATAACCAACACACATACATTTATGTAGGTGTGGGTCTAGACATAATAAATACAATATGAATCATTCAGGTATAACATATTTTTATAATTTAGTACTCTATGACATCTCATAAAATCATAGATCATTGTGCATGAGCACCCTACTCAATCACGAATAAATAATCTTCTACTTATAACTAATAATCGAACAAGTATGAGATTATACCATTTGGATCTACCCTAGATTATACTATAAATTAGTAATCAAAAGAAACATAATCTCTAAGCACATCACAGTGCACTATTTTATGCTATAAAAGTCTACACCCTTGTACATATTAATACTTTCACAATATATACTACACACAAGTTTTTAATAGCATACTAATAGTCATTCATGACACAAGTCAAGGTTTTACAAGATTTCTACAATCAATAATTCTATGAACCTTTAAGATATAACTTGAGTACTACAGACACTTAGACCTCTCTAGACATCAATATTTCATTCTCATTAATTATTGTTAATTCTCAACATAGAAGAAAACAACCTCTAACTCTAAACCACATATAAGGCATTCAAAAAGTTCTTTTTATGTGTTGATACTCTACATAGTCTATGCATTTCATTTTTATATGATGTTACAGATTTGACCATGTCACCATGTTAGCATATCACTATTGTGCTACAAATATACTACTTTATCTCTACTAGCGATCGAAGCATAGCCATAGTAGATATTTATATCATATAATTATATGATTCATGGATATAATATTAATCATTCAGGAGTATAGTAATATTACCACATAAATGTCTATCTTTGCTTTTGATTACACAAAGTTTAACAATATTCCTAACTATATAACACTATACATCTCTTTAATAATCATGTTCATCTATGTAAATTCATCTACTGGTTTATAAAAGATTATCTTCCACAAAGTAATCACACATTAATTGGCTATAGTGCATGCATATGAATGGACTATCATAACTATGCATTTAGTCCATCAAATGCATTTAATGAAAACTCATACATAATGATATTTCATATATAATGAATATAATCATTTACTAGTCAAAGATTCTACCATCTAGGCATGAATTATATCAATTTCATAATTACTTAAGCATCACAAGAATTCACTGAAATCTTAATTATAAGCATATATACACCATAACTAACTTTATACAACAATCCAAGCATCCCTATAACCAATCCGTATAGGTAATGTTTATTTGCTAACAACTAGTTATATACAACTATTATTGGCATATAAGTTCTCAGATTTATTACAAGGTTTATTCGTCTAACTATCCTATATATTTAATGTGATATAGGAATTCACTTACTAGTTATATACAAAAATCCCTGCTATGTATACTATATTAAATGTTTTAAGCTCAGTTTAAAAGAATTATAAAACAAAATATATATTTATCGTAGTAAAATACTAAACTTCACTTCATAAGTGGTTAAATCAGCTTGTTCATGACTCTTTCTCAAGTAATTAACTCTTATTCAACCTATCATAAGCAATACTAGTTTCCATTCACAACAAGCAAAGTTATTCATTGATGCATGTAAAACCATACACATATAACGATACTGGATTGACCCAGTCAGCTGATGATATTAAAAATGTGTATGCAATCAAGTTGGTTTAATCAGTAGGCTTATGAATGACAAGTTGCAGGTTGAATCTCTATGACGCAAAGTTGAAACCAGTTGTAAAAAATAAACTCGTGTTTGAACCACATTACAAAAATCTAAGGAAAAATTAAATTTCCACACTAAATTTGATTCACTGTAAAGAGAAAACGTAGTTTCCTTTATATACTTCCCATTTATTTTCTAAGCGAAGAATATGGGCTTCCATATCATCGATTTTTAATCCCTTGAGAATAAAAACATATAAATCTATGCTTATACGTACTACGTATCCAACTACATATTTAATTATCTTCAATTAGAATATATGTCACCAAGAGATTAACTCAGTATATTTAATATAATGTCTTCTTTTTTTAACTATACAAGAATATTACATATAGGTATGCATATTTACCTTAATAAAGGCTTTGCATAAATCTGCTCCACATTAAATTTATATAGTTTAGTAATTTTCTAAATCCTCAGCTAAATAATAAGCTCACTCGATCCTATTCATCACTATACCTATTATTTTCTAAAATGACTTGTCTATTTCTCTTTTTTGGGTATTAACAAATTAATAACAAAAAATTTCATTTCATTTCTCCAAATCAAATTCTACCATTAACCAAATGATATACACACACACACATATATATATATATATATTTCAACTAGAGTTTCTTTCCACCTTATCCAACCTATCAAGGAAACTGTCTTAACAAAAAACATGTGCAGGAATCACAAACCTGGAAATAGAAGTGGTTTGTCCCTTCTTATTCTCAACCTTTTATTCCATAATCTGCTATCTGCATCATTTTACTTTCTTTTTTCCACCCTTTTCTTTTCGCTACATTTATACCGTGCCATGTCATACTCCTCTCTTCACTTAATATAATCTCATTCTTTAAAGATTCTTTTTCCATGTATAATCTGCCTCCTTTAGCATTTAGTTCTCAATCAAATACCAATGACTTAATTTGAGCTTTATTTATTTCATATATCATGTATGTTTAAATATTTTGCTCAAGGTCATGTTAATTAATAGCTTAATTCCACTTGTATTTCAAAAGGATAATTTTAGACCTTCAATTCTTAACGTATTCCATGCAAAGAACTTATGTCTTAAGTTAGCATTATCTTGATAATTAAATTTCTTTAATTTAATTGTAACATGTAATTATCTCTTTAAAAGATAAATCAAACCAAATTAATAATTCTATTTATAGTATAAGATTAATGCCACTTACATTTAAATCCTTTAGCTAATGGTTAATTTTATAATACAACTATTGACATTAACTCAAAAGTTTAACTACATTTTAATTTGAATAGTAATGACCATGGCAAAATCAATAACCAGATTTTGACCACAAAGAGAATCCTATTGCACATTATAATATTTCATCACACATAGAGATTTTATAATAATGCTAGCATTGTCATTATCTAATCATATATTTATACTAACATCTTGATTATTTATTATAAAGACATCAAATCAAGACAATAATATTTATCGAAGATCATTTAAATCAATCACGTGTCAGATCATCAGTTTAGTGTAAGCATCAACAACATGATCATAAAATAACATTATATGAGTAAATCTATGCACTACTATCATACATCAGATCACACACAATTAGATCATCATAATCATTAACCAAAACACAATCATATCAGAAGTATATTAGCACTAAAAAATCAACAAACTATTGAAATCAAACAAAGAGTTAAATACGTTATTATATTATGGTGTGTGTTGAGTTACTAGCAATTCTTTTATCATCCTCAAATCATCCCATCTATGCCATCCTCTTTGATGATGCTCTCGCTCCATAATTCTCTAAAGGAAGAATCAATCCTATATCCACCTCATGACAAGTAGGTAGTTAGTCCAAGTCATCATATATAAAAAAAATGATGCATAACTAACAAATATTCATCCATAATGTATATAAAAAAGAAAGTACAAATATAACATAATTAATCTATTATGTAAACTAATCAACATATCACTATCCCATGACCAATATATGTTATAAATCTCAATCAAAGTAATTTTAATCCAATGATAACCATAATAATTCATAGATTCAAAGGTTATAAAATTTAGAGTGAAATCGGGATGTAAAATCCTTCCCCTTAAAACTGGTCATCATCCTGATGACACTTATTCAAATAATAGTTTAGAATAATAATGTAGTTTAATAGAATAAAAAGATAGTATCTAGTATCAAATCATGCAAATAAATATGGAACTATCCTGTAGAACTCATCGTAGTCCTCTCAATTAGAATTATCCTCAGAGTATTGTTCTTACAAGACCTTGCACGGTGACACTTATCTATTATGTAAATGAAGTTTACAAGTGTCAAATACTCTGATTGATTCTATCATGACCATCTTGGGATCCAAAATCTCGATGAAAATCTCACCAACTTTCTCAAAAGCACATGGTATGAATACAAAAGGTAAAAACAAATGACCAGGAAGAGTTCCACAAAACCTTTCAACCCCTATGCACATCTCTTTAATATAGAGAGTGTTTTTATCATTTTGGAGAAAAATATTTAGGGCACATGATAAGGATGATGTATATAAGTTAATACTATTGCTACTCTATGTAGCTCTTGATAAGTATAACATGCCAATACTTCCACTACTCCATAAAGCTCCTGGCAAGTATGATGATGAATAAGAACTAAAAATACTATATTTATAACATATACAAAATTAAAGAATAACCATTTCAAAAAATACATGCATATGGCCATATAACTAAATTTGATAAGTCCATCTGTCAAATCTTGGATTCGACAAGTCCATCTGTTAGATTCAAACTTAGTAACTACCAAGTCAATATGAGGCTAAGTAGGATCCACTCTTATCACTTAGTACTCACATTACTAATTCAACACTCTTCCCTTAGGTCTCCATGACCTAATGATCTCCTAAATGTACACAAAGTTTTATGAGCCATAATTTTATACTAATAGATCATAGAAAGTAATACTATATGCTAAATAATTCCAGATGTACCAACACACATACAAGAAAAATCATATAACCATTTTGTAATTGTATTAATGTTGTCACTTATATTTTCACCTTTTGAGAATATGTCTCAGATCTCCTCATCCAAGTGGCATAATGGAAACATCTCACTTGCTTTGGGTAATCAATTTGGTGAGATGAATCTCTAGAATTAAGATCTAGCTCCCTGAATGTGTCTTGAAATGCTTTCACCTATACTAATTGATTATTTGTGAGGAAAAGGGTTATATTTTACATGAAATAAAACCTATTATATGGGGTGATTCATTAATATTTTTACCACAAGATTATCATACTCTATCATAAAGAGACAAGGCATACAACACTAGTCTAAGAGTCATAGAAAGCACTAACATCAGTATTTTAATATGAAGGTGACATAAATGAAGACTATCAAAGGTAAGTAGAACCATAGATTAGTTTTAGATATTAATAATTTCTTGTACACTTAATAACATATCCATACACTTAATAAAACTTCATATGACCTGCTAGGCATGAAATCACTTGCATCAGACATGGAAGGATTTAGAGAAAGTAAGGATAAATGAATATCTCTTAACCATTCACTATAAATATCTTCACACACTTTAAAAATATAATATATTAACTCAAAATAGATTTAATTTATTGTATAAGGCAAGTACAATGTCAAAATTATCAGGGCTTCACCATACATGGTGTGGTATTAGATTATAAAGGCCAAAATGGCTAGCTGTTATAAAACTTGAGAGAGAAAGGATAAGAGAGAAGTCCAAAGGTCACAAGGACACTTGTAAAGATAAAAAAGGAGTTAAATATGCATGATAATAATATTTTAAATGAACCATGCAAGGTCAAGAAGCACAAGTGTCACCCCAAGTCATGAAACTCTTGAAATGTGGTGTAGAAGTTCTCATTTTAAATAAAAAAACTACCTTCATGATTTAGCCCTGTTTGAAGATCCCAAAACTAACTAGGGATAGGTATTATGATTGGAATGAGGGGGAATGGTTTCAGACATGCTCTACATGCATTAGTTTTCATCTTAGTTATCTAAAATCATCTACAAATGAGCTATCACTGCCTGCACTCTGAGAAAACTCCTCTTTCAGTCACCCATCACACTTGGCCTCAAAACTAGATTCAATTTTCCATGAAAATATATGGGAGGGAGTGGATGAAATTTTAAAGACTCTCCATTTCTTTATAATGCTCAGGCATACCTTAAAAAACCATCCACTTGAAGTTTTTACACTTCTCACCATTATGCTCATTATGCCAGTTTTGACTAGATGAGATAAAGCTATTTTTTGATGCACCTAGGAGTTTTTATAAAGTAATTAATTATAATTGGGAGTTATATTAAGTCTAAATATTCCCTTTATGTTATTGTCATCTTCAGACTCCTTTTAGAACCTGTAAAACACACAAAAATGTCAAAAAAACCTTATTTTGTACTCCATCCGTATAATTTCATATAATACAAAAGCATGAGGAGTATCTTGAGAGAGTATTATAACTCATCTAATCATAATTTTGGGAAAAATATGCCATTTTTATATCTTACCATCCTCATTTCCTTCATTGTGTCATTCTAAGGGTTTGTAAGGGTTTAGGCTTGTTTTACCCTCTTAAGCTTTGTTCATAAAGATGGAACATTAGAAAGGGAAACTAATTCAACAAAATAGTTTTTTAAGACCTTATACAAATCATCCTATCCCTTTGATACCCCATGCAAATCATTCAAGTAGATATGAGCCTCCAAAGTTGCTCTATTGAGCTTGATTCTCCACTTTGCATAGGTCTGATTTGATCTTGAGCCCAAAAATGGATTAATTATGATTATTCTACAAGGTAAAATCTTGAATATATATATAAAGACGCTAAAAACATTTAGCAATCCATTTTAATTCTTTCCTAAGGCTAGAATTGAAAATGACCTCCTTATTGGTTTCTAGGCCTCACCATGCTTAATAGGTCTGCTTGCAAACCTAGCCACCTAGAACATCTTGTTGGGTTCCCTCCTTTTATGAGATTTTTTTAATGTTATCTTGGGTGTGTTTAAACTCCAAATACATCCTTTATATTTTCAAACAACCTCTAATTCACCCTTATATCCTCATTCCCCAAGACTACAGGGTTTATGCACAAAGGGAGTGCCCTCTATTTGAGACAAAATAAAGGGCACTACCCTAGTTTATTAGATAATGATGATTATTGGAAGAGATTATCCAATAAATAAAAATGTTATGTACCAATTTTGAGCCCTTGGTCTGATGATTTGACCTCTCAAATTATCAAAGACCCAAGATAGACTATTTAAAGGCAGACTATGTGACCAATCAACCATATGGACTGTGTATTACAATATTAGAGATCTCTCTCTACTTGATTTCATATAATATAAGCCTAATGAAAATTATCTAATAATTATGGGTCTATTACCAATACAATCATCATTATAACCTTCAATGTACCCCTGTAAACACCTTGAACTCTCAAAACAAAGTGTATTTCCTGACTATGTCTCTTCAAGGTACTGCTCTTGTAGATGTCTTGCATGATTTGAATTTGGATGTAGTGTTACAAGATATTAAATGGGTATTCATGTCCATCTAATAATTTTTTTTGTATATTCACATTATATACCTACAGTACCAACTTTAAGAATACTAACCTTTGTTCATATCTTACCATAGTTATAGTTGACCGTGTTTTTTGTATCTTAGAAAGGCACTTGTAGGTGACCATGCCTATTTGGGATTGAGGGTAGTATCTAAAAACTTATCTAGAGTCCCCTAGGATCATATTATCCTTGTTTTAATTCATTTGTCTCATCCTGAGTTATGTTCACATTAAGAAGCTTAACCTTTTTTATTCTCTGCCCTTTCTTAGTAAAACACAATCAATTGTGTTTGAATGAGGAAAACCTTGTATATGAAGATCCTATTTGGGAGAGATTTATTATTACCTTTGGGTCTCATGAACCATTTAAAAACATATCTCATCTACCAACCTTGATGATTTCGTGTTTAAACCTCAATCATGGACTATGTAGGAGTTTGACCCTTGTTATAGGTGCACATTTTCAGAGGAAGGCACACCTGTAGGTGTAGATTAGGCCCCCAAATAGTTTGTATCCACCTCTACTAATGATAATATTGATCATGAATACTATTTACAATATTTGGAACTATTTAGATTTGATGGCAAGGTCTAGTACCATCTTGGGAAACAAAGGTTGCTCAAAGACTCAAAATCTTGTAAATGTCAATGAAGGATTTTAGTGTCTTTGTAGGCAACTTTGAGCCTTCAAAATTCCAACCTCCATTAGTGATCTGCCCTCAATATTTTTTAGAGATCTTGTCCTATGTAGGGACTAAAATATTTGGTCATTATATGCATCAAAACCTTCAGTATCCCTATTATATGATCTTCAACAAAATGCCTTGGGCTTATGTTTTGCACTTTTGGGGATTATGTCCTAGAATTCAGTCACTTCACCCTTGATCAAGGTTTTCACTCCCATCTACCAACTTGAGGCCTCAAACATGTTTATCATACTATAAAAAAATCCTACAAAGCTCATATAAGCTTCCAAGAATATCAAGACCTCTCTCTAAATGATCCTTATTAGCTTTCTGCTAGTGCCACTTATAGGTGGTCATTTCTATACACATGAAACAAAGCATGGGAATGTGCATGTTTTGAGACCTTTATGAGTTTTAAAATCTTCTCAAAACTTAAAAATAGACTCCTTTAATTGTCAAGGACCCTGCTTAGCTCAGATACATCCTTAAAACATGATTGATCTTCATGAAATATCACCTGTAAATGAACATTTTCATGTATGCAAGCAGATAGTGAGTTGGAACCATGTATGGTGTGTGGGTGTTGAAAAACCATTGTACCTTCTTCCAATGTTAAAATGGATCCTCTCCAACTTGTGAAGGCTTGGATCAAGTCAAGATATCTTGATTTCAACGTGATTTTCCTTTTCAAGCACTTATAGGTGCACATTCCAATGGCAGAGTATGTGTTTGTGTAGTATATGACTGAAAACCATAAATATGCTTTAGGTAATGAATTTATATTAAAATAAATAACACTTGAAACATGGACACAAGACATCACTATCCTTTGACACCATTACCAAGACTTGAAGGCATTGGAAGTGGTGGGAAACTACTAGCAACACAAAAAGTGTCTTCTCTTACAACCTGAGATACTTGGCCCACCAAAATACTTTAAAACATAAAACAAAGCATGGGAATTATTTGAGGAGGGATCAAACATCATCTAAAAATATTGACTTATGAATTGTATGGACTTATCCAAAATAAGGCAAAACATATAGGGTGCATAGATTAACAAGCAAACTAGATAGTTTAACTTCTTAGGAATGGCTCATAAAGCATATGACAACATTAATCTAAAACCAAATATCAAATATAATTTGAATGAGTTTAGAAGACACCTCCAAGAGCATTTTTCCTGAAACCCCACATGTTGACCGTACCAAGTACAAATTTTAAGACCATTTTGACTTGCCAAGCCTAATGGAAGGAGAGAGGAGTGGTTTTCTTCACTTATTTGAGCTTCTAATAAAAATAATCATTGGAATGAGTGTATGGAAGACCAAGGGACACTCTAAAAATGTCATCAACTGTAAGAGGCTATACAAGTCTGTACACCTCATTAAAACTCCTATTTTCTCCAAGAAAACTACCCTTTTTTTGAGGAACTTAGCACTTTTCAGTTAAAAAAAGTTGAATAAGGCACAATAGGACACATGACATGTGACATAACCTTTTGAAACCTTCACATTTTCCAAGAAGGTTGTACAAGTCATTAAATGCTCTTTTATGGCCTTTAAAATGACTCAAAATGATCTAAGGACTACAATGACTAATGACCAAGGCTAATATGAAATTAAGTTACATCAAAAGACTTAAAATACACCCTATGAAATAATGTTAGACCCCTAAAACATCTAAAAATCAAGTTTTTACCTTTAGAGAAATTTGGTCAACAATCAAGTTACCACTAACCAAACATAACTAGTATCATATTTCATAGCTTAACCTATAGTGTTATATTCATAGTTAAGAGGAAATAATATTAAATCAACATAACATACAAAGGCCAAGGATCACGCCGTCCTTACAACCTTATAAATGAATAAGCTAGATAATGTCTCCTTGCTTTCTTGTCTAGTACTAAACAAGTTAAAAGTTTATCTTAACTCTTTTAGACTACCAAGATTTTCTACACATCCCAAACCATACTTGTTCTTGGTGAAAGGTACATAAATAAATCTTCAAAACAACATGCTTCAAAAAAAAAAAATCAGTCTAAACAAAGGTATATAATAACATAATAATTATAAACAACTAGAATTATTATAAATTCAAACTTCACCATTCCTCATGGTCAAGTTCACAAATTAGATAAAATAGTGACTCTAAAAAGTCACAAGTGGAAAGTAGAGAACTAACATCTCAAAAACAAAACTCCTACATACTCTCACATGGTAAAAGGAAACACAACAACCCAAGTTGCCAAATCACTATTTACTTACCAAAATTATAAGTGTAGTATCATAACCTACTTCCACAACTAGAAGGAAAATAGTAATCCACAAAAACAAACTCCTAACACAAAGGAATTCTCAACCAAGACATCTACACTAACTACAAGAAAATTCCCACCGTACTAGGTGGTACCATACTAAAAGTGGTCTTATAAAATTTCCCACTCTTAGGATTTATGTATGTAAGATACAAAACTAAAGCACATATACTTAGGTGAGAAGCATTCCATGCTTTTAAAACACTCATAACATAGAAGACAAATAGAAAAAGTGACTTGGTTACCAATAAATATGTAATCATACTAGAGGTGTTCAATCTAAGTGATCAAATTATGGTAGGAATCTCTTGTTCATGAATCAAGAACTATATTGAGCACCTACCTACCTAAATATCTTATATAACCATTACCAAAGAGACACTCTAAAAAATAACCCTTTAACAAATCTAAGGAAGTACACATGTTCTTAGGGTACACACTCAATTTACCACACACACATTCATAATTTTCCTTTTTGATAAATAAAAAGATACAAAATCATTAATGGAATCATTATGTCCTAGAATTTGAGCCATAGATCTGATACCACATGTAACAACCTCGCTAAGTGCTAACTATAAATATGTGATTTTTTTAATTTTCAAATACATATACTAAAAATAAATCTCACCATGATAATCTAAGCAACGATCATATAAAATAATCTAAGAGTGATAATTGTAAATAAGTGTGTGACATCTAATAGTCACTGATCACTATCAATATGTAACAACCCACCTAGTTGTACTAAAAAAATGCAAGATGTTTTTTTAAAACTAAATATTGAACATTCATTCAACCATAGTTGTTAGAATACTTTAGTTCATCATGTAATCAACAACTTAAATAGTAACATATTCAACATTCCAATACTGTGAGCAATAGAATAAATGTATCATATAGAAAGTTTACTATCATACTAGGGACATTAGCACAATTTGAAATCCCATACTAAGCATTGGTACTAATTTGATTAGTCACATGGATTACTATGCAATCAAGTTTAACCTAACCTACCCTAAGGATCTAGACATAATTCCCCCACCACAACATGGGCAACCTACATATCTGCTCCTCAAAATCAAGGTCCGATGTAGTTCTCCTTTCAATTGTGATGGTCTCCTCCATGAGACATCACCACTGAAGGTATTGGCACTCTAATCCAAATAGAGAACAAACTACTCATGACATAGATGAGCTTCTAAAGCTCTGGTTTAATCCCATGACTAAATGACCCACTCTAACATAACATCTTGCTAATCCAGGGTTGTGTGCTTACCCAAGCACTTTCACATATAACCTAGATATAAGAAATGATGAAGGAATCCACATTCCTAGTTCCATAGACAATCACATGATAAACACAAATAAATATACAAAACAAAGCGAGACATACAATACATAACAATCAAACCTATCATTCATTTAAACTCTCAACATTATATGCATACGTATATGTTGTCCTAATAATTGTTATGAATATATTACTCAAGTAATAACTAACAAAATCATTATAACTATCAATTTAGGTGAGAGTCCAAACATACAACTATAGTATGTACCATTCGAGTATATATATCTAAGCTGTAGTATTCTATGATATCCCATACTATCATAGTTCATGATCACTCTACCTAAACATTAACAACCATAACATATATATTTATTTAGGTATGGGTCAAGATGAAATGAATATAGTATATACCATATGGGTATTTTTCATACTATAAAACTCTATGACATCCCATACTGTCATAGGTATTTGTGTTTGAGTATCTGACTCAACACCAACAATAATCTTACACCCAACCATAATAATATAGTAAGTCAGGATTATACTATTCAAGAATACCTTCAATAACAATCCGAAGAGAACATAATCTCTAAGTACACCTCACATTACACTATGTTATTCTAGAAATGTATAGCCACTTGCACAGTTGATTTTTTCATGAAATAGATGACATATAATTTTCATCCTTATAAGATGCAATAGACTTGATCTTGTCGACAAGTTTGCATAACAATATTGTGCTACATAAAAGCTATTTGCTTTCACAAGCATTTAAAGAAGATGCCATACCATGAAATACCTATCAAGGTTAGTTTTCTATGCCCTCGCTCACTCCCTGAGCTACCATACATATATGTGTTGTCTCCTACATGCACAAAATTAGGGATAGATGTAGTTCTACAAAACTACTAAAGGTATACACAATTACAGGAAAATAACATATATAAGGATAACCATGTTCTTTAGCTATAGTGAGAAGACTCAATAGGCCTCCACACAATATAACATGCATTAAAACTCACATAAGTTAGGACATCAAGGACATACATTATCACATAACATATATACATATAGATAGTTGTTGACGTAGGAAATTGCACCCTTGGCAGGAGGCCAAACTCCTGCCTTCTCCTCGCAACTATGGAAACTCCCCTCTTTCCTGTGGGAGTGGTGAAGCTAGAGAGGAGAGTCTCTAGATAAGGGCTAGCTCCCTTTGATGCATCATGTTTGTTCCAGCAAGTGCAAATACAGACATATATATATAGCTATATAATGGGGGGATGAAAAGGGAGAGAGATTATAGGAAAATAAACTACTCTAAAGAGGTGATGCACCCAAATTAGTCAACCTTCTCACATCCACACTTCAAACTAGACAAATACATGCATACACTTCACACTTGGCAGAAGGACCAGGTTGCAAGAAACTGGCGGGGAGGCTTTCATGAAAACACTAAAAAATAGAGATTTTACCAAGGTGCTGTGGAATACACACTGTAAGTGATCTCTTCTATTCTAAACTTCTCAAATACTACTCTCCTCCTGTCAGCTGCAAAAATGGTGCCTTTTAGACAACATGTATGCTAGTGTTGGGCCTGTGTGAGCATCAAGAAACAATGACTGAACACAAACAAACACTTAAGACACACACAGAAAATCTATCCAAGATGGAGGTAAAACTACGTTTATTGATTTAGGTGGAAATTTTGTCAGGGCTACACCTTACAAACGTGAAAAGATACCTTAAAAATGACAAGTCATAAAATATATAGGAGAAGCAAGGAGGCCCATTTAGCGCTCCTTTACAAGTGGCCTATTCGCATCCCCTCATTAGGAAGAAAAAGTCACTCAAAACATTAATGAGCTGTGCGCTTTGTCTGTTTGAAGTTTGCCTTTTCAAGGTCAATACACGGTTTATCTACTTATTAAATGTAAAATGGAGAAACGGGTTGCATTACTAGCTGTTTGTGTCCCCAATGATCAATTCAAAGGAACTATTTCACTTGTCAGAGTCACTTCTCAAATTGGTGCCACTTGGACTAACTGATTGCTCGTTCCATACTTGTCTCTTTATCTTTTCTTGATTTTGTCTCTTCTAGCTCCTTCGGCCCTCGGGGGTGAATTCTTAGCGGGTCACTACATTCTAGGCTTTCTTTTCCATGTTTAGCACTCTCTCATTTGAAAAGGAACGGCTATTTTGTTTTGCTAACTTTGACATTCATATGGCCGTCATTGGTTTTGAAAACCAACAACTAATTTTTTTTGTTAACTTTGACGTCCTTCGGGACGTCACCGCCCCCGTCAAAATGTCATCGGGTCTTCATGGCTTCTCTACGGCTTATCTTCCTTGGCCCTCTGCGGGCACTCTTTCCCTTGTCTCTATCACCTTCACGAAGGGAAGGTGACCCTTCAGCCTTCGAAAATGTCCCCTTACACTCGGTTGAGAGTCCCCTGCAAGGGCATCTGCCCTTCGAGGTCCTTCAGCGGGTCGCTTTGTACTCTGGATTGCCCCTCGGGCTCTCGTAGACAATTTTCTTGGGTCTTGTTTGCCTTTGTGTATTTTTTGCAGACTTTTGCTCGCAAATATTTTCCCATGGACAAAAAGTCTGTGGAAATTCCTCGGGTCTGTCTCTATCTTTGCTTTGAGCTGCACCCGAATTCCTTCAGACAAAAAGTCTGAAGGAATTTGGGACTTATTCAATTTCAACAAACTTGAACTTGAACTTTGAACTTTGAACTTTGAACAAAACTGAACTTACCTTTACCTGAGTCCTTTTATTTTGAAGCACCTACCCTTTGCTAGGGCATTTTGAACTAAAAGACTCCCCTTCGGCCAAGGGCATACCCTTAAACCAAGCCGTTGAACCAAAATGGTTCAACGATTCAATGGTTCAACCATTGTGCACCGATGAACTAGTGAACCAAGTCCGATGAACTCCTTGCTTTGAACCAAGCCCGTTGAACCAAAAATGGTTCAATGGTTCAACCATTGATGAATCAAGATGTTGAACTTGAAGATGGACCTTTGAACCAAGGGTTGCTAAACCACTTGAACCAGGCCATGAACCAAACTCATTGAACTTACACAACCCGAAAATGACTGTCATTGAATAACAAGGGAAGAAAGGGGACCAAAATTTTTGCCTGTGGGCAAAATTGGTCAACAAATTGGCAACTCCCAGGGGAAGCATGCCTGCTATGCTTAGAGACTAATTGCCTTTCATTCCATTGGGCACAGATTCAGATGTAACTTTAAAATTAGCAACAACCCCAATAATTCAGAACCAAACATGCAGATCTACCTCCAAGGAAATGAAAGCACACACAAGACTAAGAAAACTACTACTTGTGCAACAACACTTAGGGAAAATAGGAAAGAAAACAAGGGAAAATATATACAGATGTAAGGAGACTCAGTGGCAATGCTTCAAATATATCTCATTAACTGGGATACGCAGTTCTTCACCATCCAACCTGGAGAGTTGGAAAGCATTATGCTGCTTGCACTGAGTAATTATGTAAGGACTGCTCCGTAGGGTGTCAAATTTTGCATGCTTTCCAGGCTTAGCTTGATCTTCGTCCCATTTCAAGACAATGTCTCCTTCAGAGAAATCTTTTGATGAAGATTTCTTGTTGAAGTGTCTTTTTACTTGTTGTTGGCGACTGGTCATAGAAGCCATAGCTCGGTCCCTTGTCTCTTGGAGCTCCATCAGCTCGCATAGCCTGACCTCCATGTTACTTCCTTCTTCTAATTGCAGTTGGTGAGCGAGGTCCAGTGCTGGCAATTCAAGTGAGATGAGAAGCCTAGCTTCCCTTCCATATATGAGCATATATGGAGAATTTTTGATTGCTCTCTTCGGAGTGATTCGATCAGCCCACAGAGCTGTCTTCAACTTGGCATGCCAAGTCCTCTAATTTTCTTCCATGGTCCTCTTTATGATTTTGATCAAATTTTTGTTGGTGGACTCAACCAACCCATTCCCCTGCTGGTAGTGATTGGATGAAGTGTTGAGGTATATGCCATACCTTAGCACCCATTCACTTGTTTTGGTCCCCAAAAAAGCCAAGGTGTTATCTGAGATTATGGTGGCCAGGACCCCAAATCTTGTTACCAGGTCCTCATAAAACTCCAAGACTGCACTTTCATTTGCCTCTTACAGAGCAACAACCTCCACCCACCTTGTGAAATAGTCTGTAGTAGTCAGGACCCATTTGTGTCCAGCACTAGAGGGAGGATTGATCATCCCTATGAAATCCAGGCCCCACTGCATGAATGGTTGCTCCACCTGAATAGGCTGTAGAGGCATGGTAGCCAACCATTATTTTCCATCAAAAAGTGCACACTTATGGCACTTTCTTACCCAGGCATGGGTGTCCTTGAAAAGAGTAGGCCAAAAATAGCCAGCTCTCATTATCCTTGCTGTAATAGTTCTAGGAGCAAAATGGCCGCCTGCTGGTCCATCATGGAATTGAGATAGTACCTTATCAGCCTAGTTTGGATCAATGCACCTTAGAAGAACCCTAGAGAGATCCTTCCTAAACAATACTCCATCATCTAGAACATAAGGAAGAGATTGGAGCCTAAAGTACCTTTTTCTGGCCCTATTAAAACCTTGTGGACACTCACCAGTGAGAAGGAAATGCCTCAGGTCCAGCATCCAATCCTTTATGATAGCTGGCTCCTCTGTAATGTCTACATCATGAATTAGCAAGCTGTCTTCCCCTTTTTGCTTGAAGTCTGCAACAAGCTGTTCACATAGACCTCTTCCCCTCACCAACTTGGTGATCTTGATGTCTACATCATACTCCATCACCTTGGTGATCCACCCTGCCCTCTTCTCATTCAGGTCTCGATTGGTCAAGAAATCCTTGATGCCAGGATGTGGGACCATGAGGTGAATCCTACTATTAGACAACATATGCCTAAATTTCTTTAGGCTCCACACTACTGCCAGGACTTGCTTCTCTACATAAGTGTATCTAACTTCGAAATCCTCTAACCCTTGGCTAAAAAAAGAAAGTGGCTATTCGAGGTCATCACCATTTGCTTGGGTAAGCATGGTAGAGATTACCTCTTCATTGCTGAAAGTGTAGAGGTTGAAGTCTTTATTGAAGTCAGGGCTGATTAAAGTAGGAGCCTGGGTTATGACCTGCTTGATGGCTTCAAAGCTGTCTTTTCTTTGTGTTGTCCACTTGAACTCCTCACCCTTCCTCAGCATAGAGGTCAGGGACTTGACTATCTCTACGAAATTCAAAATGAATCTCTAAATGAAATTTATCCTGCCAAAAAAGCTCTATAGGCCTTTCTTGTGCTTTGGTAGGGACATCTCTAGGATAGAACGAACTCTCTTAGGGTCAATGGATAAGCCCTCCTTAGACACGATGTGGCCAAGGAGTTTCCCCTCATGAACAACAAACACACACTTCTTTGGATTAAGAGAGATGCCAAACTCCCTACACCTTTCAAAAATCTGCCTGAGGTGTTCTATGTGTTGGCTCGCCTCCCTGGAGAATACTGTCAGATCATTAAGGTAGACCAGCACATTATTGTTTATCAAGCCTCCAAAAGCCATGTCTATGGCTCGCTAAAAGGTAGCGCCAGCATTAGATAGCCCGAATGGCATCTTCTTGTAGGCAAATGTTCCCCATTTAGTGGTGAAGGTTGTTTTGTGCTGGTCACAGCCTTGCACTAAAATTTGATTATAACTTGAATAACCATCCAAGAGGGAGAAACGCTCACTGTCCATTACCTTCTGAAGGATCCAATCCATGCTCGAGAGGGGATAATGATCTTTTAAAGAGACTTTATTAAGGTCTCTAAAGTCGACACACAGTCTGATCTCCCCATTCTTCTTTCTAATAGGAACAAGGTTGGCCAGCTAGGAGGAATGTTTGATTGGAAATATAATTCCAAACTCAATCAATTTAGCCAGTTCTCTCTACATGAGGGGCTCAATTGTCAGATTGACAGGTCTCTACTTTTGTGTGACTGGCATGGTGCCTTCTTCTAACTCGATGGTGTGTTGGGTGAGTCTTGGGTCGAAGCCCTTCAAGTCACTGTAATCCCATGCAAAAACATCTGCGAATTCCTGACATAGAAAAATGAAATCTCACCTTTCTTGAATCATGCAAACTTTTCCAAGTGCAAGCAACTTGTCCTTGATGATCTCAACCCTTTCGTAATTCTCCTCTTTGGTTGTGATGCATGCCTTGTCATTTCTAAATTGGTCATCTCCATTGAAGATACTCTCAAGTGTGACTGAACCTTTAGGGAGCTTATTGTTCTTCAATTGAACAATCTGATTACCATATTTCTACTGCATTTTCACTTGATTCTATGTTGCAAACTTAGCTTTCTCCTATAGGAAGAAAGCTATTTATTGGTCACTTTCAAAAACTTGCCAATTTGCAATGTTGTCCGAGACAGAGGGCCGAACCACCACTTTTAAGTGGTGCAAACCACAGTCTCGACTTATTTCCCTTGAAACATTAAATTGAGTGCCAATTGTTGCTAGCCTATTCGCCTATTTGTTTTGCTCTCTGGGAATGGAGGTGATATTGAAAGCAAGGAAATATTCCACCAAGTCCCAGACCCTATGCTTGTAAGACTTCAACAAGGAATTATTGGTTAGATTATGGTCTTTCACCTGATTTACAATCAGCTTACTATCTCCCAAAACTTGCAACTCCGTAATCCCTCTTTTTCTTGCCCATTTAAGGCCATGGATAAGGGACTCATATTCTGTAACATTGCTTGTGCAAGAGAAATGAAAAAAAAAAGATGAAAAATACCTATCCTTTGAAGGGGAGACCAACATCGCCCCACCACCAGCACCTAACTTACTTCTAAAACCATCAAAGTACAACTGCCATAGACCAAGGTCATCCTGGCTGGCCTTCATTATATTTGGTATGAAGGCACCCTCTTCATGCATACAGAAAACTCCAAGGTCTGCCTCCTCAATGAACTTATAAGGATCATGTTCGAAGTTATCATTTACCCACTCATCCAAGAGTAGGTCTGCAACTCCTTCAAGAGCAGAGGATGAAGATTGGTATGTCTGGACTCTTCTAGATCAATAATAGTGTAACTGACATTCACTGCCTTGGGCGAGTATGGTTTTAGATGGTCCTTGTAGAGTGGCTCAGACTTGATTTTTACCTTGGTTCCATACTTGGTTTTAAAAACTAGATATGACCAATTCACTGCTAGATAGCCACCTATCTTTGATGTGAAGTCCCTGGACAAGCAAATTGCGAAATAAGGAGGAACATCCGCTACCACTATATCATGGGGAATTGAGAAGGTTGGGCAAGCATGTAATGTCAAGCCTAAACCCTTCATAATCCCAACTATTTTTGTAGGTGTTCCATCTAGCTACAGGACTCCATTGTTCATCCCTTCATATTTCAGTCCCATCTTGTCAGCTATACACTTGGGCATCACTGAGGTACTAGCCCCACTATCAATAATGCAGTTGTGTACCAAGAAATCCCCTATGACCAAGGATACATAGAAAGGGGGAATTTTCTCTTCTTTCTTTACCTTACTTGAAGTGGAAGGCTGCCCATTTGTCATCAAGACATTTTCAGTGCTTGCTGGGACAGCTTGTCGATCCAGCTCATGCAATTCCTTCTTCAATAAGTCCTTCTATCCTGAAAGAGACAATGAATCCCATATAGAGATTTTCATATGCAGCTTCTTCATCTGGTCCACTATATTGACCTAGGGATTGCCTCCTTTCAAGCTTTCTTTGGGGCTGATTCCAATCTGAGTTGCAGGCTGAGGGGCCGAAGGTGCAAACGACTGTCTAAAGTTTGGGGCCTTCAAATTTGAGTGCGATGGAGAAGGTGCTGTTACCACCTGAGTGGTAGCCTAGACTTCTCCCATTGCTCTTCTCTTAAATCTTATGTTGGCTGCAACACAATCAGCTTGATTTTTTGTAATGCCCACATAATTCACTGAATAAAATTCTCTTTCCAGATGATTCATTAAGGTAAAATCAGGCTGGGCTTGATTTCTACTCGTGCTGGTTTGAGTTGGAGCCTCAAAAATCTAGGAATGAGCAGCTGCCTGATTGTCTACATTCTAGAAATAATTCATCATCTCATTTGTGTAAACAACCTATTCTTGACCATATCTCATGGTCAAATAACTTGGCTGCTCCTGTACTAGATTATTCTAAACCAGAAGCATGACTTTAAATGACGAAGGGGGCCTTGAATTGTAATTTTGAAATGGCCTGGTCTGAGTGAGCTGACCTTATCCTTGATTATAGCCTTGAAAAGGGGGTCTAGGGGCTTGACCATAATGCTGATATCCCTGGTTTGGCCCTTTGCTTTGAGCTTGTTGCCTTTAAAGAGCTACAAGTTTGTTTGACATGCTTTGCAATAGACTTTTAACCTCATGAAGTTCATTGGACAAAACAATAGCTATTTTCTCTATGGTAGGTAGAGGAGCCAATGTGGGAGCAACGGTCTGAATTAGAGGTAGTATTTCTGGGAAAAGTGGCATGTGAGGCCTAGGGGCTATTTTCCTAGCCTGTACTAAGCAATTTTTAGCTGCTATGGCTATGCCATAAGCATATGGTAGTATATGCCCTCCCATGGATTGGATCATCACAACAATATCACTGTTTAAAGCTCTTAAATAGTACAAGAAAGCATAGCTAGGAGTCCGTCTTACCAGGATGGGAATTCTATCCCAAGTCTTTTGAAATCACGTGTTGAAATCTTGCATATACTCATGTGGAGCTCTCTTTATGGTCGTCAGCTGTTCAACAAGCGAGAGGCCGTCACTTTTTTTCTCAAAATGATCTGTCAACTGAGTGCCCAATTTATTCCAAGAATGTATTGAATTTATAGGCAAAGTTTTGTACCAATCAAGAGCCTTGCCTTTGAGAGACAATGTCAGCAATCTAATGGCAATATTTTCCTCTATTACATTGTGAATATTGCAGAGGTTAGCAATATTCCTAATATGCTCAATGACTGTAATGGGCCCCTATCCATTGAAAGAAGGCACAATTTTTAGGGTTGTTCCTAGAATTAGATCATAGCGTGGGAGATTCAAGGGGCTTTGACCATGAAAAGCCGCAAAAGGCAGTGCCATCACTGGGATGGGTTGTAACTGGGGTTTTGCTGCGTATGCATCCCTTAAAACAAATCTAGGAGGATTTCTTGTTGGATAAGGATGGGTCCTCTCAAATCAGTCTTTTAGCAGAGTTCAAAGGCAACTCGATGAAATCGAAAGGAACCCCTTTTGAAGCAGACCTTGTGGTGATTTTAGGCATAGAAAATTAAGAAACTGGTCTTAATTTGAAAACTGAAGCTCTTACCAGTGGAGTCACCAGATGTTGGAAGACTTGAATGTTGTTGTAATAGGACCAGCATCAATCCTAAAACCTTACTGAGTTGTCAAACTAGGTCCCACTGGGCGTGCCAAAACTGTTGACGTAGGAAATTGCACCCTTGGCAGGAGGCTGAGCTTTTGCCTTCTCCTCACAACTATGGAAACTCCCCTCTCACCTGTGGGACTGGCGAAGCTAGAGGGGAGAGTCTCTAGATAAGGGCTAGCTCCCTTTGATGCATCATGTTTGTTCCAACAAGTGCAAATACAAACATATATATATATATATATATATATATATATATAATGAGGGGATGAAAAGGGAGAGAGATTATAGGAAAATAAACTACTCTAAAGAGGTGATGCACCCAAATTAGTCAACCTTCTCACATCCACACTTCAAACTAGACAAATACATGCATACACTTCACACTTGGCAGAAGGACTAGGCTGCAAGAAACTGGCGGGGAGGCTTTCATGAAAACACAAAAAAATAGAGATTTTACCAAGGTGCTGTGGAATACACACTGTAAGTGATCTCCTCTATTCTAAACTTCTCAAATACTACTCTCCTCCTGTCAGCTGCAAAAATGGTGCCTTTTAGACAACATGTATGCTAGTGTTGGGCTTGTGTGAGCATCAAGAAACAATGATTGAACACAAACAAACACTTAAGACACACACAGAAAATCTATCCAAGATGGAGGTAAAACTGCGTTTATTGATTTAGGTGGAAATTTTGTCAGGGCTACACCTTACAAAAGTGAAAAGATACCTTAAAAATGACAAGTCATAAAATATATAGGAGAAGCAAGGAGGCCCATTTAGCGCTCCTTTTTTACAAGTGGCCTATTCGTGTCCCCTCATTAGGAAGAAAAAGTCACTCAAAACATTAATGAGTTGTGCACTTTGTCTATTTGAAGTCTACCTTTTCAAGGTCAATACATGGTTTGTCTACTTATTAAATGTAAAATGGAGAAATGGGTTGCATTACTAGCTATTTGCATCCCCAATGATCAATTCAAAGGAACTGTTTCACCTGCCAGAGTCACTTCTCAAATTGGTGCCACCTGGACTAACTGCTTGCTCGTTCCATACTTGTCTCCTTGTCTTTTCTCAATTTTGTCTCTTTTAGCTCCTTCGGCCCTCGGGGGTGAATTCTTAGCAGGTCACTCCATTCTAGGCTTTCTTTTCCATGGTTAGCACTCTCTCATTTGAAAAGGAATGGCTATTTTGTTTCACAAACTTTGACGTTCATATGGCTGTCATTGGTTTTGAAAACCAACGACTAATTTGTTTTGTTAACTTTGATGTCCTCTGGGATGTCACCGCCCCTGTCAAAACGTCATCAGGTCTTCATGGCTTCTCTGCGGCTTATCTTACTTGGCCCTCCGCAGGCACTCTTTCCCTTGTCTCTATCACCTTTCCGAAGGGAAGGTGACCCTTCAGCCTTCGAAAATGTCCCCTTGCACTCGGTCGAGAGTCCCTCGCAAGGGCATCTGCCCTTTGGGGTCCTTCAGCGGGTCACTTTGTACTCTGGATTGCCCCTCGGGCTCTCGCAGATAATTTTCTTGGGTCTTGTTTGCCTTTGTGTATTTTCTGTAGACTTTTGCTCGCAGACAAAATGTTCATGAAAATTCCCCGGGTCTGTCTCTGTCTTTGCTTTAAGTTGCACCTGAATTCCTCTGGACAAAAAGTCGGAAGGAATTTGGGACTTAGTCAATTTCAACAAACTTGAACTTGAACTTTGAACTTTGAACTTTGAACAAAACCGAACTTACCCTTACCCGGGTCCTTTTCTTTTGAAGCGCCTGCCCTCCACTAGGGCATTTTGAACTAGAAGACTCCCCTTCGGCCAAGGGCATACCCTTGAACCAAGCCGTTTAACCAAAATGGTTCAACGGTTCAACCATTGCATGCCGATGAACTAGTGAACCAAGTCTGATGAACTCCTTGCTTTGAACCAAGCCCGTTGAACCAAGCCTGCTGAACCAAAAATGGTTCAACGGTTCAGTGGTTTAACCATTGATGAATCGAGATGTTGAACTTGAAGATGGACCTTTGAACCAAGGGTTGCTAAACCACTTGAACCAGGCCATGAACTGAACTCATTGAACTTACACAACCCGAAAATGAATGTCATTGAATAGCAAGGGAAGAAAGGGGACCAAAAATTTTGCCTGTGGGAAAAATTGGTTAATAATAGTTGTACATAAATAAATAATGGCACATAGGAAAACTTCTCACAGTCTCAATAATACAAGCAGGTTTGTCTCAGTCACAATTTCAAACATGCTTCTAATGTACCAATTATAACATTAGATTTTAAAAATACATATCTATTAAACATTGTAAGTCATTTTTCAACTCAAGATATGAATCTAGATCACCTCCCGAACTATATGAGAATGGACACATACTCCTTGTAGGAGTGGCAAGGTTTAAGACTCAAAATAATTCAACAAGAATACAACATTATTATGCTCTAGAGTTAAAAGGATTTTCCATATGTTTTATAACTCCAACTGAGTTGATTTCCAAGGTAACATATTTCATTCGCATAAATAATACTATTTTTCACCCTTTTAGTTAAAAATAACTAAGTCATTATTTGTAAATTAATAAGGCTCAGTCTTAATATTCTAATCCTTTTTCAAGGATTTTCATCCAGATACCAATACATTATAAGTCTCCACACTATACATAGACTTATGCCGTTTACCAAAAAACATTAAGATGCAACTACTCTATTAATTTTTTCGGATATACCACATCATTAGATTCCATCTACTTATTAAGTTACATCTCATTTCCTTTGACATAAATGGGTTCATAGGAACATCCATAACTAAATAGTGGTGCAATTATAATATTGAAATACTTTATCGATTATCAAACATGTGGACCAATGTATTAAACACACAAGTATTTGGTATAATATACATTTAGACTTCGCATAAGTCACACAAATAATGATATCCAATTATAAAATCAAGTCAATTACTTATTCCATATATATAGAACTAGGTTAAATATTTAATCCTCACTCGATATTAACAATGGTTAGTAATTTACTTAAGCTAAATAACCTTTCTGCTAAAATAAACATGGTTTAATATTAGGAAAAACCATATCGATAGGCACATCAATTATATACTATGCCTAAAGAAATATAATGGTCACACAAAATCACCTCAACTCATTTTCCTACACAAAAGGATAATAACAAACTGGATGATCCATATATCGTATACTCACTTAAATTATAAAAGTCAATATAATATAAATTATATTATCTCTTATTCCCAACCTATTTAATATCCAATAATATTATATATATATATATATATATTAAACCAACTAAATGTGCTTTTCCACTACCCTTCTCGTTAATACACAATAACGTAAAATTAAGTAGACACTGACCAATATAATAAAACTCGGGATGGAATTTAAGAAGGTGGTTTTCACAATATAATTGTTAAACACAAGAAATTAATGCCAAAGAAGTGGCCTATACAAGAACGTGACCTCCGCACATATGCATTATATGTATATTGTGCCCTGACTTAGAGATAAACATAGATTTGAAGTCTATCAAAAGTGTAGTGCCTTTTTAAGTCTGTTTATATCCTTGTCAATTGGAATGCGGTTCTGTTGGAGTTGAACAACTGAGATAAAGGTATGGTGGTGGCGTTGGGTTAAAGGAGAGGTGGTTGCACTGGTCTGAGTTGAATTAATGAAAAGAAAAGAATAGAACTTAATATGTCTACCATGTTAATGGGTCTAAAAAGGCAACTTTGACTGGCATTTTGAAGGTCCACTTCTGGGACCATCAGTAAAATCAAAAACCAAAGTAGGCAAAGGGTAGCTAGATCTAATAGTTTTAGAGAATGACTCTAGGAATAATCAGAAAAAACCAAAATAAATGTAATCAAGTCTGTTACTAGGTGGGTGAGTTGGGATTTAGTATTGATGGCCCTAACAATGGTCTAAGGCAAAGCTCAAATTGAATTGAAAGACTCTATCCTCAGTGCCATTCTTCACACGGTAATAAGAGTCCAAAATCCACCAATTAAGAATATGGAAATTAGAGATAAATATAGGTTCAATCCTTGATTGAGTGGAATATGGTTCATTTAAATTGAATAGCTAGGATATACAAATGGTAGGGGTCTTGGGCTAAGTTAAGGAAAGATTGAGGGTGTGTTACTCTTGGGCTGAGTTAAAGAAAAGAAAGGGCAGCATCTTGATATGACAATAGCGTTAATATTGCAGCTTAGTGTTATTTGTACAATATATTTTTATACATAATGCAAAATACTCAAATCTAAAATAAAACATTTAGATTTCCCTCAATCATGAATGTCTCACCCACTATATATTAACTTTTTATTTATAGATATTTTCTTAAATTTATCTATCGCTTTCGAGTCACTACTTCCTCCAATAAAATATTTTGGGTGAATACGGGTAGAATTCCAATTTCTAAGGAGTTTACCAAAATATACTTCCCAAAAGCTTCTACAGGGTTTACTCATAAATTTCATAGAGTTTTCCCTAATTTTAAAATACTCTATAATCCAAAATTCCTTCAATACAAATTACACCATTAAAATAAGTACAATACCCACCTAGTACACTTTCCTTTTTGTTGCAGATGAAATTTCCTTTTTTCTTTCAAAGCTTTTTTTCTCATGAATTTTTTGTGTCTAAAAATTTCCTTTCTCTTTCCTTAATACCATTTTACTCACCATTTCCCCTTTTCCAAATCATTAACTGAGAGTCCCACTAGTAATTATCAGATAAAATTTTAATTTATCTCCCTTGATTTCCCAAGTTAATAATAAGGTAACTCAACTTCCCCTTTTAAAGTAAACTCATCGTAAGATTTCATCTATTAATAATTAATAATCAACTCCACTTGATAAATACCAGATAAGTCTTTTTAAAGTATGAGCTCATCCTAGTGTTTAGTTAGGATTTATAATCATATTTAATTAACATAAATAATATGTTAAATATCATTATTTAATAATTCTCTAATATAATTAAACAATTTAAGATTATAAAAAATCTTTATTTTGATAAATTAACTATAACATTAATATTATTAATGTTAATTTACTCATAAAATCAAATATCTAGTTTCTTGATTTGCATATCAAGACTAAATATTCACACAAATATACGCACATGTACCACAATCAATGTGTCACAATGACACGTATGTTGAAGAGACAATAGTTCATCAGACTAAAACCTGATAGAAGAAAACAAGATGTAACATAATATTTAAAAATGCATCTTACTACAATTATAGAAAGTAATTACAAATAGCTAGTCTCTACTGGCATAATACATAACCATTGCTGTCAATCCACAATAAATAGGTAATTACAATTCTTCATGATAATATTTTCAATAATAAATACAATGTAAAAAAATAAGATAGAAGGTTCTTTGGGGCATTAGTTTTCCAATCTCTCCAATATTTGTGGCAATCTCAAGAGTCATTTCAAAAGTAAAACTGTTATGGGGAGGGAGAACATCATCCAATCGCTTTTTCACACCAACCAAGGATGAACAATATCGTGCACTAATCCCATAAGCTAACGGCCCTCCCTTCACAGATGAGTAGATAGTGACGACATGGAAATCTAGAGAAATAAACAAGTACCAATGTATTGTATGATTTTTAAAACTAAGCATGCAATGTATCATATAAAACCCATTCTATTGCAAGATATCACACAAACATGTAAATCATACTCATGAAATGATAATGTCTCACTAAACATAATTAATAGTGATCTATAAATCAAGTTAACTCATACACATCACTTGATCTGATTGCCTTCATTTGACATTGTGATGCTAGTAAGCCACTGAAGTCCATCTCACTGTTTATTTAGTATCAATAAAGCGAGATTTGGTAACATAATTTAACCCTAATATTATTTCAATTTACATCCTATTGACAATCACATCACATAACATGCTAAACATAGGAGTAATCAAAGTATACATTTATTCTATCAAACATATGAATGATACTTACATTATTTTCTATCCCATACTAGAAATAATGACTGTAGTTTCTACCATCCAAGTAAAAATACACATTTAACTATAAATTCCAACTATCACAATTAGTTTTCAAATATACTACATCCCATGATAACCCATATTACCATAGTCTAGTATTTTAATATATAACTACTAATTTTCCACAATCAATCACATAAAATAGTATTAAATACATGCAAACATAAATTTCTATTCAAGCAACTAGATATAAGAAAACAAGTCATAGTTTCCATGAACCACATAATATTCTATCCTAGCATTTGTTACACTCGTAAACATTATAATCATGCATATGTAATGTCTTAATGACTGTCACAAAACATATTATTCATAATAATAACCAACATGCATATATCTACGTAGATGTGTGTCTAGACATAACAAATACAGTATGTACAATTCGGGTATAACATACTTTTATATTGTATTACTCTATGACATCCTATAAAATCATAGATCATTGTGTATGATCACCCTACTCAATCATGAACAAGCAATCTTACACTTATAACTAATAATCAAACAAGTATGCGACTATACCGCCCGGACATACCTTAAATTATACTACAAAGTAGTAATCAGAAAAAACATAATCTCTAGGCACATCACGGTGCACTATTTTATGTTGTAAAAGTCTAAACACTTGTACATATTAATACTCTTACAATATACACTACACACAAGTTTTCAATAACATCTGCATATATTTATTAATAGTCATTTATGACACAAGTCAAAGTTTTACAAGATTTTCACAAACAATATTTCTATGAACCTTTAAGATATCATCTGAGTACTATAGTTATTTAGACCTCTTTAGACATCAATATTCAATTCTCGTTAATTACTATTAATTATCAACATAGAAGAAAACAACCTATAACTCTAAACCACCATATAAGGCATTCACAAAGTTCTTTTTATGTGTTTATACTCTACACAGTCTATGCATTTCATCTTTATATGATGCTATAGATTTGACCCTATCACCATCTTAGCATAACACTACTGTACTACATATATACTACTTGGTCTCTACTAGCATTCAAAGCATATCCATAGAATATATTTATATCATATAATTATATCAATCATGGATATATTATTAATCATTCATGAGTTTAGTAATATTATCATATAAATGCCTATCTTTGCCATTGATTACACAAATTTTAGTGATATTGTTAACTATACACCACTATTCATCTCTCTAATAATCATGTAAATTTATGTACATCCGTCTAAAGGTTTAAAAAATATTATCTTCCACAAAGTAATCACACATTACTTGGCTACAATGCATGTATATGAGTGTGCTATCATAACTATGCATTTAGTCTGTCAAATGCATTTAATATAAACTCATACATAATGATATTTCATATATAATGAATATAACCATTTATTATGTAAATATTTTACCATCTGGGCATGAATCATATCAATTTCATAATTATTTAAACATCACAAGAATTCATTGAAATCTTAATCATAAGCATATATACACCATAGCTAACTTTATACAATAATCTAAGCATACCTATAATCAATCCGTATAGGTAATGTTCAACTACTAACAATTAATCTTATATAACTATTGTTGACATACAAGTTCCCATATTTTCTATAGGGTTTATTCATCCAACTATCCTATATCTCTATTGTGATATAAGAATTCACTTACCAGTTATACATAAAAATCCCATATATGTATACTATATTAAATATTTTAAGCTCAGTTTAAAATAATTATAAAACAAATGATATATTTATTACAATCAAATACTAAACTTCACTTCATAAGTAGTTAACTCAGTTGAATGTTCACAACTCCTTCCCAAGTAATTAACTCTTATTCAACCTATCACAAACAATACTAGTTTTCATTCATAACAAGTAGAGTTACTCATTGACACATGCAAATCCATACACATATAGCGATACTGGTTTGACTCAATCCGCTAATGATATTAAAATGTGTATGCAGTCGAGTTGGTTTAATCAATAGGCTTATGAATGATAGGTTGCAAGGTTAAATCTCCATGATGCAAAGCTGAAATCAACTGTTGTCAAAAATAAATTCGTGTTTGAACACATTATGAAAATCTGAGGCAAAAATAAAATTCCACACTAAATTCAATTCGTCGTAAAGAGGAAACATAGTTTCCTTCATATACTTCCCATTTCTTTTCCAAATGGAGCATATGAGCTTCCATATCATCAATTTTTAATCCCTTGAAAATAAAAACATATAAATCTATGTTTATACATCTATGCAACCAACTACATATTTAATTATCTTCAATTAGAATATACGCCACCAAGAGATCTGTTGTCCCTGAAAAATGCCACTCATTTTTGGGACAACCTACAGACTATTTTGGCCCTGCACAGACCAAAATCCTCTCTCCCCTTTTCAAAAATTGTTCTAAGCATTCAGGTTCTTCATTTTTCAAAGCTTTTTTAGAAATCTATGGACTCTGTAGGCTTGAATCTAGGGACTCTGCAAGCTTGAATCTACAGACTCTGCACGCTTGGAACTACAAACTTCACAGATGGTTTCTACGGACTTTGCAAACAGATGTTTACAGACTCTTTCAAATTTAGAGAAAACTATGAACTTGGCTTCTACGGACTCTGCAGGTAGCCTCAAATCTATGGACTCTCAAGGTTGGTTTCTACGGACTCTGCCAGAAAGAAATGGGTTCAACACTTAGCCATTTTTTCAATCGAGAAGTTCAAAGGGGTCTTCCAAGAGCCCGAAGGACAAGTGCCCTTGCGAAGGGCAGTGATGAAAAAGTGGACAAAAGTTGGAAATCCCTCGGGAAAATGGCTAAGTAAGAGAGATCGAAATAATTCTTTCGAGAAGTTTTTTCTCGAAAAAATGTTTAAGGCAAAATTGCTTCAGACTTTTTGTCCAAAGGAATTCACTCAGAGAGAAAGACCAAAGGAAAAAAAATGGCTATGTCACAGAAACTTTCCTTCGGACATTTTGTCTGAAGGAATTCTTTCAGGCTTTTTGCCCGACGAAAAAAGCCCGAAAGCCAAAGAAGTGAGGGCCCGCCAAGGAAGTCGAAGCCTGAAGTCTGCTTGAACATCCTAAAGGATAAGTACCCTTGCGGGGGGCACTTGATGATAGAGAAAGGACCATTTCAAAAGCCCGAAGGGACACCTTCCCTTTGAGACGTCCCAAAGGCAAAACAAAGACGCAAAAATGAGCCTTCACAGACTTAGACAAAAGGGGCTTCAAAGGATGAAAAGAATGAACCGATTAAACCATTGAACCTTGAACCAAAGGGTTCAATGAGTTTAAAAGTTCAAAGGTTCAACCAAAGCTTAGAAAGATAAAGGAAGCAGTGATTGAGCGAGACACAGGATGAACCAATGAACCGATTGAACCTTGAACTGAAAGAGTTCAATGGTTCATAGGTTCAAAAGGTTCAAAGGTGGCCTCAGTCAAGGAAAAAGTAGCAAACAAGTTCAAAGGCTCAACCAAGGAGTGAAGAAGTGATTGAACCAAGAAGCGATAGAACAAAAGAGACAGAATGAATAATGAACTGATGAACTTTCAATGGTTCAATGGGTTCAAGGTTCAACATGGTTCAAGCAGCTGGCGACCATTGACGGTCTCGTGGACGTCAAATTTAAAGGGATATTTGTGGAAATTCAAATAAAGTGCAAAATTTAAAGAAAGAATCAAGCGACTGACTGAAAAGAGAGCTCAAAGACTCAAATTGCTACAGGGAAGAGAAGATCAATGTAAAGGACCAGAAATATCTTTGAAAGAGTTATTTCCAGTAGGTGAAATAGTGGATCCAGTAGACTTATGAGCGCACCAAACCAAGGACATGGCCTATTTTTCTTCCATGAAGTAAAGACAAATTGGAAAAGGACCAGATGGTCCATACCAAGGAAGAGACATATTAGATAAAGGGACATGCCATAGTTATGACAGCGCACTATTCTCAGCATGGTCTCTCCAGATAGGACTGAAGGCACATTGAAGACATTGACTACAACATGGGCCGTCCCATGGAAAAAAGTGCCAATCCTTGTGTAGTTGCTATAAGATTGTAATATATCTCATTTTTAAAGGAGAATTTTCATTTTTACAAGAGCGAAACTTTGCCCATTTGAAAGAAGACTGAGACTTTGAGCTCAGATTGTAATTTCATTTCATTTTATCTGAATGAGAAAGCAAGTTGTTTGTAGGCTTTGTGCTATTTTGGCTTGTGCTACTTTAAGAAATTGTTCTTATGTCTGTTTCCTAGAAACATTCTTATTTATTTAATTTGACAAGTAGAATTAGTGAAGGTAAAAAGGGAGGTGTCCTGAAGCCAACTATGAGAAGACTTTGTGCTCTCACAATTGTTTTCAGCGTGTGTTTTTCCTTTTCTTTCTATGTTGAGGATTTTGGGATGACTTTGTGCCCCCATTATCTTTTGTGTTATACTCTAGGCAGTTGAGGTGGAAATTTTGTGTTCTGCTTCATCCTGCTGGTTATTACACCCTTTGTCACCAGTTACTTTTACTACTTGAAAGAAACTCCTGCTATTTCCTGCAAGAACACTTTTGAAAGAAGAGAAGTGCCTTCAGTGTTTCCACCAAGATTTTCTCCTTTGTCTATGAGCATCATCTCTAAAAGAAGAGAGATGGATGGTTTATTCTACCCCCATATGTTATTTTTTGCTTATTTATATTATATATAGCTCCTACATATTTATAGGGAACCTCCCCTTGATGAGAGGAGAGATTAGTCCCCTTTTGATGTGGTAAACCTACATAACTGGCCAACCAATCTTCCTACTGTGGTTGATCAGACCTATTTTATCTATGTTAGGGTGTGGAGCTAAAAGCTTCACCAAGGAGCATACTAAAATAGGTTCGGGTCTACACAGACGCCAG
This sequence comes from Torreya grandis, assembly GCA_037957365.1. Taxonomy (NCBI): domain Eukaryota; kingdom Viridiplantae; phylum Streptophyta; class Pinopsida; order Cupressales; family Taxaceae; genus Torreya; species Torreya grandis. The sequence goes on along the minus strand of JARHVA010001972.1, from coordinate 1,256,752 downwards.
CGTCGGTCAGTAGCAGTTGCAGAGGCGCCGACGTCGGCAATAGGGTCGGCCGACGACGGTCACAGGCGAACAGGCAGGAACCGATGTCGGTTACCTGTGTGTCCAGAAAGCTATTTCCGTGGACAGCAGCGAGTGTTTGCATGATAAGTTTGAATCGTGGACTCAAGCTTACGTCTCTATTATTAGCAATATTATTTTTAGAGCCCTTGTTCAAGAGGCTTAACTGTTTGTTGTAAGAGCATGCTCAAGTTTCCTATTTTCTATATGTAGGAAAGATCTTCTTAGCTTAGATTTGTAGAGTGTTGAAGTGTAGAACTGTAAGAGTAGAACATTGTAAATGTTTGAAAGACAGTACAGAGTTGCATCAATCCAGGTTGTTGGATTTGAGTGTACTTGAGAGAGAGCTCTTGAGGAATAGAGATCTAGTGAGAGATCTTGTGTGCATCTGAGAGAGGTGTGGAAGAACGAAGTTTCTTCAAATTGTATTCCTATTGTAAAGAGTTTCAATACAAGTTTTCAGGGTGTTTTCTTGTATATCTTGTTCTGTGCTATTTATCATTTCAGTTACTTATCTATCTGATTTATTTGCGCGTTTATTGCTTTCACAAGTGTAATCTATTGTTGGTTTGATCCCCCAACAATCTATCAGTATGCTGATTGAAAAAATATTCACCCAACAATTTTTGGCGACTCTGCTAAGGAAGAACGCATAGTTTGAAGTCTCAAACTTCAAGCTGAAGCAGATCCTCCTCTTTTCTATTTTTTGTTTTGCAATCTAGCAACTCCAAATTATACCAGAGGCCAAAAATCCCAAGGTGGTGTTGACCATGCTTTTGAGTTGGTGCAGCAGAGTAATTTTGAGTTGTTTCCTCCACAACCTCACCTTAGACGAACTAGGAGTCTTCCTCCTAGCCCTACCAGGCCACCAACACAAGGCAAAGCTTATTTTTTTGCTGCTAGCCAAGCTTTTCCTATCCAAACTCCACCTATATTAGTGATCCCACTTTTACATAATCAAATCATGGCTCAAGGCCCCTGGGGTAACTCTTTTGGTCCACTAAATTTAACTCCACCTCTGCATGAGCTTCCACATAGTTCAAGGAAGAATTTCCCCAAATTATTTGGTGATGGGAAGGTTCATCTTGATGAACACATTGTAGCTTTTAGCATATCCTACTGTGTAATAGGGGTGGAAATTGAAGACATAGCGGTTAGGCTATTCATGGAGACACTATAAGGCACTGCTGCAGACTAGTTCTACCACCTATAGGCTAGATCAGTGATTGATTGGGACACTCTAAAATACAAATTTAAAGCCAGGTTCAAGCCTACAGAAGATGCATATGCCTTACTGGCCCAACTTAGATGAAGAAAGAGCCTCATGAGCCTATGAGGGATTTTATTACTAGGTTTGACAAGCTGAGGCACAGGATTCCCATGGTCACCTAGCCAACACCTCAAAACCTCAAATGCTTCTTCATCAACTCACAACTACTTGAAGTGAGTTTCTTGCTAAGACAGGCTAGACACACAGACCTTGCTACTGCTCAGGACTTGGCTACTGAGGTAGAAGATGACCTTATCTTGGTAAGAAAGATAAGGAGAGACCCTAATAAAGGTAAATCCTCTTCATCTTCTGAATACTCAACTACAGCCACCACTGACCCAATGGTGCAAAAGTTGGCAAATGAAATGCTAGCTCTCAACAAGTAAGTGGCACAAGGGATGTCATTTGCTCCTACATACAGAGATATGCCCAGGAGGACATTTCAGAATCAGGCATACCAAGGCAATGCCACTAGGAATTAGGGACAACAAAATTGCCTTTCTCTTCCATAGAGGAACCTCACCCTTGAAGCACCTCCAAGCAACTCAGCAGTTGGATATCTTGAAGCTGAATCAAATTTCTCATTCCAGCCTGAGTTGAATCCTGAAGATGACACTAATCTCTTCACTAAGAAAGAAGAAGAATTAGCTAGTGACTCCCATATTGGTTTCCTAAACTATCAGGATGAACCTAAAAGTGAAGGTAATGCAACTGAGGGGTCATATGTTGTATTCACCTGATCTCAAAATCAATCAGCTCAACAAGCTGATAAGGAGAAAGCAGAGGAGTGACCTCAACCAACAGTTTCAATTGCTAAGCGAGGATCCCCTCTTTCTTTCCAGCCAAAGGACCTAGTGATTTTGAGAAAGGTAAGTACCTTAAATGCCCCTACATCTTCTACTTCAAATCCATAGTCTAGTCCTCCCCCTTTCAAAAATCAAAAGGATGAACTCCCATTCTATGCTCCTAGCTCGTTCTAGACATTTGATATCATTGATCATATAAAGAAAACCAAAATTCAAATGTCTGAATTTGAATTTTTGCAGTCCCATCTTAAGCAATTAGATAGATTGGTTCAATGTGTTAAAAACCAGAACATCCCTGTTAAACAAGCAATTCCCAAAGAGACACATGATCCTGCCAGGAATGCACCCACCAAGAACAACCTTGTCATTGCTCCCCCTACTGCTCCTAGCAGGACTGGACCTTTTTATGTCTCATCAACTGAATAATTGCATCATTGATTCTGGAGCTTTAGACAATGTCATGCCCGCTAAAGTGGCTGAATCCCTTGACCTCACCTTGATCGAAAATTTTGGTAGATGCTTCTCCATGGAAAACAAGCAAGTGCCTTTGCTGGGATAAATTAAAGATGCCCAATTTGCATTTGCTGCCTTTCCAAACAAAAGAATCAAGATGACTATCTTGGTAGCAGACGTCCCAGCATCATATGGCATCCTTCTCGAATGAAATTTCTGTAGGGATGTTGGTGGTGAATTGAGCATGGATTTATCAGAGGCGAGGATTCCAGTCAAAAGTGTTATGAAGAGGCTGCTCCCTGAGAAGGAAGTGAAATATGTGGTTACCCAAACCTCAGCACCTGAAGCTCAAATTCTGTTTGAGTCTTCAGACATGGGTAGCTACTTTATATACATAGATAGAGTTCATGAGACATCTGATGAAGCTCTTGCAGATGATAGCCTAGAAATGCATTCAGCTAGAACAATAGAGAAATTGGTTGAGCACAAGGCAAGTGTAGAAGTATCTCCACCCCGAATAAAGAAGAATTCAAAAGAAAATTAGTATCAAATGAGGTATAGATTCTTGAATTTGATGGTAGCTGCTCTTCCACTAGTTCATGAGTTGAGGTTGTGTTAATATCTCTTCAAGGAGATATTTGTCCCTCATCTTATAAATTACAATTCAACAACATGAATAACACAACTGAATATGAGTCTCTGTTGCTTGGATTGAGAGCCGCTCGAGATAAAGGCATCAAGCTCCTTCATGCTAAAGGAGATGCCAAACTAGTGGTTTTTCAGGTGAGGAACCTATATCAAACTAAGAATGAAATATTGCGTCATTACCACAATCTAGTTTGGGACCAGCTTGAAAACTTTGACGCTTTCAACATCTCTGCAGTTCCTAGAGAATTCAATGACCGGGTGGATGCACTAGCTGTTTCAGCTACTCTCTTGGTCTCCCACCTAGATTTCAAAGGAGACAAGTACATGGTTGAGCTGGTCTTTTGGCCAAGTGTACCTAATAATGCTAGTCATTGGCAGGTATTTAACAATGACAACTAAATCATTGCCTTCTTGGAGCAAAAAGATAGCTTTGAATAGCTACATTTTGAAGGCAGTGAACCTCAAAAGTGTGAAATAGCTCCTGAATCAAATGCAAACATAGGTGAGGAGTTCTTGCAACTCAAAGGGAATAAGATTCCCAAAGGCCTAGTTTCCCTTGAGAAGCTATTTGATAAGCATGACAGATTCATCAAATAGTAGCCAATGGATTCAAGCTCATCTCAAGAGTTTGATCAAGTAAATTTGGGAACCAAGGAAGACCCCAAGATGGTGAACATTGGGAAATATTGTACTCCTAAAGAGTGTTTCAAGTTCAACTCTTTGCTTAATGAATACATGGATGTCCTAGCGTACTCCTATGCTGACCTAAAATCACTCTAGCTTGACAAAATTTGAGACAACATCCCTCTCAAGGCTGATTCAACACTTTACAGGGCAAAGTCCAAGAATTATAATCTAAAAATATCAGGTACTATTTTATCTGAGATACAAAAAATGCTAAATGCCAGGATAATCTTCCCAATCCATCATTCCACATGGATTGCCAATATAGTGCCTGTAAGAAAGAAGAATGGTGAAATTCGCCGTTGTGTAGATTTTAGGAATTTGAATCAGGCATCCTTGAAAGATAATTATCTTTTGCTAATCATGGATCAAGTACTGCAGACAGTGACAGGCTCAGAGATGTTATCAATGCTAGATGGCTTCTCAAGATATAATCAGGTCGAAGTTGGTGAAGCAGACTAGCATAAGACCGCTTTCACCACACCTCGGGGCACGTTTGTGTATAAAAGGATGCCTTTTGGCTTGATAAACACTGGTGCCACCTTTTAAAGAGCAATGGACCTTGCCTTCAAAGATGAGATGGGTAAGTTCATTGTAGTTTATCTTGATGACTTGACTGTCTTCTCTAAGCATTGCCCAGATCATGTGAGCCATTTGCAACAAGTGCTGGAATGCTGTCGCTAGAATGGCATTTCCTTAAACCCCAAGAAGGCAATTTTTAGAGTAATAGAGGGGAAACTTCTCAGACACATTGTGTCCAAAGGAGGCATAAATATTAACTCAGACAGAGTCAAGTCTATCCAAGAACTTTCCTTGCCCACAAGAAAGACTGTTGTTCACTCTTTCTTTGGAAAGGTGAATTTCTTACGGAGGTTCATCCTCAAGTTTGATAAGAAGACTAGGCACATTGTAAACATGATGAAGGGAAAAGCCACCTTCAGCTAGACCGAAGAAGGTAAGACGACATTTGAGTATATCAAGTCTGCCATTGCCCATGATCCAATTATGGCTTGTCCAGACTATAGCAAAGAGTTCACCATTTATAGCTATGCTTCAAAACATACGCTTTCAAAAATTATGGTTTAATAGAATAAAGAAGGTATGGAATCTCCCATTTCCTTCATGAGCTATCATCTCAAATCTCATGAGCCGAAGTACTCAAATATAGAGAAGCACGCTTATGCAGTGGTGAAGGTCATAAAATATTTTCATTTCTACATCCTCAATTCTCAGGTTATTGCCTTAGTCCTTGACACCACAGTGAAATCTATACTAACTTAGCAAGAGTTTGGGATGAAAAGAGGCAATTGGGTTGCAAAGATCTAGGAGTTTGATCTGATCATCAAGCCAACAAAGCTGGTATGTAGAAAGGGGCTATGCCAACTAATTGCTGATAACAAGCCAAGAGGAATAAAACATAAAGAACCAGAAGTGGGTGACACACCAACAGTCTTCTTTGTCTCCACCACAAATGAGTGGTATTCAGGTATTGCTCATTTCCTTACTTATGGTGGATGTCTTGCTCACCTATCTTATAAAAAAAGGAGGACCATCAAGCTGAAAGCTGCTAATTTTGTCCTCTGGGACAACGGCCTATACAAGAGGAGCCTGGATGGAACGTTCCTTCGCTATGTGGACAAGGAGCAACAAAGCCGACTTTTAAAGTCCTTCCACAATTAAGCTTGTGGAAGACATTTTTCTACTCCTGTGACTACCCATAAGATCCTACTAGCTAGGTATTATTGGCCAACTCTCTTTCAAGATGCATACAAGTGGGTCAGGGGATGTGAACTGTGCCAGCAGTTTGTTGGAAGGCCCAAGTTAGCTGCCCTACCCCTTAAACCAATGATAATAGAGGAGCCATTTTAGCAATGGGAAATTGATTTTATTGGATTTGTAAACCCATCATCAAGTGCTGGACATGACTATGTCCTCATAACAACAGACTACTTCACCAAATGGGTGGAAGTAGTTCCAACCAAACATGCTACTTCAGAAGTAGTATGCAATTTCCTCAAAGAAAACATCATGTCTAAGTTTGGGGTCCCAATCAAAATTATCACTGATAATGCCACCTATTTCACTTTCCAAGAGATTACTCAATTTTGTTTCCACTATGGAATCACACTCTCCCACTCTTCTGATTACTTTCCACAAGGGAATGGACAGGTCGAATCAAGTAATAAGATCTTGGTGACTATCATCAAGAAGCTGGTAGATGACAACCAAAGGACTTGGCATAAGGCATTGGTTGATGCTTTATGGGCAAACATAATTACACCCAAGAGGGCAATTGTTATGTCTCCCTTCCAACTTCTTTATGGTGTCAATGCTGAGATACCAATCGTTTTGGAATTGCCAGCATTGAAATTGGCTAAGGCGATTGAGGATCAAACATATGAGAGCTCACTTGAGAAGAGGATCATGTGCCTTGCTGAGCTAAATGAGTAGATAACTATAGTGGTGGACCGAATTGCCACCCATCAAAGTCTGGTGAATAAGCTCTTCGACTAGAAAGCAAAGAATCGTGATTTCCAGATTGGAGATCAAGTCCTACTGTGGGACAAGAGAAGAGAACCAAAGGGGATGCACGAAAAATTTGATTCCCTATGGAGGGGCCCTTTTACTAATCATTAGCTCAATGGTAAAAATATTTTTCTGTTGAAGTATCAAGATGGCACTCTCTTTTCTCTGCCTCACAATGGGCAACATCTGAAGCACTTCAACTCTTGAAGTATCAAATGAGTTCCCGTATACATATGTATATTTGTATAGTCTTTTGTTTCTATTTTGTTCTTTTATTTTCATTTTTTAGAGCCTTTCTTCTTGGGTAGCGTGACTCCATAGCCCAATGGCACACTTTAAGGCACTGGAGATTCTGGTTTCTACTCCCCTCAACTGTGTTTCAAGTTTCCAACTGAAGGTAGTTCCCCAACTGGAGCCAGCTATTATCCCCAAAAAATGCTACTCATTTTTGGGACAACCTACAAAATATTTTGGCCCTACATAGACCAAAATCCTCTCTCCCATTTTCAAAAATTGTTCTGAGCATTCAGGTTCTTCATTTTTCAAAGCTTTTTCAAAAATCTACAAACTTTGCAGGATTGAATCTACAGACTCTGCAGGCTTGGAACTACGAACTTCACAGATGGTTTGTACGGAGTCTACAAATAGATGTCTATGGAATCTTTCAAAGTTAGAGAAAACTACGAACTTGGCTTCTATGGACTCTGCAGGTAGGCTCAAATCTATGGACTCTCAAGGTTGGTTTCTACAGACTTTGTAGGAAAGAAATGGGTTCAACACTTAGCCATTTTTTCAATCGAGAAGTTCAAAGGGGTCTTCCAAGAGCCTGAAGGACAAGTGCCCTTACAGAGGGCAGTGATGCAAAAGCAAACAAAAGTTGGAAATCCCTTGGAAAAATGGCTAAGTAAGAGAGATCAAAATAATTCTTTCGATAAGTTTTTTCTCGAAAAAATGTTTAAGGCAAAATTCCTTCAGACTTTTTGTCTGAAGGAATTCACTTGGAGAGAAAGATCGAAGAAATAAAAAAACAAATGGCCAAGTCACAGAAACTTTCTTTCAGACATTTTGTCTGAAGGAATTCTTTCAGGCTTTTTGCCTGACGGAAAAAGCATGAAAGCCAAAGAAGTAAGGGCCCGCCAGGGAAGTCGAAGCTTGAAGTCTACCTGAACATCCTGAAGGATAAGTACCCCTGCAAGGGGCACTTGACGATAGAGAAAGGACCGTTTCAAAATCCTGAAGGGACACCTTCCCTTCGAGACATCCCAAAGGCAGAACAAAGACGCAGAAAGGAGCCTTCACAAACTTAAACAAAAGGGGCTTCAAAGGATGAAAAGAATGAAACGATTGAACCATTGAACCTTGAATCAAAGGGTTCAATGAGTTCACAAGTTCAAAGGTTCAACCAGAGCTTATAAAGATAAAGGAAGCAGTGATTGAGCGAGACACAGGATGAACCAATGAACTGATTGAACCTTAAACTGAAAGAGTTCAAAGTTCAATGGTTCATAGGTTCAAAAGGTTCAAAGGTGGCCTCAGTTAAGGAAAAAGCAGCAAACAAGTTCAAAGGTTCAACCATGGAGCAAAGAAGTGATTGAACCAAGAAGCGATAGAACAAAAAAGACAGAATGAACCAATGAACTGATGAACTTTCAATGGTTCAATGGGTTCAAGGTTCAACATGGTTCAAGCAGCTAGCGACCATTGACGGTCTCGTGGACATCAAATTTAAAGGGATATCCATGGAAATTCAAATAAAGCATGGAATTTAAAGAAAGAATCAAGCGACTGACTGAATAGAGAGCTCGAAGACTCAAATTGCTATAGGGAAGAGAAGATCAATGCAAAGGACCAGAAATATCTTTGAAAGAGTTATTTCTAGTAGGTGAAACAATGGATCGAGTAGACTTCTGAGCGCACCAAACCAAGGACATGGCCTATTTTTCTTCCATGAAGTAAAGACAAATTGGAAAAGGACTAGATGGTCCATACCAAGGAAGAGACATATTAGATAAAGGGACAAGCCATAGTTATGGCAGTGCATTGTTCTCAGCATGGTCTCTCCAAACAGGATTGAAGGCGCATTGAAGACGTTGACTGCAGCATGGGCCGTCCCATGGAAAAAAGTGCCAATCCTTGTGTAGTTGCTATAAGATTGTAATATCTCTCATTTGTAAAGGAGACTTTTCATTTTTACAGGAGCAAAACTCTGCCCATTTGAAAGAAGAAGACTGAGACTTTGAGCTCAAATTGTAATTTCATTTCATTTTATCTGAATGAGAAAGCAAGTTGTTTGTAGACTTTGTGCTGTTTTGGCTTGTGCTACTTTAAGAAATTGTTCTTATGTCTGTTTCTTAGAAGCATTCTTATTTATTTAATTTGACAAGCAGAATTAGTGAAGGTAAAAAGGGAGGTGTCTTGAAGCCAACTATGAGAAGACTTTGTTCTCTCACAATTGTTTTTAGCGTGTGTTTTTCCTTTTATTTCTATGTTGAGGATTTTGGGATGACTTTTTGCCCCCATTATCCTTTGTGTTATACTCTTTGGGCAGTTGAGGTGGAAACTTTGTGTTCTGCTTCATCCTACTGGTTACTGTGCCCTTCGTCACCAGTTACTTTTACTACCTGAAAGAAACAATTGATGTTTCTTGCAAGAACACTTCTGAAAGAAGAGAAGTGCCTTCAGTGTTCCCACTAGGATTTTCTCCTTTGTCTGTGAGCATCATATCTGAAAGAAGAGAGATGGATGGTTTATTCTACCTCCATGTGTTATTTTCTACTTATTTATATTGTATATAGATCCTAAGTATTTATAGGGAACCTCCCCTTGATGAGAGGAGAGATTAGTCCCCTTTTGATGTGGTAAACCTACACAACTAGCTGACCAATCTTCCTGCTGTGGTTGATCAGACCTATTTTGTTTATCAGTACGTTGATTGACAAAATATTCACCCAACAAGATCGACTTGGTATATTTAATATAGTGTCTTCTTTTCTAACTATACATGCATATTACATATAGGTATGTAGATTCATCTTAAGAAGGGATTTGCATAAATCTACTCCACATTAAATTTATATAGTCCTATAATTTTATAAATCCTCAACTAAATAATAAGCTCAATCGATCTTATTCATCACTATACCTACTATTTTCTAAAATGACTTATCTATTTCTCTTTTTTTGGTATTAACAAATTAATAACACAAAATTTTGTTTCATTTTTCCAAATTAACTTCTACAACTAGAGTTTCTTTCCACCTTATCTAGCATATCAAGGAAATGGTGTTAACAGAAAACATAACGCGCACATCATTTTACTTTCTTCTTTCCACCTTTTTTTTTGATCCATCCATATCATGTCATGCCGTACTCTTCTCTTCCCTTAATATAATCTCATAATTTAAATGTTCTTTTTTCATGCATAATCCACCTCCTTTAACATTTAGTTCTCAATCAAATACCAATAACTTAATTTGAGCTTTATTTATTTCATATATCATTCATGTTTAAATCTTTTTCTTAAGGCCGTGTTAATTAATAGCTTAAGTCTACTTGTATCTTAAAAATATAATTTTAAACCTTCAATTCTCAATGTATTCCATATAAAGGAATTATCTCTTAAGTTAGCATTATCTTGATAATTAAATTTCTTGAATTTAATTATAACAGGGAATTATCTCTTTAAAATATAAATCAAAACAAATTAATAATTTCATTTATAGCATAAGACTAATGCCACTTACATTTAAATCCTTTAGCTAATGGTTACTTTCATAATGCAATTATTGGCATTAACTCAAAAATTTAACTACATTTTAATTTGAATAATAATGTGACCATGGCGAAATTAATAACTAACTTTCGACCACAAAGAGAATCTTATTATACATTATAATCTTTCATCACACACAAATATGTTATAATAATTCTAGACTTATCATTATTTAATCATAAATTTATACTAATGTCTTGACTATTTATTATAAAGACATCAAGTCAAGACAATGATATTTATTGAATATCATTTAAACTAGTTATGTGTCAGATAACCAGTTTAATGTAAGCATAGATAACATGATCATAAAAGAATATTGTATGAGTAAATATATGCACTACAATCATACATGAGATCACACATAATCAGATCATCATAATCATTAACCAAAACATGATCATAGTATAAGTATATTAACACTCAAAAATAAACTATCTAAATCAAACAAAGAGTTAAATGAGTTATTCTACTATGGTATGTGTTGGGTTACTAATAGTTCTTTTGTCATCTCATCTACATCGTCCTATTTGATGATACTCTTTCTCCATCATGTTCTAAGGGAAGAATCAATCCTACATCCACTTCAAGATAAGTAGGTAGTTAGTCTGAATCATCATATATATCAAAAACTAATGATGCATAACTAACACATACATCCGTAATGTACATAAATAAGAAAGTACAGTTGTCACATAATTAATTTATTATGTAAACTAATCAACATATCATTGTCCCATAACCAATATATGTCATAAATCTCAATCAAAATAATAACAATCCATTGATAACCATAATAATCCATGGATTCAAAGGTTATAAAACATAAGGTGAAATTAGGATGTAACATCTTTCTTCCCTAAAACTGGTCATCATTCTAATGACACTTATTTAAATAATAGTTTAGAATAACAATAGAGTTTAACGGAATAAAAACATAGTATCTAGTATCAAATCATGCAAATAAATATGGAACTAGCCTATAGAACTCATCATAGTCCCCCCAATTAAAACTATCTTCAGAGTATTAGTCCCACAAGACCTTATATTGTGACCCTTTTTTTATTATGTAAATGATGTTTACAAGTGTCAAATAATTTGATTGGTTCTATCATGACCATTTTGGGATCCAAAACCTCAGTGAAATTTTCACTGACTTTTTCAAAAACACATGGTATCATCACAAAAGCTAAAAACAAAAGGCCAAGAAGAGTTTCACAAAACCTTCCAATCCCTATGCACATCTCTCTAACCTAGAGAGTGTTTTTCTCATTTTGGAGAAAAGTATTTAGGGAGCCTGGTAAAGATGATGTAAATAAGATAATACTATCGCTACTCTATGTAGCTCTTGATAAGTATAACATGTCAATACTGCCACTACTCCACAGAGCTCCTGACAAGTATGATGATGAATAAGAATTGGAATTACTATATTTTCAACATATACAAAATTAAGGAATAACCATTTCATAGTATACATGCATATGGACATACAACTAAATTTGATAAGTTCATTTGTCAAATCCTAGATTTGACAAGTTCATCTATCAGATCCAAACTCAGTAACTACCAAGTCAATGTGAGACTAAGTATGATCCATTTTTATCACTTAGTACTCACGTTCCTAATTCACCACTCTTTTCTTAGGTCTCTACGACCTAATGATCTCCAAAATGTGCATAAAGTTATATGGATCATAGTTCTATACTAACAGATCATAGAATGCAATACTATATGCTAATGATTCCAGATGTACCAACATACATACAAGAAAAATCATACAATCATTTCATAATTATATTAATTTACCACTAGCCAAACATAACTAGTATCATATTTCATAGCGTAACCTGTTAGGAACCCCTCCAAGGAAGCACAATTGATTACTTTTCTTATAAGCAATTAAAAACGAAATTATACCAAAATGATTAAGTAACTAGAAACTTGAAATAGAAAAGAATTTGAGAGACAATACACAATCTTGTATTAAATACTCTTAGAAGAAAATACAATAAAGAAGATGCCACTTCTTCTTCCACCTCAAAGGCTTGCCACACCTCAAGACCTTCTTCCCTCTCTCTCTTGCTCAACCACAACCAACTCAACAACCTGAGTTGTTATCCCCTCCTTGAATGCTTCAACTGATCTCCTTGACTTTACACCTTGTAGATCTCCTTGACCTTGCTTCCTTGCTTCAATGCTTTTACTTGCCTTCTTGATTACAATACATGCCTCATGGGTCTTTAAATAGAATCCCATGCATACAAAAATAGAATTCTAATTACAATAATTAGACACACAGCTCGAGACTATAATTAGCCCTTTAACATGCAAACACTCAGTTCAACTAACTAACTATTCGTGCAACAAATAGTTTTGGAACACACAAGCGACCGACGTCGGTCCCTGTCTGCCTGGTGCTGACCGACGTCGGCTGACTCCCTGTCGATGTTGGTTGCCTTCTGCACTGTATGTGATCGACGTCGATTACACTGTCAACACTGGTACTTTTAAAACTCAGTAACCTCTCCATGTCTGCAACAGTTGAAGCTTTTAGCTCCACAACCTAACAATCTCCCACTTGGAGATAAATAGTTACAACTATACCTGTACTTGTACACCATCTAGTTTGTTCCCTTGGCTCTGTATCCCTCTTCAATATCACTCTTGAAGACCAACCACCACAAAACCTGTGATGCTATCCCTGTCATCCAAGTCCCCTGCCACATCTGAACTTTCTGACAACTCCCACTGGAGACAAAATCAACCAGTGATCTTCCATGTCTCTTATGCCAAAAGAATTTTGCTGCTCCCAAATTCTTCATGACATACCTCTGAACTAACTTTATCCTTAGCTCAAAAACTCATTGTATGTGTAACCCTGCAACAAGCACACAAAACAGTAACAAGATAATGTAGCTAATATTATCCAACCTGGTAAAGAAAAATACAATTGTCAAACCTCCATTATCCTGTAGCCTACTCAAGACCATATACATTGGCCTTCTGTCTCACATATCCATCCACTCTCTTCTCTAACTTGGGAATCCATCCCTCATCCAGTGCTTTCTTCCAGCTGACAACTCCACCAACAAATACCTATTTGGTTCTTCTCCAAGGACTCACACTCCTCATCCATGCCAAGCTCCCACTGTTTCTGGATTCTACCTTCATTGCCTCTTCACATCTTCCTAGTTCTTGACCATCAGTAAGCAACAAAAAAAATAAAGAAGGTGAACAACGAATATGAGGTTCACATACCCTTTTTGACCTCCATATGGGCGTTTGAGACTCCTTGACAGCTTGTTGTCCACCCAACATCCATTCCAGTGACCGATCTCGACCATCTCCCAGTCTGCATCTTACTGATGTCGATTCCCTGCACTGACCCTGACTATCGACATCATTTACCTGGCCGATGCCGGTGTATCCTCTGCCAACGTCGGTTCCTGCTGACCGACGTCAGACTTATCCTGCCCGACTCTACCGACCCTGCTGGTCTGTACATGACTGATGTCGGTATCTGCCTGACTGATGTCGATTCCATGTGACTGACGTCGGTGTTTGTGTATTCTTGTAAGTGATGCATTCTTTATTTATGAGCTCATCTTGGATCAAACCCTTGTCCATACTGCCCTGCTCAGAATTATTTAGCTTCTGTGACTGATCTCTGTCCCTCATCTCCTCCATAAACACCAAGGCTTCCTTGTTCTTGTCAAAATCATCAAATTTCCTTTTCCTGTAATGAACTTGATCTATGCCTTTCGAATCTGAACTCATACCTTTTGATTCAAGAATGTCCATTCCCTTCTTATTCATGTGACCAAGCCTATTAAGCCACATCTTCGAATCTACAGCTAAAGTAGATAAACCAGAAGTAGAATCAGTAATATAAGTAGATAGATAAAGAGTACCTACTTTCTTACCTCTTGGTAAAACAAGTGCACCCTTGGTAACCTTCCAAGAATCCGCTGTGAGGGTTACTGTGCATCCCTCATCACCCAACCTTCCTATAGAAACCAAACTCTACTTCAGAACTGGGACATGCATAACCTCCTTCAACACCCATGTGTTGTCCATCTACAATTTCAATTGCACTTTCCCTTTGCCAACTATTTGACAAGGCATACCATCCCCTAAATAAAGCACTCCAAAGTCTCCCTGGACATACTCATGGAACAAATCTATGTTTGGGGATGCATGAAAAGAAGAACCATAATCTAAAACCCATGATTTTATCTGACTATCCAAAGAAAATATGAGAGCGTCTTATGCCACAATACCTACATCCTTTGCTTCTTCATTACCTTCATGTTGATTTTCTTTATCCCTCAACCAACACTCTTTCTTTGTCTGTCTTTTCTTTCCACAAAACCAGCAGGTGACACCTTTGGATTCGGATCTCCTTCCCACCTTTGACCTTGATTTTCCTTGCTCGAGCTTCTCTCTTTGCCTTCTCCTGCTTTCTGCACTTAGAGCATTCCCTGATGATTCACCTGTGCTTTTCCTGCGTATTTCTTCATTCAAGATTACACTCACAACATCATCAAATTTTAAGATTTTAGAAGCAGACGCAAAATTACTTACTGCCATAACCAAACTATCCCAACTTTCAGGCAAAGAGCATAAAATTAAGAGAGCCTTTACTTCATCATCAAAAACAATATTAACTGAAGCTAACTGGTTTACCAAACCATGGAAATCACTAAGATGAGTATGTACCAATCCACCTTCCTACATTTGCAAAGTAAATAACTTCTTCATAAGAAATACCTTATTTGAAGCTGAGGGCTTTTCATATAAATTTGCCAAAGATTTTATCAACTCTTTCGTTGTCTTACACTGTGATAACTTGGAAATCACAGACGATGCAAGGCTCAACCTTATGGAACCCAGAGCCTTCCGATCAAGAACATTCCATTCTTCATCCTTCATATATGTGGGCTTGCATGCAACTCCACCCAACGGTAAGTACAAATCCTTCTGATACAGATAATCCTCTATTTGCATCCTCCAATGTTGATAATTTTTGTCGTTAAACTTCTCCATTCGTAGCTTACTTTCTTCTGCCATTGCTGTACTCCCACTCAAATAAAAACTCCTGTGAATGATCTGTAATCAAATAATAACCTGCTCCCTGCAACCTAAGCTCTGATACCAACTGTTAGGAACCCCTCCAAAGAAGCACAATTGATTACTTTTCTTATAAGCAATTAAACACGGAATTATATCAGAATGATTAAGTAGCTAGAAACTTGAAACAACAAAGAATTTGAGAGACAATACACAATCTTGTATTAAATAATCTTAAAAGAAAATACAATAAAGAAGATGCCACTTCTTCTTCCACCTCAAAGGCTTGCCACACCTCAAGACCTTCTTCCCTCTCTCTCTTGCTCAACCACAACCAACTCAACAACTTGAGTTGTTATCCCCTCCTTGAATGATTTAGCTGATCTCCTTGACCTTACACCTTGTAGACCTCTTTGACCTTGCTTCCTTGCTTCAATGCTTTTACTTGCCTTCTTGATTACAATACATGCCTCATGGGTCTTTAAATAGAATCCCATGCATACAAAAATAGACTTCTAATTACAATAATTAGACACGTAGCTCGAGACTATAATTAGCCTTTTAACATGCAAACACTCAGTTTAACTAACTAACTGTTCGTGCAACGAACAATTCTGGAACACATAGGCGACCAACGTCGGTCCCTATCTACCTAGTGCTGACTGACGTTGGCCGACTCCTTATCGACGCCGATTTCCTTCTGCACTGTATGTGACCGACGTCGATTACACTGTCGACACTGGTACTTCTAGAACTCAGCAACCTCTCCATGTCTGCAACAGTTGAAGCTTTTAGCTCCACAACCTAACATAACCTATAGTGTTATATTCATAGTTAAGAGGAAATGATGTTAAAATTAACATAACATATAAAAGCCAAGGATCACACCATCCTTACAACTTTATAATGGAACAAGCAAGATATTATCTCCCTACTTTCTCGACTAGTACTAAACAAGTTAAAAGTTTATCTCAACCCTTTTAGACTACCAAGATGTTCTACACATCCCATACCCTACTTGTTCCCGATGAAAGGTACATAAATAACTCTTCAAAACAACATACTTAAAAAAAAAACAAATATTAGTCTAAACAAGGTATTTAATAACATAATAATTATAAAAAGCTAGAATTAATATAAATTCAAGGTTTACCATTCCTCATGGTCAAGTTCACAAGTTAGATAAAATAGTGACTCTAAAAAGTCACAAGTAAAAAGTAGATAACTAACATCTCAAAAACAAAACTCCTACATACCTTCACATGGTAAAAAGAAACACCGCAGCCCAAGTTTCCAAATCACTATTGACTTAACAAACTTGTAAGTGTAGTATCATAACCTATTTCTAGAACCATAAGGAAAATACTAATCCACCAAAATAAACTCCTAACACAAAGAAATTCTCAACCAAGATATCTACACTCAACTACAAGAAAATTCCCACTGTACTGGTGGTACCTAACTAAAAGTGGTCTTATAAAATTTCTCACTCCTGGGATTTGTGTATATAAGACACAAAACTAAAGCACATATACTTAGGTGAGAAACATTCCATGCTTTTAAAACACTCAAAGCACAAATGACAAATGACAAAAGTGATTTGGTTACCAAGAAAGATGTAATCATACTCGAGGTGTTCGATCTAAGTGATCAAATTATGGTAGGAATCTCTCATTTATGACTCAATAACTATGCTGAGCACCTACCTACCCAAACATTTTATATAACCATTACCAAAGAGACACTTTAAAAACCAACCCTTTAACAACTCTAAGGGGGTACAAATGCTCTTAAGGTACACACTTAATGTACCACACACACATTCATAATTCTCTTTTCTGATAAATAGAAAGATACAAAATTGTTAATGGACTCATTAGGTCTTAGACTTCGAGCCACAAATTTGATACCACATGTAACAAACTCACTAAGTACTAATTAGAAATATGCAATTTTTTATTTTTCAAATGCATATACTAAAAATAAATTACACCACAAGAATCTAAGCAGTCATCATACAAAATACTCTAAGAGTGATAACTATAAATAAGCACGTGACATCTAATAGTCACTAATCACTATCAATATATGAAAATGCATCTTCTTATAATCATAAAAAGTAATTATAAATAACTAGCCTCAACTGGTATAATACATTACTGTCAATCCATAGTAAATAGGTAATTACAATTCTTCATGATAATGCTTCCAATAATAAATACAATATAATACAATGTATAAAAATAAGATACAAGGCTTCCCAGAGCATGATTTCTCCAATCTCTCTAGTATCTATGGCAATCTCAAGAGTCGTCTCAAAAGTAGTACTACTATGGGGAGGGAGAGCATCATCCAATCACTTTTCCACACCAATCATAGATGAACAATCTCTCACACTAATACCATAAAGGAATGGACCTCCCTTCATATATGAGTAGATAATGATGACGTGGGAATCTAAAAAAACAAACAAGTACCCATGTGATATATGATTTTTAAAACTAAACATGCAGTGTATCATAGAAAACCCACTCTATTACAAGATATCACACAAATATGTAAATCATACTTCTGAAATGATAATGTCTCACTAAACATAATTAATAGTGATCTATAAATCAAACTAACTCATACACATCACTTGATCCAATTGCCTTCATTTGGAATTGTGATGCTAGTAAGTCAGTAAAGTCCATCTCACTCTTTACTCTGTATCAACAAAACAAGTTTTGATAACATAATTTAACCCCAAGATTCATTCAATTTACATCCTACTAGCAATCACACCACATAACACGTTAAACATAGGAGTAATCAAAGTATACATTTATTTGGTCAAACGTATGAATGATACTTACATTATTTTTTATTCCATACTAGAAATAATGACTATAATTTTTACCACCTGGGTAAAAATACACATTTAACTGCAGATTCTAACTACCACAATTAGTTTCCAAACATACTACACCCCATGATAACCCATATTACCATAGTATAATATTTTAAGATATAAATCCTAGTTTTCCACAATTAGTCAAATAAAATAGTATTAAATACATAGAAACATAAATTTATATTCAAGCAACTAGATATAACAAAATAAATAATAGTTTCCATGAAACACATAATATTCCATCCTTGCATTTGTTACACTTTTAAAGGTTGTAAGCATGATACATAATGTTCTACTGAATATCAAAACATATTATTGTTAAGGTGTGGAGCTAAAAGCTTCAACTATTTGCAGACACAAGAGAGGATGCTGAAGAACCAGAGGAACCGGCGTCAGTAGTATAACCGACGTCGGTCACAGACAGTGGAGAAGGAGACCGGCGACGACAGACAGTCGGCCGATGTCAGCAGCACCAGACAAGCAGGGACCGGCGTCGGTCGCCTGTGTATTTTCGGAACTGCTGTTGACGAATAGTCAATTAAGTGAAGCGAGTGTTTGCATGTCAAGCGACTAATTATAGTCACGAGCTGCATGTCTAATTATTGTAACTAGAGTTTTATTTTTGTAAGCATGGGATCCTATTTAAAGACCCATAAGGCATGTATTGTAATTATTCTAAGGCAAGTAAAAGCATTGAAGCTAGCAAGGTCAAGGAGATCAACTGAAGCATTCAAGGAGGGATAGCAACTCAGGCTTTAGAGTTGTGTTGAGCAAGAGAGAGAGGGAAGAAGGTCTTGAGGTGTGGCAAGCCTTTGAGGTGGAGGAAGAAATGGCATCTTCCTTATTGTATTTTCTTCTAGTAATATTGAATACAAGAGTGTGTCTCTCAAATTCTTTGTTATCTCAAGTTTCTAGCTACTTTATCATTCTAGTTTAATTCCGTGTTTAATTGCTTATACGAGAAGTAATCATATGTGCTCTAATTGTTAGAGCTAGATCCCCTGACAAGTGGTATCAGAGCTACGGTTTGCAGGAAGCAGGGTATTGTTTTTTGATTACAGGTCATTCACAGGGTTTTTTGATTGAGTGGGAGTTCAACAATGGCAGAAGAAAGTAGGCTACGAATGGAGAAGTTTAATGGCAAGAATTATCAACATTGGAGGATGCAGATTGAGGACTATCTGTATCAGAAGGATTTGTACTTACCATTGGGTGGGGTTGCATGCAAGCCCACAGATATGAAGGATGAAGAATGGAACGTTCTTGATCGGAAGGCTCTCGGTTCCATAAGGTTGAGCCTTGCATCGTCTGTGATTTCTAGCTTATCACAGTGTAAGACAACGGAAGAGTTGATAAAGTCCTTGGCGAATTTATACGAAAAGCCCTCGGCTTCTAATAAGGTATATCTTATGAAGCAGCTATTTACTTTGCAAATGCAGGAAGGTGGATCGGTACATACTCATCTCAGTGATTTCCATGGTTTGGTAAACCAACTAGCTTCAGTCAATATTGTTTTTGATGATGAGGTAAAGGCTCTCTTGATTTTATGTTCTTTGCCTGAAAGTTGGGATGGTATGGTTATGGTAGTAAGTAATTCTGCATCTGCTTCTAAAATCTGAAAAGTTGGTGATGTTGTGAGTGTAATCTTGAATGAAGAAATACGCAGGAGAAGCACAGGTGAATCATCAGGGAATGCTCTAAGTGCAAAAAGCAGGGGATGGCAAAGGGAGAAGGTTGAGCAAGGGAAATCAAGGTCGGGAAGGAGATCCGAGTCCAAAGGTATTACCTGCTGGTTTTGTGGAAAGAAAGGACATACAAAGAAGAAGTGTTGGTTGAGAGATAAAGAGAATCAACATGCAGGTATGGAAGAAGCAAAGGATGCAAATATTGTGATGCAGGATGCTCTCATACTTTCTTCGAATAGTCAGGTAGGATCATGGATTTTAGATTCTGGTTCATCTTTTCATGCATCCCCAAACAGAGATTTGTTCTATGAGTATGAACAGAGAGACTTTGGAGTGCTCTATTTAGGGGATGGTACGCCTTGTCAGATAGTTGGCAAAGGGAAAGTGCAGCTGAGATTGCAGATTGACAACACATGGGTGTTGAAAGAGGTCATGCATGTTCCAATTCTGAAGCAGAGTCTGATTTTTGTAGGAAGGTTGGGAGATGAGGGATGCACAATAACCCTCACAACAGATTCTTGGAAGGTTACCAAGGGAGCACTTGTTCTAGCAAAAGGTAAGAAAGTAGATACTCTTTATCTGTCTACTTGTATTACTGATTCTACTTCTGGTGTAGATTCAAAGATGTGGCCTAATAGGCTTGGTCACAAGAACAAGAAGGGAATGGAAGTTCTTGATTCAAAAGGTATGTGTTCAAATTTGGAAAGCATAAATACAGTTCATTGCAGAAAGAGGAAATTTGATGCTTTTGATAGGAACAAAGAAGCCTTGGTGTTTATGGAGGAGATGAAGGATAGAGATCAGTCACAGGGGCTGAATAAATCTGAGCAGGGTAGCATGGATAGAGGTTTAATCCAAGAAGAGCTCGCGCATGAAAATTTCATCACTTACAGGAACACATAGACACCGATGTCGATCGCTTGGCACCGATGTCAGTCATCCAGATACCGACATCGGTCATGTGCAGACCAGCAGGGTCGATAGGTTGGACTAGAGAAGTCCGACGTTGGTCATAAGGACCGACGTCGGCAGGAGGGACACCGGCGTCGGCAGGAGGGACACCGGCGTCAGCCAGGGAAATGACGTCGGTAGTTAGGGTCAGTGTAGGGAAACGACGTCGGTAGTCAGGGTCAGTGTAGGGAACCGACATCGGTCGGGAGCAGACTGGGAGATGGCCTAGATCGGTCACTAAAATGGATGTTGGGTGAATTAATAAGTCTCAAACACCCATGTGGAGGTTAAGAAAGGTATGTGAACCTCATATTCGTTGTTCACCTTCTTTATATTGCTTACTGATAGTCATGAACTAGGAAGATGGAAGAAGCAATGCAGGTAGAATCCAGAAATAGTGGGAGCTTGGCATGGATGAGGAGTGTGAGTCCTTGGAGAACCAAACAGGTATTTTTTGGTAGTGTTGTCAGCTGGAAGGAAGCACTGGATAGAGGGATGGATTCCCGTTTTAGAGAAGAGAGTGGATGGACACATGAGACAGAAGGCTATGGTATATGGCCTTGATTATGCTACAGAACAATGGAGGTTTGACCATTGTATTTTATCTTTACCAGGTTGGATAATATTAGCTACATTATCCTGTTACTGTATTGTGTTACTTGTTGCAGGGTTTCATATACAGGGAGTTTTCTGAGCTAAGGGTAGAGTTGGTTCAGAAGTATGTCATGGAGAATTTGGGAGCAACAAAATTCTTGTGGCATAAGATACAGGTATTGCATCACAGGTTTGCGTGGTGGTTGGTCTTCAAGAGTGACTTTGAAGAGGGATACAGAGCCTATAGAACAAAATAGATGGTGTACAAGTACAGGTACAAGTTGCAGCTATTTATCTCCAAGTGGGAGATTGTTAAGGTGTGGAGCTAAAAGCTTCAACTATTTGCAGACACAAGAGAGGATGCTGAAGAACCAGAGGAACCGACATCGGCAGTATAACCGACGTCGGTCACAGACAGTGGAGAAGGAGACCAGCGACGGCAGACAGTCGGCCGATGTTGGCAGCACCAGACAAGTAGGGACTGGCGTCGGTCGCCTGTGTATTTTTAGAACTGCTGTTGAGGAACAGTCAGTTAAGTGAAGCGAGTGTTTGCATGTCAAGCGACTAATTATAGTCACGAGCTGCATGTATAATTATTGTAACTAGAGTTCTATTTTTGTAAGCATGGGATCCTATTTAAAGACCCATAAGGCATGTATTGTAATTATTCTAAGGCAAGTAAAAGCATTGAAGCTAGTAAGGTCAAGGAGATCAGCTGAAGCATTCAAGAAGGGATAGCAACTCAAGCTTTAGAGTTGTTGTGTTGAGCAAGAGAGAGAGGGAAGAAGGTCTTGAGGTGTGGCAAGCCTTTGAGGTGGAGGAAGAAGTGGCATCTTCCTTATTGTATTTTCTTCTAGTAATATTGAATACAAGAGTGTGTATTGTCTCTCAAATTCTTTGTTGTCTCAAGTTTCTAGCTACTTTATCATTCTGGTTTAATTCCATGTTTAATTGCTTATACGAGAAGTAATCATATGTGTTCTAATTGTTAGAGCTAGATCCCCTGACAATTATTCATAGTAATAACCAACACACATACATATATGTAGCTGTGTGTCTAGACATAACAAATACAGTATGTACCATTCAGGTATAACATACTTTTATATTGTAGTACTCTATGACATCTCATAAAATCATAGATCATTGTTTATGAGCATCTTACTCAATCATGAACAAGCAATCTTACACTTATAATAATAATCAAGCAAGTATGTGATTATACCACCTAGACATACTCTAGATTATACTACAAATTAATAATTAGAAGAAACATAATCTCTAGGCACATCATAGTGCACTAGTTTATGCTATAAAAGTCTAAATACTTATACATATTAATACTCTTATAATATAAATTGCACACAAATTTTCAATACTATCTTCATATATATACTAACAGTCAACTTTCATTCAAATGACTAGATTTGATACTTGAATCAGCAGATGAATGGATTAATTTATAGGGATTTTGTGTTTAGAAGGTGACCCTACCATTTACGACTATCGACGCTCACCACTATAGGTTGTTGGTCGAGCTAAGGTGATCGTGCCCTAGCCCGATCCTCTTGTTCTTTCTTGGCCATGCCAGGGTGGGGAGTGAATATGTTTTGGGGAAGTCTGGGGCTACATTTTCATCAGAGCAAAGATTTTTTTCATTGGCATCGGTGCATCCTTTTCCCTATGCATGTGAGGGTTTTGTCCCTAGTTGGAGGCCATAGGTGGGGTTATTGTACCTACTTAGTTGGGTCTACAGTTTGAAGGCAGTGCTGGGTGGTGGGTTAGTTAAACCCTTGTGGTGGTTCTTTCTCTCGGAGGCCTGCTTGCTCGCTTTGGTCTGGCTAAGTGTCAATGCCAATTGGGGAGTCTTCAGGGGCTTGTCCCAACATGGATTATCACTCAACGTGGTTGGTGCAAATTTTACTTCACATGCTTCAAAGGTTTCCAATAATAACTTGTTCTCACCAGATCTGGCACTGGTTGGTTCGGGTTTGTTTGGTGGTACTCATATTACAAAGATCAATGGTTGTCTTGAGTGTTATGAAGAGAGGCCAGAATTGGTTATCCCACTAGAGATGATTGTAGAAGATATTGAATATTATTTGAAGCATGCTTTGCTATGCAATTTTATGGAGATGCGGGTTTCATTATAATTTCTTGAAGCATGGACCCAATGGACTTGGATGCCTGAGGGAGAAATGGAGGTTATGCTTTTAGCAAATAGCTTTTTCATGGTTTCATTCAATTGCTTGGTAGACTGCAACAAGGCCTTTGAAGGAGGCCCCTATTTTCATAATCAAATTGGCTTATTTATTAAACCTTGCCATGCGGGCTTCAATCCTACTAAAGATCTTTTGAACCAGGTTCTGGTGTGGGTTCAGCTTCCAAGGTTTCTTGTGGAATGTTGGTAGGAGGATGTTTTACATTTGTTGACTTCGATGTTAGGAAAACCAGTTGGTACTTCACAATAGACTAAAGTTAAAAAGATGATGACTTTTGCTCGTATCTGTGTTAAGATTGATTTAAGTAAACTTTTGCTAAATTTGGTGGATATGTGTGTGGGTCCTTACTCTTGGGTGCAATAGTTGGATTATGAAACTCTTCCTTTTCAGTGTCGTCTCTATCATGAATATGGTCATTTGTAGAGAAGATGCCCAAAGGCTAAGCCTGTGGATTCCCAACCTTCTCAACCTCCTCGTAATCCCCCTAGGGTTGAAAAGGGGAAGGAACCCATTCTTGGTGATGTGGATGGGGCTGATGATTTCATTCCTGTCAAGGCTCAAAATAGGAATTGAGGTCAAAAGAGGACTTTAAAGGAAAGGTAGGAGGAAGATTCTTTCAATAAATTTGAAGTTTTAGATGATCTCAGCCAACAAGAAGTGAATCCAAGCTTGATGAATCTGGATCAGGGTGCTTTGGGTACAGGACATGAGGGCCTTATTTCCCAAAGCTACTCAAGGTTTGTAGGATAATAGGGCTTTGCAAATGGACATTGATGTTCAAATAAAAGTCCAGGTGGAATCGGTTCCTATTATAGTAGGGAAGAAGGGTGGTGAGGATGGATATCCTCTTGTCTCAAATACAGGTACTGAGGGGTTAAAGATTAATAAGTCTTCTTCTCATTTGGGTCTTCTTCAAAAGGATCAAAAAAAGGGGCATGGGAGAAGTCTTCCAAGCTTGGTAGAAAAAAGGATTTGGAAAAGATTAAATTAATAGGGGAAACTTTGGTAGAGTCAGGGTCTATTAAGACTCTTGATTCTCATTTTTTGACCCCCTTGAAATGATCGTTCTATCCGAAAATATAAGGGGCTTGAACAATGGCCCTCGACAAAAAATTGTTCATGATTTGGTTAGAAGTCAATCTCTTGATGTTCTTTTCCTGCACGAGACTAAGTTATTAGTGGAGTGTATGTTTGCTTTAGTGCCTAAGTTGTGGGGGAGTGGAGAGTGCTAGTGTATTGGTGCTCAAGGGTCTATGGGGGGAGTGGCTTGTTTATGGAATCCTCAAAAGATATGCCCTCTTTGGTGGTTATCCTTTCAGTCTTCTATCTCTATGATTGCATCTTGTTTTGAGATGGGGGAGTTTGTTCTCTTCTCCAATATTTATGCACCTACTAATCTTTAAGGTAAACAACTTTTGTGTTCCTATATCTAGTTTGTCTGAAGCATGGTTCCTCTCCATCTGTGGATAATCGCTAGAGACTTCAATGCTATTTCTGAGTTGGATGAGAAGTAGGGTGGTATTGCGAGGCTTGAGCCTTCTATGTTGCTACTTTAGGATAATATCTTAGCTTTAAATCTTGTAGATATCAAGCCCATTAATGGCCAATTTTCTTGGAACAATCAAAGGATTGGGAATAACTGCATTGCAAAATGACTTGACTGCTTTTTGGTTTCTTGCTACTGGGTTGGTGGGTTATGGTGTTTTAGCTCAAAATTTTTGGATTGGAGGGGTCAGATCATTAGCCTATCAAGCTAGCTATTTCTTCAGCTTATGTACCTCGATATCCTACTTTCAAGTTCTAGCTTATATGGTTGTGTGACTCCTCTCTTAATGACTATATTGTAGAGTGGTGGAGGTATGGTAGACCTGCTTATGGTATAACAATATATACTTTTGTTAAGTTACTTCAATTTGTCAAGTATCAGTGTAAACATTGGAATCGACAGTGCTTTGGAAACATTTTCCATGATAAGACACCCAGGCTGATTTGGATGGTATTACGAGGTTGATTAGGGAGGATGGAGTGAATGAGGACTTGTTATGGGAAGAGACTAGGGCTTTGAAAGCACTGAAAGAGTGTGAGTTATGAGAGGAGGTTTTTGGGAAACAAAAGGCTCAAATTGAGTGACTTCAGGAAGGGGATAAAAATACTACTTTTTCTTCAACTTAGTGAAAGCCAGGAGACATGGCAATTCTATTTCTACTCTGGTGAATGACAGGGGTGAAACTCTTTCTTCTTTTCATGAAATTAGACGTGAAGCTAAGCAATATTTTGCTTCATTATTCAGGGAGGACTCGCAAGGGGGTTCTGATGAGGAAGTTCAGGTCCTTTCTTGTATCCCTTCTTTGGTTTCTAGGGAGACGAATGAACAACTTATGAGTGATATCTCGATTGAGGAGCTAGAGGGGATTGTGTTTCAAATGAAGAATGGGAAAGCTCCTAGCCCTGATGGTTTCTCAATTGCGTTATTTCAATAATTTTGGGAGATTATCAAGTTGGACTTGTTGGCAGTTGTTTAGGAGTCTCATAAGAATAAACAAATGTTACGGGCCTTAAATTCTACCTTCCTTTCTCTCATCCCAAAGTGCGAGGGGGTGGATAGGTTAAGTCAATTTCGACCTATCTCTCTTTGCAATGTGATTTATAAAATTATCTCTAAGTTGATTACTAATAGGCTGAAAAAGTGGCTTAAAGTGTTGATTTCTAAGGAACAGAGTGGTTTTGTGGCGAGACATCAGATTTTGGATGGGGTTGTTATCACAACTAAAACCATTCACTCTATGGCTAGCTCCAAAGATAAGGCAATGTTCATCAAGCTTGATATGGCTAAGGCTTATGACCACGTTTGATGGTCCTTCCTTCAGAAGGTTCTTGGTGATTTTGGTTTTGGGGATGAGTGGATTTATTGGGTTATGAGTTGTGTTACTTCGGTATCCTTCTCTGTGTTAATAAATGGTGAGCACTCTGAGCTTTTTGGTGCCTCTCAGGGTCTGTGACAAGGTGATCCCCTCTCTCCTTAATTATTTATTCTTCTTGTTGAAGGTTTGGGATGCTTGATAAGAAGGAATGTGGAGTTAGGTTTTATTCAAGGGCGGGGGTGGGGAGGTGGTTTACCTCCACAGTCTCAATTGCAATTTGTGGATGACACTACTTTGATGGGTATGGCTACAATTAGGGAAGCTTTGAATATACACAAGGTGTTGGATTTTTATCTGGTAGCTTCAGGCTAATTAATTAATGAATATAAGTCTTCCATCTTTTTATTCAATATTCCAGGTTCCATTTAGAGGAGAATTGCTCATATCTTGAGATTTCAGACTGGGGTTCTCCCTTTGACCTATCTTGGTATTCCCATCTCTGTTGGAAGACTTCCCAGGGAGTCTTGGTAGAATATTTTGGATAAATTTCATGTGAAAGTTAATCATTGGACCCATCATTAGTTGTCCTTTATGGGTCGTGTTCAATTGCTCAAGTCTATGGTGCAGGCCCTCCCCACTTATAGATGTATGATTCAGGTGGCCCCTTTGGGCTTTGTTAGGGAATTAGATTCCTTAGCAAGATAGTTTTTATGGGCTGGTAGCTTATTGTCTTCTAATGGAGCCTTGTCAGATGGGACATTGTTTGTAGCCTGAAGTAGCTTGGCGGCCTTGGGTTAAGGCAGTCATTTTTGTTAGGGATGGCACTGGCTGCTAAAGGGTAGTGGTAGTGGTGTGTGGAGTAGGATGGGATTTGAGCGAGGGTATTAACACAAAAATACTTCTCAAGGGTCCCTCAAATTGATATTCCTCATTATCCCTTGGTGGGAAAAGGCTCGGTGATTTGGAGTACACTCAAGAAAGGGGCTGCTCTGATTAAGGATGGCTTATTTTGGATTTGTAAAAGAGGGACAAAAGCTCATTTTTGGTCTGATTCTTGGGATGGTTTTCCTCCCATTATTTCTTAGTTCCCTAATTTGGTAACTCTGTGCCAGAGGTTCTGTGAGGTAGGATGGTCAAGGGTGAGTGACTTCAAGTCTTTTTCTTCTCATGGGCAGCTGGTGGTGGTGAGATGGAAGAAACCTGATGAGTGGCCTATTATTGGTATGGAGGAGAAGTGTGTTGATCTTCATAGTATCCTTTCTCATAGGCACTGTAGCTTCCTCTAGGAAGGGATGTTCTTTCTTGGTCTCGTAATCCTAAGGGTGTCTATACTATTGCTTCTAGATATCAGGTGTTGTTATCTCACCAGATGGATGGGGTGGAGGTTCACTAGTGGAAGAAAGTGTGGAATAAGCTTTCTTGGCTGAAGTGTAACTGCTTTATTTGGACTTTGGCTTAGAATAGGTGCTTGACATGGGATAAGATTCAGAAGCAAGGTTTTCAGGGTCCTTCTATGTGTGTTTTGTGTGGATGTGGAGAGGAGGACTCCTCTCACTTGTTTTCTATTGTCCCATGACTCTATAGATTTGGCATTATTGGTGGGAAGTTTGGAAAAGACCCTGTGTTCATGCATCCTCTCTGGAGGATTTTTGGAATAGTCTAGGTAGACCTCCTTCTATGGCCTCTTTCTTGCAAGATGTGTGGTATCTTGGGCCTTCTTTCACACTCTGGCAGATTTGGTTGGAATGAAATCGAAGAATATTTCAAGGAGAGAAGTTGTTGATTCAACAAGTTTGGCACAAAATTATGGGTATGACTTGGGGGATGGTGGAAGCTAAGTGTGATGTGGTGTTCCCTTTGGAGAAAGGGGATGCTGAGTTAGTGGATATATTGGGTATTTAGTGGTTGTCTCTAGCTTCTGCTTGTGTCAGGAGAGGAAGGTAGGTGAATAAGAAATTTCAAAGGGTGGGGAGTTGGCTACCCCCTCTGGCTGGCATTCTAAAGCTCAATACTAATGGTTCTTCAAGGGGTAATCCTGGCCCTACTGGGATTGGTGGGGTTGGCAGGGATTTTTCAGGATCGGTGGTTTTTTTTTGTTCATGAAGGAGTGCAGACTAACAACCTTATGGAAGGTTTGGTGATCCTCTACGCTTTGGAGAAGGCTTATGCTTTGGGATGGTGCAAGGTTATCTGTGAGTCTGATTCACAGGTTTTGACTAACTTGCTAAATAAATAGAAAGTATCTGACGTTAGTTGGCAGGTGGCTATGATAGTATAATAGATTTTGCAGATAAGTTCTTTGATGGAGATGGTGTCTTTTGTCCATATCCCAAGGGAGTGGAATAGGGCAACAGACTATTTGGCTAAGTGGGCCTCTAAGCATTTAGATGGCTGGAAGATTGATGAGTGGGAGTAGGTTCCACATGAGCTCTGACATGACTTGGAGAGGATTCTTGCTGAGGATGGGAATGGTATTGGTGAAGGATAATGTTGTTTCAATCTTGGTTTGATTGTTTCTTATGGATTCTTGGGGACCTGGCCCTTTGATGTTTTGTAATGATCTTTTCTATTTTTCAATAAAGTTTTTACCCTTCTTATTAAAAAATACTCTTACAATATAAATTGCACACAAATTTTTAATACTATCTGCATATATATACTAACAGTCATTCATGATACAAGTCAAGGTTTTACAAGATTTTGACAATTAGTACTTCTATGAACCTTTAATATATCACCTAAGTGCTACAATCATTTAGACCTCTCTAGACATCAATATTCTGTTCTTGTTAATTACTGTTAATTTTTAACATAGAAGAAAATAATCTCTAACTTTAAACCACCATATAAGACATTCACAAAGTTATTTTTATGTGTTTATACTCTACACAGTCTATGTATTTCATCTTTATATGATGCTACAGATTTGACCTTGTCACCATGTTAGCATAACACTACTGTGGTATAGATATACTACTTGGTCTTTACTAGTGTTCGAAGCATAGCCATAGTATATATTTAGATCATATAATTATATCAATCATGGATATAGTATTAATCATTTAGGAGTATAGTAATATTACAACAAAAATGTCTATCTTTGCCATTGATTACACAAATTTTAGCGATATTCATAACTATACACCACTATTCATCTCTCTAATAATCATGTACATGTATGTACATCCATCTACTAGTTTATAAAATATTATCTTCCACAAAGTAATCATACATTACTTGGCTAAAGTGAATGTATATGAGTGTGCTATCATAACTATGCATTTAATCCATCAAATGCATTTAATATAAACTCATACATAATGATATTTCATATATAATGAATATAATTGTTTACTATTTAAATATTCTACCATCGGGACATGAATCATATCAATTTCATAATTATTTAAACATTACAAGAATTCATTAAAATCTTAATCATAAGCATATATACACCATAGCTAACTTTATACAATAATCTAAGCATCCCTATAACCAATTCATATAGGTAATGTTCAATTGATAACAATTAATTATATACAACTATTTTTGGCATACAAGTTCCCAAATTTGCTACAAGGTTTTTTCGTCCAACTATCCTATATCTCTAATGTGATATAAGAATTCACTTACTAGTTATACACAAAAATCCCATATATGTATACTATATTAAATGTTTTAAGCTTAGTTTAAAAGAATTATAAAACAAAAGATATATTTATTACAATCAAATACTAAACTTCACTTCATAAGTTGTTAACTCAATTGAATGTTCATGAATCCTTCCCAAGTAATTAACTCTTGTTCAGCCTATCATAAGCAATACTAGTTTCCATTTACAACAAGCAGACTTCCTCATTGACGCATGAAATCCATACACATATAGTAATATTGGTTCGACCTAGTCCGCTAATGATATTAAAATATGCATGTAGTCAAGTTGGTTTAATCAATATGCTTATGAATGACAAGTTACAAGGTTGAATCTTGATGACACAAAGCTGAAACTAGCTCTTATAAAAAATAAACTCGTGTTTGAACCACATTATGGAAATTTGAGGCAACAATAAAATGCAACTCTAAATTTGATTCATCGTAAAGAGGAAACGTATTTTTAATCATAAACTTGCCATTTCTTTTCTAAATGGAGCATATGGGCTTCCATATCATCGATTTTTTTATCCCTTGAGAATAAAAACATATAAATTTGTGTTTATACGTATTATGTAACCAATTACATATTTAATTGTCTTCAATTAGAACATACACCACCAAGAGATCGACTTAGTATATTTAATATAGTGTCTTCTTTTCTAACTATACATGCATATTACATATAGGTATGCAGATTCACCTTAAGAAGGGATTTGCATAAATATGCTCCACATTAAATTTATATAGTCCAGTAATTTTCTAAATCCTTAGCTAAATATTAAGCTCAATCGATCCTATTCATCACTATACCTACCATTTTCTAAAATGACTTGTCTATTTCTCTTTTTTTGGTATTAAAAGCTTAATAACACAAAATTTCGTTTCATTTCTCCAAATCGATTTCTACCGTTAACCAACCTATATATATATATATAATTTACAATTAGAGTTTCTTTCTACCTTATCCAACCTATCAAGGAAACGGTCTTAACAAAAAACACAACGTGCAGGAATCACAAACCTAGAAATAGAAGTAGCTTGTCCCTTCTTCCCAACCTTAATTTCATAATCTGCTATCTATGTCATTTTACTTTCTTCTTTCCACCCTTTTCTTTTTGATCCATCTGTACCATGCCATGTTGTACTCATCTCTTCACTTAATATAATCTCATTCTTTAAAGAGTCTTTTTCCATGCATAATCCACCTCCTTTAGCATTTAGTTCTCAATCAAATATCAACAACTTAATTTGAGAGTTATTGATTTCATATATCATGCAAGTTTAAATCTTTTTCTCAAGGCCGTGTTAATTAATAGCTTAAGTCCACTTATATTTCAAAAGGATAATTTTAGACCTTCAATTCTCAATGTATTCTATGCAAGGGACTTATGTCTTAAGTTAGCATTATCTTGATAATTAAATTTCCTTAATTTTAATTGTAATAGGTAATTATCTCTTTGAAGGATAAATCCAATTGAATTAATAATTTAATTTATAGCATAAGACTAATGCCACTTACATTTAAATCCTTTAGCTAATGGTTAATTTCATAATGCAACTATTGGCATTAACTCAAAAGTTTAACTACATTTTAAGTTGAGTAGTAATGCAACCATGGCAAAATCAATAACCAACTTTCGACCGCAAAGAGAATCCTATCACACATTATAATATTTCATCACACACATAAATGTTATATTAATGCTATTATTGTCATTATCTAATCATAGATTTATACTAATGCCTTGACTATTTATTATAAATACATCAAATCAAGACAATGACATTTACCGAATATCATTTAAACTAGTCATGTGTCAGACAACCAGTTTAGTGTAAGCATCAACAACATGATCATAAAATAATATTGTATGAGTAAATCTATGCACTACAATCATACATGAGATCACATACAATCATAACATCATAATCATAATTAATCCATTATGTAATTAATCAACATATCACTATCCCATAACCAGTATATGTCATAAAGCTCAATCCAAGCAATAACAATCTAATGATAACCATAATAATCCATAGATTCAAAGGTTATAAAACTTAGGGTGAAATTGGGATGTAACAAATACATAGAAGCTAATAAAAATATGTCTAAAAATTACATATAAGTATTGACATGAAGGATGAGAAAATAATCATCAACGAAATGACCATTTACCATCTAATTCTAAGTTTGTAAGAGAGCAATTAATTTAACCAACTCTCTAGTGATGTAGTTAAAAATGAAGTAACCTATGCTCTCAAATATCAGGGAGTTGTGTCATTTTTTATTGGCCTCATGAATGGTTTTCACCCTTTCCACTACCTACTTGGAGCGAATGAAGGAGAAAAACTATTTATAATGTTAGTATCATATTTTTAAATATTACATATGATCACAAATTTTGGCACTAAGATCTCAATAAGTATCCTCAACCTTAAGCTTATGACACCATGCAAACACTTCCTTTTGTAGGTACTCATTAAGAGGAGACCCATTAAGATCATGTGAAGCTTATAGATATTCACAATATGATGCATTTTAGGTTTTACAGTGAAACTGGCCCTATCCTCAGTATAGATATAGAGGAATTCGATAGTTTGAGAGAAGGAAAACTCCCACCATTCAATCCAACTAGATACACCATCAAAGAAAAGGGAAATATATCATATTTTGATGATATGGGCATGAGTCCCCTCATATTGGAGGTGAGATGTGTTGAGATAAAATTAGGATTTGGATTTTTTACTTAAGGTACAAACCATTCAATGTCGAACCTAATGGGGGAGTGATGTGAAAGAATAACTCCTAAAATGACATTGACTTGGTGATAAAAATTCCTAGCAAAGGTGAATAGGTTATGCTCTATAAAAAAGCACTATATCTAATCTTTTCACCACCTTGTCTAAAGTTGGACCAAGTAAACCAAGGGGTGGTTGGGATCTGTCGTTGGTTGGGATTTGACAACCCAAGTTTGTTGCACATATAAAACCTTACCTCTCATTTTCCATTACATCACCACATCAAGATGAGCCCCTCTTTTCTTCCCTAATTCAATCATATTGAAGTCTCCACACATAATCCAATTGGAATTCGAAAGTGTGACCACAATATAATGCCAAAACATCCCCCTTTCAATTACATCATTAGAGGCATACATGTTGGAAATATTGAGGAACCAACCATCAAAATAAAAAATATTCCACATTAATTAATGTATGGGGTCAAACCCCCAACTAAAAAAGTGAGGATATAAACTTGGTGCAATAAGTGTCACAACTCCCCCATATTTTTTCTCATGATTGGACATCTAGAAAATAGATCCCAACCAAATAGATTTGATGCTTCTTACATACATAAATTTTTTATATTGTCAAAATACTGACAAGTATCCCTTAAATTTATTTGGGGACGTGTTAATATGACCTCACACACTCGAAGAATAAATTATCATTAGGAAACTTCAAAGTTCATGTTTGAATAATCATCCACCTTGTTTAAAGCAGAAAAGCCATTAAAAAAGTATGCCTTTTGATTTCCATGTATAAAATCACTAAGTGTAAAGTACATTGTTTTTCTTGCATATATCCACATCCTTGACTGTAGGTGATAGACTACAAGAGTGTTGAATTTTTTTTGTGTGATCAAATACCACCATTCTATCAACCGAGATTAATTCTTTTACCTCCAAAAAATGTTGTGATGCTTGAGAACATGTAACTTGACTCTCAGAACTTGAGAAATAACCACTGCTTGTGCGGTGTGGGAAATGGGAAATGCCACCTATACATCAACCTAACTGCTAGTTGTTAAAGAACCACTAATGGGTTTGTACACTATAATTCTTGATTTGTTCATTCTATGAGTTTGTTGGTTGATTTTTTTATTTAAGACTATAGTATACCCATATTCCAATGTAGACATACCTTTGTTCACCTTAGGAGAAGTTTTGGTTAGGGTTGATAGTTGTTAGTTGGTCATGAGAGGGAACTCACATATCATATGGTATGTGGCTTGACACCAAAATTAGGTGTTCAAAAGTTTGATGTGCAATACATGTTACTAGATACATTTGTCTCCTATTTTAATATCGATGGTTTCCTTGGGGTCCTTGGAAAGGTCAACCTCTATACACACTCATCTCTACAATATGGTTGCATAGAACTTATTTTGCACATGACATATGAACTAACCTAAAGGTTGGATTAATTGATCTATGAAACCCCAGAGGGGAAAAAAAGGACATGTAAACTCTATACAAATTGGTATTTTAAAGATTGGTTTGCTCAAAGACAACAAAATACCTAGACCAATGGGAAAACACGATTAGGGAATTTTTGGATAAACCAAGGGCCATGGTTGATAATGGCTTGGCAATGCTTAACATTAAAAAATTTAAATAGAAAAAACCTTTGGTTAGGTTTTGAACACTCTCAAGCTTAACACGTTTGGGATTGCTAAATATTATCCACCCATGTCTTGAACATACTCTTAGAGGGGATATGATAAAAAAAGTATGAAACCAAAGTAAAGTTTTCAAATCAATGCCAAGCTTGATCAAATTTAGGACATTCTAAAACCACATCTAGTAAGTAGTTACCTGGGAGGAGTTTTTCATTACCTTATGGAATACTTTCAAAATGAAATTCTTGACTCATTTTAGTGCCATTGTTATTGCTAATCAACGCTCCATTGGAAACACCCACATCAAATGATACAAAAGCCAAGGAATTGGGAATAATATAAACAAACTTGTAACCCAAGGGGCAATGAAATGGTGGTGTAGTGAAATAAATGCTACTTAATCAAGGCATCATGCTAAAAAAGAATGGAAGTATGAAAAAAAAGATAGAAAGGTTAGACCCTAGCAGAGAGACATTCAAAGGATCTTCTTTGTAGAATTTGAATGGTGGGAGAAGGTGAGGCTATGCTTTCATCCCTATGCTTCAAATTTGAGTTAACTGAATAAGTCACATTTGCATCTCCTTTCATGTGCTCTTCTCTTGATATGTCTTGAGAAGACATGGTTTCACAACCGTAGGAGAAGGGTTTTGAGTTAGGTAAGAGAATGTGATCACACCTTTTTTTGAGTCATTTTTTTGTAGAGAAGGAGAATGTGCGATAATGTTTTCTTCCTACTTTAAATATTATTTATTTATTTATTCTTATTACTATTATTTTTAAGTCGAACAAGATCTTGAATTAATTTTTTGAGATAGATACATATCATCTTATCCCATTTTTATCCCATTGTTATTATTTATTGTATCAGATAGATTCTCAAACTAAAGATGCTCCTCCATCATACTACATATCAAATGTTGATGTTTGAACATGTGACACTACTCGTCCATTTACAATTGTATAATGTTGAGCTTCAACTCAATACTCAATATATTGTAATGATGAAAAAATAAAATATTTTATCTTCTTTATTTGGTTATTTTCTCTCAAATAAAAAATATATGAATCAAATGTTAAATCTAACTTCTAAGAAAATAGAAGACATCTTTAAAACTTAATAAAGTGAAGCTGAATAAGATTTTTTTTGGTTTTTTAATTTTTTCTACCAAATAATTTATATATGAGATTCTTAAGAATTTAATGATCATATTTTTTCATTATCTTTACTATAATAAGCTAAGTCACAACCATCGCACATATCTTATTATAATAAATAATTTGTTTTTTAAAGAAAAAAGTTCATTAAAAAATAAATAGAATTGACTTTGCAAATCTTAATTTAAAGTAAAGCATTTATTGCATATAAATGAGTTTAATCCATTTTAAATATAAATTATAAGAAGAGAAGGGCTACCCTTTAGAGTATAATTAAGAGTGTTTGATCTGAGATTGGTTCAGAACATCTAATTTCATAAATAGATTGAAATACACTAAAATTCATATATTCAAGCATGGCAAATGTAAATTTATTATCGGAGGTGATCATCAAACCATTTGATGATACTAAGCACATAAAGTAACTGTACAATACCAACCAAGAGAATAATATAATTAAAAAAATTGAACATTCACTTTGAATGTTAAGAAATTTAAGATATTTTATTTAGAAAAATTGAAATAAAGATTGTTTAGTGGTTAGTTTTATTTTTTTATATTAAGAATTGTTTATGCTTGAATTTATATGTAAATTTATAATATAATTTTTTTTAATAATTTAAATTTGAAAATACAAATTTAATATTGTGTTTTTTTTATTATAATTTTAATTTGATTAATAATAGTTTTTTTGGTGAGATTTTTTTAAATTAATATTTAGTTAAATTAGAATTGAAATATAATCCATTTTAGTTGATAAATTATTGAATTTTTTTCTTTTGTAATACACATCTTTTTGATGGTGGTATTAGTCAAATGTTTAACCATGTTAAATACTCTGTCTAGTTGGACAATGAGAATGTCTTTTATGAGGTCAAAAAATATATTGTTGATAATATTGATGCCCTTTACTACTTTTATTTGCATCGATTTTAGATTTATAAAGACGTCACTGAGATTTTTTTTGGTAATATCCAACTATATATGGTCTTCTGCCACAATGGTGATATACTTCATATAACAGTCGAGAATTCTTGTTTAGATATAATTAAGTAATTGGAATCATATTCTGATTCCACTGAGACCTACAACCTTATTATAATAATGCATACCGATAAAAATAATACTAAAACATGAACTAACCACTATACAACCTTTATTTGAAATATACTTTCTTACACTTTTATGATTACTATTAAACCTTAATAATATATTGTAATTCAAATTCCCCACATCCAAAATGGTTTATCATGTAATTCAAGATTCAGATTACCACTCCACCAACTCCTTCAAATGGGTGAAAGAACATTAATAATTATTTGCCTAAAACTTAGAAACAAAAAGGGCACGAGGAATAGGGTAGAACAAGATGAGGCATCTATTTAACTTTAAATAAGGATCTCGCCTGTGGGAAAATATTTGATAGAAATAAAAAAATCCATTCAAAATAAATAGAAATTTATAGAATGCCTCCCATTTGAAAATATGATTAGTAGTAGAAATATTATCTAATTCCATTGTTATTCTCGGAGATGTGAAACTCTATCAACATTGGAAACCAACAAGTGTACACTGTAGATTAGTATGCAACTTTTATCGGGTGGGCTAGAACGTGATTATATTTTGTATTTTATATTCTAGAATTGGATGACATGTCAGACACATTTAAAATGTGTTTGCCTCTTTTCTCAAAATTATTGCAGGCACTTTTTTCAAAATCGATGTGACTGTTTCCTACAACATCTTATGTCGCATTTGTTCACAACTATTTTAGTATAATGATAAGGGAGTAGTGGAGACAATATAAGACTTCATTATAGAATGTGTAGTTTATAGTGATATTTATATCAAGTACAAAATTAACGTGAAAGTTGATAACTTAATTGAATTTTTTAAAGAGGTAAGGTTAAATAAAATAATTTTTCTAATCAAGATTAATTGTAGAAGAGTTAGCATCGAGAAGGAATAATATATTTTACAAGATTAGTATGACAATTCTTGTGTCAAGTAGTTGTGCTAGTACATAACAACTTTGTTGTAGTGCTTGGTCCCATAGATTGCTTGGTCTCGTGGACGTAATTAAAATCTTTTATTCATTCATTTCACGTTTATAGGTCCAGATTGCTCTAGAATTGCACTCATTCAGTCAAGATTTTTATAATTTTTACATTTACAACTCTAGATTTGCACTCATTCAATCAAGGTTTTTATATTTAATTGCTTCTCAAGAATTCTTACCTTATATTTGGGACAAAATTTTTGGGGGACGCTACCAAAATTGAGCCCGAGATCTCAAAAATGAAGGAAAATTGGAGGGAGTTTAATGGTCTCTGGACCTTGGAAGGACAAAATTAAGGGAAAAAATTGATGACATTGATGTCGACACAGGGAAAAAAGATTAATGTCCCCATGTTAATATTTAACTACACTACTCCTTAATACATTAGGGGAAAATGGCATGTAAATAATAATTTGGGAAGATCAACGATAATTTTGGTAGAGATGAACAAAATCGAGCCTCGTATTATCCATCAAGAAGTAAGTCCTAGAATCGTGTAAGATAGTGAAGGAAAGTTTTTAATTTATTGATATTACCATTAATGACTCCATATTTTTCGTAAAATATATCAGTCACATATTGAAGTTGTATTAAATATATATGTAAACATACTTTAAAAAATTTAATATTTATTTGTCAAACTTTATAATTATTAAAATAATATATATTTTAAACCTTTTAATTAAATAAATAAAAAATAAGATAACTAAAAAATGTTTCCTATAACCAAAAAAACTAATAACAAATTCATTGAATATGCCCCCAAAAAATAAAATGAAATAAATAAAATAAAATAATCAATAATAAATATTAATGTAGACAAACATCATTTTCAATTTACACTTCAAAGATTAATGCTCACCCGTAATATGTCATAGAGGACAAATTTAATTAATATTTCAACCAATGTACATTATTAATCCTAAAAGGGTAAGTAAAGGAATCAATTTTGTTTAACTTCTAATTAATCTATCTTTTTTTCATCAATCAAAATTTATTATTTTTTGTACATAAAATTATTTGCAATTTTTTTATAGTGAACTTGTGCGTTTTTTAATTGAAAATACAAAAAAAAAACCATTTATCATTATTTTGATTGGCTAAAATTGCATACATATTAAGGGGCAGATGACTAACATCATGCACAGTGCATGGAAAATAAATGCACTATCAGATAAATAGTTCACCACTATACTTTGTCTGCAAAATGCACATAAAAATATTAAACCAAATTGACAGGGGTTTCCTCCACTTGATGATAAAGATGTTTGGAGGCAAGCGAAGTATGATCAATAGTTTATCATGGATTTGCTTGAGGGGATGATGGATTTAATTTTTCAGTGCATTTATTCTTCATCATGTCTGCCCTAAGGTGAAGTTCATTTGGTGGATGGACAACGATGCCATGTTCATTGACATGGCCTTTGAGCGTCCCTAAGAGTGCTACAAGGACCACAACTTCGTCATGTAAAGGCAAAGAGATTGCAGGGGTCATACAATAAACATGAATAGCTTAACCAAACAAATATTTTGTCAATGTACCACACAAGAATGCAAGGTAAA
This sequence comes from Torreya grandis, assembly GCA_037957365.1. NCBI lineage: Eukaryota > Viridiplantae > Streptophyta > Pinopsida > Cupressales > Taxaceae > Torreya > Torreya grandis. Next base: position 1,217,418 of record JARHVA010001972.1, on the reverse strand, counting down.
GCTATGACATACTAATTCCTTAAGGGAAAGCAAGGAAACACCTGGAGTTTTCATTATGGTAATGGTTATTATAATATTTCCAATTTTTCTAAAACTGTAGCCCTACATACCAAACCAACAATCACCAAAATCCTACACAATAGTCAATTATGGAGAGGGTTGACAAAATGATCATAAAAATAGTCATGCCATCCTGAGCCTTCAGTATAGATTTATATGCACATGCGAAGGTATGTGTATATGGGTCGATACCCAACACACTTAACAACCTCTAAAATAGGTATTGCCTAATACATAGATTAATAGTTTAGAGACCTACCAAGGTGGAAAAATTAACGTGCATGACAAGAAAACACAATTCTTTCCACCTCCATAGTGCTACTTCCAACCATCCCAACATAGAGCATCTACAAAAAAAATGTAGCTTCTTACACATATGACAATGCATGGACAAGAACTTGAAGATCACATAATTTTTGAGATAGGGAACTAGAGTTGAAGGAGACTTCCACTTTTGTATTTCGACCTTCCAGGCTTTCGATCGCACAAATTCTTGTCATGTGGATTGATCTCAGCTATTAGAGATCTGTTTGAATATTGGCTATGCTCTTTAGTCCCACGGGATTCAAGTCTACTAGATGCTACCATATGGCATAATATCAGGACCTCAAAGACTTGGGGGAATTAAATATTTTATGGCTTCTGAGGGCTCCATATCAATGTGATTGTGCCACGTGGTGTGATCTCAACGACTCAAGCGCATCAAAAAACTTAAAGTTGTTCAATATTTTGAGGGCTTCGAGTTAACACGATTGCACCACATGGCATGATATTGATGACTTGAGCACCTCTCAAAACTTAAAGTTATTCGGCCTTCCAAGGGCTCTGGGTCAATGTGATCATGCCACGTGGTGTGATCTCGATAACTCGAGCAATTATGTTGTCTATTTTGGTTGCTAAGAAAAATCCAATGCTTGCAGCATGGTTTACTACCCTTTTTTAATCCACATTGAAATCAAGATCAAGAAAATGTTTTCTTTGAGTTCAGGAAAAAAAATGCTTCTTTTTCTTCTTCTAACTACACAACAATTGGTTGAAGATTCAAAATTAAAGAGCATTGTAAACATATTGCTAAGAAGCACAACTCTATTTTCAACTTCCCTCCCTATTGTGCTTTTACTTGGTGAAGACTACTTTGATTTAGCATTCTCACTAACTCTAGACCTAGTTGAGTGGTTTGCTCTCTACCCGCTAAATTTAACAAGACTGCTAAGGAAAAATTAAAACTTAAAGCCAAGAAATATGAATGTTTTCCATCTCTATTGTAATTATTTAGGACTACATTTAAAGCTAGTACTATATAATTTTTGAGAAACAAATTACTACACATTAGCTACCATTTGGCAAGAAAACTCCCTATAAAATCTAAGATGGTGGTGCGAACTTTTAGGTGCTATTCAAAGTCTCCTACTAAAAAAACATTGGTCAAATTTTAATGGTAAATATGATTTTTATGAATAATGGGAATGACATTCTAGTAATATAAATAGTTATATAAAAAACAAAACCAATGTTTGAAAAACAAAAACAAAAAAACTATTAGACAATATAAGCAGTGCTGAATTACATTACTTTAGAGCCTATGATTACAAACCACAAGACATTTGCCCCAAGCATTTGTCATTGTACCCACACTGATTGTCCAATGATTATACTAAAATGCAAAAAAAAGGTATATATAGCATTAGCCATTGGCACGAAGTGAAGCGTGATGCACAAACAGAGGTTTGCCACCACCATCAAACGTCGGAAACCCATAACGGTTCTGTGTCTCAAACCCTTTGACTCTAGTAGACTGTTTTCCTGCCATAATGGCAAATAAAAACTCAAAAGGAAATACCAAATTAACAAAAAAATAAGATTTCTCTAATAGAAAACGTTCACAACCAAACATATTGATTATTTTTCAAGGTTTAGTATGCCCATCCAAAAGAGGCATGTCCATATACCTATAACTATGCATCTACAAGACCCTGATAGTATGATTGACTTCCATTTTTGACCATCTATTCTGCCACCCATTCCCTTGAAACCTCAAAAATCAATCACTCAGAAATGAGAATGTTATCAATAATCAAAACAAAAATCAACTAGATAACTTTGGCTTTGGTAGAACTTTCCATTCATTAGCTCTACAATAGCAATAAATTTTGCTGCTTTTTTCAAAGTTAGCTCATTTACAAGCGTCATTGCCTAATTATACTGACACGTGCTCACATTTCATGCCTCCCAAGCTTAAACACATTATGGCTAGGCACTAGCAGTTTCTTGGCAGTCTCGCTAAATTTAGTGGTTAGCCAGCATTTAAATAATAACTAATAATAAAATAGAAATACGCAAGTGCACAGGTTATGGGTGGCAGTGGAAACAATGGTGGATATAATCCCTTTAATCCCTTTAATTGTTAACGTGTTTCATTGCTTGAGCTGTCACGATCATTTACGTTTGTTTTCAATTTATACAATGTTTTTAAAAAATTAAGCAAATTTTGGTTATCATAGTTATCACATGTCATTGCCTTTACTTGTTTTAGGCTTACGTACCTATATCTATATAATCATTTTACCTATAGTATATTGATTAGCATGTCACCATAATGCTCCACTTATGGAGCTCCTCCCCTATTTTTATTTTCAAATTTGATTATTCCTAAATATGTTGTGTTGCATGTTTTCCATTCAACATTTTATTGCCTTGTTGCTGCATATGTTTGGGCTATAATAGATTACAAAATATTCATATACATGTAATGATTTCCAATTTTAATCTGAATTTACTCCTTTTCCTTATGATTCTTGCATGCATGTTCTACTTCATTCAACGTGGAAAATTCTTGTTCATGGAAGTCTTTTTTTTGTTTTTTGTTTTATTAAATTTTTATTTGGAGGTAATCATAACTTTTTTTAAAGTAGTTAATTAATATTTAAATGCATTCACCCCGTTGTCACCTCCACATCGATGTGTCAGGGTCCCACATCATAGTTGGAAAATATGTATTTGATGTTATTAATAGATATTTCTCATTTTCAGACAAGTGACAAATATGTGTTTGCACTTTTATCTTCTTTTATTTGATTTTAGCAAATAAAGATAAAAAATGAAAATAAGGTCATAGCAGTTTCTAAATAAACAATAAACTGTATTACAAAAATTAATCCCCTGACTATTGCAAAAATATGTAAATGGTAATTGCCCACATTAAATATTCATTACATATATACTCATTGACAAGAATTAAATTTCATCGACGGCTCTTGTTGTCACGATTTTCTTGGTGATAGTGATTTATTAAACATTTTCCTTCAAATATTAGTACAATTGATAGTAGGAGAAAGAAATATTAAAGATAACCTATATATTTATTATAATTCTTTAGAGTTTTTGATGGTGTGTTCAAATTTTAACTTTGAAGCTCATTTACATACTTTAAAAAATTTGATTTTACTTTACAATTGGAAAAAATGATTGTATTTTACAGTGAAATATACAAATGCAATTATACATTAATAAATTTGAGCCAATTCAAAAACTAAGCAAATGAAAATTTTGATTGCTTTAACTATAGAAAGCCTAATTAGATGTCTCTTTGCATTCTTTGACCACCTAAATCCCAACTGAACAAGATTTGGACACGTGTCTCAATGTTGATGTTCCACAGTGAAAATGAAAATTATAGGCCCGAGTGACATAGTTGATTGCCACAACCATATAAGGTCTTGACAAATATTGCATTCCTAGTGCTCCGGATGGCATTGAATTGAATGAACATGCTAACGACCATTTTCTATTGCTTACATAGACATCACCAATGGTTTAATTGTATACCTTACATAATTTCTTCCATTATTTTCTAATTTTATGGTCATAATTTTGAGTTTGAGAAAGACCACTGATTAATATATTATATATTATAATTCTTTTTTCGGAATCCAAACACTTTCTCTTTTGATCTTTTCAAACATTCTAGAATATTATTCTTATTTCAAAAATTCCTTCTAGCAACAGGGACTAACGCTGCATCATGGCTCTTATTCATTGTTTGTTCTCCTCTGTTTTGATATACCTATGACATTTGCTATTGTGATTTTGTCCTTGTACTCTGGGTTCATACAATATTTTAAAATTTTATAGATAACTGAGTTAATAACATTATATGTGGAGCTTGTACAGACACTGAATAGTGTAAGAGTTTTGAATTTAGTAATAACTATTTTTAAGTAGTTTCTTTGGATAAAAATGTTCTCTCTATAATAAATACTTACAACCTATTTCAATACCATTCTAACCTCTCACATGAACTTGGTACATAGCGCCCTTCTTTTAAGTGGTATCAAATATATACCACTATAAATATCCTACTAAAACCAAACATAAATCTTAAATTTACATTTCAAAAATTAATTATTATAATTACAATTCCAAAATCAAATTTGTTATTTATTAATTACCGAAATAAACATAAGTCCTACACTTATTTATAAGAAGACAACATAAATTTTTAAAAATAATAAATCAAAACACATAGTGGCTAGTTATTGGTTTCTCAATATTATTAAAGTTATTATAATAACAATATTTTAAAAATATTTACATGTTACATTTTATTATTAATAATTAAATAAAAAATTTAAATTCATGTTATAAATATATTATTTTAATGATTGTTAAAATATTATTACATATTTATTTTTATTGAGATATTGACTAAACAAACAAATACAACATACAAAAATGTTATCGATATCCTAGAAAATGGTGTATTATATCACCTTTAATAATGAATTAAATACCCATATATTATACGGTATAGAATGGACTATTAAAGTTGAAAGGGAGGGTTCGTTGAGGCTGGATAAGACACACGTGGCCTAACATTAAGTGCCAAAATCCACACCCCACCTTGTGTGCATGATACACAATTTCATATTAAAAACAAATAAAAATAAGCAGATTATATGTTAAGAGCTTTCATATCTTATCACTTTCAATAAGTTATGTGTTTTATCAGCTTATATGTTTGTCACTCTCAAAATTTCTGATGAGACACACAACCAATAGGAACTTCCATCAATTATCACATTAACTACCAATTAATGATTACTTTAGGCCCACACAAGTTTTTGGTGTTTTATGGTGGCCCATAATTTAATGTAAACTATTCTATTTTCTATAGATTTATAATTTGTAATGTCTCTATTTTCGGTTTATAAGTAAATAAGTATTGAAGATTGTTGGTTTATTTTTCTCCATAAATTAAAGGTTAATTTTTAGAATTTTTTATTTATTAATTGATTAAAATTGCATGTGATTTTGATCATTTAACCATATAAAATAATTTTAGTTAGTTAAGAGAAAATTTTTAAAAAATAGTTTTTACCACTAAAGTATTATAAGTGGTTTTAACCATTATCGTACTTAACAGTTCGAATAATATTTAGAGAAGGTATTTTAATTAATTATTTGTCCAAAAATAATTTGATCACTTTTATAAATTGGATAAATAAATTAAATATCAATTAAATTATTATCTTAAAATAATTTTAATTACTAATTCTATTTTAATAATAAATTTAATATTATAAATGAAAAAATAGTAAATGTCAACTTAGTAGGGAAATTAAAATATATATATATATATATATATATATATATATATATATATATATATATATATATTGAAATATAGTTAAGTGATTTTAAAGAGATATTTTGCCTCCAAAAATGGTTAGTTCCATTTTGAAGATTATATATGAACATACAGGGTTCTATTTTGAATATGCGAATTTGATATATTAAATCTTCATTTTTGAAGAAGAGTTGGGATGTGAATGCCCAGCGCTAATTACAGAGTGATTTCACCCAGAAATCACATTGAAGACATTCTATTTTTTGTAGGTTGTTGATTTGAAAAAGTATTTTCAATTTTTTGCATTTTAGGTTTATTTTTTAAGGCAAGTGAGCAAAAACATCAGATTTAAAATGAACGATCAGATTGAAGACATTTGTGAGGGCTCTAAGGTGGAGTGAACCCCTCTAGGAGTGTGACATCACACTCCCTAAGGGTGATGTCACTTTTGGGGCTGTAATTTCTATTTTTTGTGGACATTTTGTGCTCCAAAAATTCTGCAATAACGATTATTGGATTCCTATTTTTGTGATCGTTTTGCTATATCATTTGTATTGATTCAGTGAGTATTTTTGAAACAATTAATTTTATAAGTTTTTTTAGTATTTTGCTTATAAAAATTTCAGAATTGATAATGTGGCAAAACCAATTGGAAAATCCGAGTATTCATTTAGCACTTGGAAACCAAATTTCATAATTTTTGGAATTGTTTAAGGACATAAAAACATTTTTTACCAAATCGCGAACCTAAAACAACGATCTAATTTTTCTCACAATTTATTTAGATTTTGTCATTTTAATATTGTAACTTTTTCCATTTAAAAATAAGTGAAATTTGTGGATTTTTTATATTTTCTTCTTTGACCCTATAAAGAAACATTACATAACTAATATGAAGTAGAAAAAATTATACACACCTATAACACTTATCTAAATATATTTCATACAATAATAATAAATTAACATGATATCATCACATTTTTGAAATTGGTGAACACTTATAATATCTTAAACCACCTCAAACAAATTAATCTATACGGTCTCAAGGAAACCATGTTTTTTCATTCATTGTTAAAAATTGAGATAAACATAAGAAATCACTAGTGGATATGTATTTCAATGGAGTTAAAAAGTCAAAATGCGGACAGGGAGGAGAGATATCCTCATTTGTTTTTAATGGTAATAACTGTAATGAAGTAAAATAGTAAACACACATGAAAGTTTCCTTTGGACAAAATAATTTGGGAGGAAAATATAAAATTCCATAGTGGGTTTAATTTTGCTTATGAATATGACCAAAAAAACCTTAAAAACTTAAATAGAAAATGAAGATTGTCAAATCTAAGTGGGAGATCTCAAAAAAAGAATATCTTTTCTGTACAATGAATATAGTAGAAATGGAATGACACTATATCATGCAATAGTCTGCATATAACAACATTAGAGCTAAATACCTATATAGCATAAAGAGGTATTTATATCTACCATATTCAAAGGAAAAATGAAAAAAAGGAATTTTTTTTTAATCAAAAGTCACAAAAGAAGAATGAACCTTAAAGTAATTGCAGAAATTCAAACTAGAGCCCAATTGCACAAGTCTCCATTCTTTTTAGCAGTTTCTCACTTCTTTGATTATGTTTTTTATTCTTAGGGTTTGGCCCTATGGACATGATTAAAATACCTATCTATCATAAATCATCCAAATTCATCAAAGTTACAACTTGATATCAATCTTCTCAGATTTTTAATCAAATCTGCATGAACAAGTTATCTCCCTTAATAAAGAATAACTCATCTAGTCCATCAAGTCAACAATTTACAGCGGAAATCATCTTTTTACACACCATAGGAGTCCTACAAAGTAACCACTATTCAAATAATGATTCCTTGCTTGTATGTACAATTATGCCTTTGCAGAAAATTTTGACAACAGAAAGATATATAACCCTTGTAATCAAATTTCATTTATTCTTAATTGAAAATTGTAATCAAAATTTTGATATACTATACAAAAATATCCTCTACAGAATAGGAGATATGGGTCCTTAGAGTTGGAAACCGATAAACACTTTCATGCTTCATTTTCTCCTTTCTATTCTTCGGGTTTGAAGAAAGTGATGTAGCGGTGTGACAGAGAGACTGCCCAAAATTCATCATCTTTATTTACTAGTTGCTGGACTGACTATAGTTACTAACCAGTACCTTTGGTATTTATTCTTCAAATATATTTATCTATTTACTTATAGCAAAATATCAAAATGTGCTTAAGAATATTCTCCTTGATTTACTTACTGGCGTTATTTTTCCCTGGTTGACCAATCATTAAGAAGATTCTGTAACACAAGAAAAGTTATCTTATTATTAAATGCTTTTTCAGTTGATTTCCATACACAAATTTATTCTAGTGATGAGAAAATATGCTACCAGTTTCATTTCTTCTGGTAGAATCAAATTTTAACCCAATACAATTTTTTGCAATATTCTAGCAATAATCTCAAATGTTTGTAACATATTACATTTAATGTTTCATTGAATATTTGATATTTGAGTTGTGCCCACTTATTGCAATCAAAAGCAACTATATTTGAGTTGTGCCCACTTAATGCAAAACAAATTGAGTTGTACCCACTCAATACAACCAAAAGAAATTACCTAAAGAGTGTCAAATAAACCCTCCATACTTAGTATGAATTGAATTCAAACCTTACTGCATAAGTTGTTCAAACTTCCAGTTATAATAATACTGAAAGAATCAACACCATAACTCAGTTAAAAGAGAGGAGAAAGGAGAAATTCAAAAACAATCTCCATTAACACATATAAACACACAACTTTTTGTATCCTGGGACATGTTTTGTTTTCGGTATTTATTTAAAAAAATATGCTATAGGTATGTGACTAGATTTGTAGGTCAAAGGCTAAAACTACAAAATATACACATAATAAATGTAATATACAGTTCAGTCATTGAATAATGATGACATCAACTGTAATGAATAATAATTTTGTATAATTCAGAGACAGTCCAAATAACATTCCAGAATCCGAACAATGAAATTATTTGGACTGTTTCATGGATAGAAGAGGAAGGCTTGATCATAAATATGCTGTCGATAAGAACAAAGTGTTGAACGAAACTTCTAGAAACATAACCACATAATAAGGAAGAAACTTAAAATTTCTTAACAGGAAGGTGCAGCATACTGTGACTGAACACATTATGTAGTTGTACAGTACCATTCTCAGATGCTATTGCATCATGTATCAATATATCTGAAGGTTTATGAAACTGAGATGCAGTTGATTGCATCGTTATGGTCTTCAACATGACATTTGGAATACTTTCCAGTAGCATGTCTATCCACCATATTTATGTCCAAAGGCCAAGTAGGCAAAGCTCTGTTTGCACTGTTCAAGCATATCAAAAGGGTTAAAGAAGTAAATTTTATCCCCCATTCATCCCTTATAGACTATCAAGGAGAGAAACACCCAAGTATTTGCACCTCAAATACTATATAACTACGTGGTTAACTCTGACTGGACACATTATATACTTGGACAATGCCATTCTCAGATGCTGTTGCAACATGCATCAACAGATCTGAAGGTTTGTGAGAAACTGAGATGCAGTTGATTGCATCGTTATGGTCTTCAACAGGGGGACATTTGAGACACTTTCCAGTAGCATGTCCATTCACCATATCTATGTCCAAAGGCCAGACATGCAAAGCTCCGGTTGCACTGTCCAAGCATATTAAAGAATTATAGAAGTAACTTTTATCCACCATTCATCCTTTATAGATTATCAAAGAAAGAAACATTCAAACACTTGCACCTCAAATGACATAGAACTTTGAAACTAAAAAGAGGAATCAAGGACAGAGATTAACAACTAACATTGCAGAAATTGAAAGCTACTCAAAGATGAAACATATGAACAAGCAGCAGCAAACTCTAGCAGATATGTAATACCTTCCAGCTAAAATTAATGGACCAGCTACTTCACAACAACTGAGAGGGTTTTCACAATGGTGGCTTGCGAGTAAAGTTCCACCTTTTCGCACCTGGAAGTGTGAAACACGATTTTGCATTGGAATTTGGAAACCGAAAGCAATGTATGAAAAAGATTTTGTTCTTAATCATTCCTCGCCATTCAACAGAAATTTTCCTCAACAAAGGCATGTGAAGGATGAACTTCACTTAGCATACATCTAAGACATAAAGGCTGCCATCTCCATAAGCTACCAGCACCTCTGGTGTATCAGGTTTCAGCCGCAATCCAGATGGAGAACCTTTATTTCCATGAGCTTGATGCCAAATGGATGTAGGAATTCTCGTGTCCCAGGCTATGATTGATCCTGCAATGTAGGTTTGGAAACACAGACAACTTAATTACAATAGTTTTTGGAACTTAGGATCAACTTTCGTATCCCCCTTTTATTCATAATTAAGCGATATAAGATCTACATCTTCACAATCATTGCCTAAGTTTTCTGAAACACCAAAGTTTCACCCAAAACCAGCGGACATTATTTCAACTTTCAAGCACTTTGAAAAATAGGAATGCAAAATACAAGTTTTCACTAAGAGAAGCATAGTTACCATGTTCGAAAAATTCGGTTTGTTCGGAAGGGGGAAAAAGTTCGGAAGTTCGGAATTTTGAAAAAGTTCGGTTCGGTAAGTTCGGAAGTTCGGAATTATATATATATATATATATATGCAAAATATTTCAATCTACTAAGGAATGAACATTAATTTAAGTTTAACACTTGCAAAAATGAGAAATGCATAAGAATTTCAAACTTGAATTACATTAAAAGATAGCAAAATATTCATAGTTTAGAGCCTAAGCTCAAAATTGATATAGAACTTAAGTTTCAAACATTTGCAACATCAAACCCAGCTTCAAAATCAAAACTAGCACTAGCACTAGCACCATCGTTCATTCATTCATTCATTACTTCAAAGACAAAATGTACATTCAAATCTAGAATAAATCATCTCGATTGCCCACAAAATCATGAATGCCACTCCCATTATTTTTCAACTTTATCATTTACTGACACTTTCTCCCACAAGGGCTCATCGGTGCATTGAATCTCACAAAGTGCATGCCTTAAGGGGTGCACTGGGAATGGGGTGGGATCGGCTTGTGGCACTTTGCGAGAGATATTTTCATACTATTCTATCACGCATACATCCCTTCATGCAGCCTTCATACCTCCTATGATGTCTCCTTGAAATCTTGAAACCCTGAAATATGGCTAAGTTTGAAACCCTGAAACCCTGGAATCTGACTAACTCTGAAATATGATAGGATCCTCCAAAACCTAGAATTTGCATTATAGCTCCTAGTGGTCCGAAACCCCTCTCAAACATCCTGAAAGTATATAAATAAAATATAACTTAAAGTATAAGTAAACTTATACTTAAATGTTTATTTTATTTATATACTGTTGGGTTCGGAAAAAAAAAAAGGTTATTCGGTCAAGTTCGACCGCACAAATTCGGTCCATGCCATTTGTTCGGTTCGAACCGAACATGGTAACTATGAAGAGAAGCTAAGTCTAAATGCAAAAGCAATTGACTTTTTATAAGGGCATAAAGAAAGCTACAAATTTACAATAGAAAGTAGGAATTCCACGGAACAAATTGTTTTGGCTATATGCTAAACCCATTACCTCTGAATTTTGTTCAAAATTATGGAACAATTTGATCTTGAAATGTATTTTAAAATTATAAATAAATTATGTTGAAGGTGCAGGTTTCTAATTTAAAAATTGAAAGGCAATTTACCTTGAGTCTAAATACATAATCAAACCAATATTAAAGATGGAATCTATTTGAACTTTCCATACAATTATACTGTACTGCAGCCCCAAAACATTCAATATTTCACCATGAAGCCCTCAAATGTGTCTTTAAAACCATGGAACAAGGCCTTCATGTAAACAGCAGGAGGAACATTCGCATACAAGGCAATAATCCGTCTCTAAAGCAACCAACTCCACGAAATATATTACCACTAACATGTAAACTGATTTTCATGATTAAATAGCTGACTCTCGGAAGAGAAATGAATGAAGGGGTAAAAACATGCATAGAGGAAAACGACTAGCCTGCTAGAAAAACATCATTTTACTACTATAAATAAAAAATAATGCAGATTCAAATGGGCATCATTCAGGGATAAACAAACTAGTCTAGAGATATGTCGTACCATACAGGACATACCATGCGAAAACTGGGGATATTTAGGGATTTTGAGATCATTAGACCAGTGAGGACCCCTAGGAGGTCAGAAAGGCTAAACAGCTGGTACAGAAGGTCTATATACAGCCATTTAAGATATTATCGGTATTAAAAATCTGAATCTCAAGGAACGCTCCCAGGGACACAATTGGGGGCTGGCAGCCTATTACTCTGCTTACTGTTGCTTATGAAATTATAGCCAAGGCCTTCACTATAAGGTTTCGTTTGGTTGGTTGATATGTGGTGCATAAAGAGCAAACTGGTTTTGTACAGGGGCTCTAGCCCACTCAGGAGTCCTTATTCTGAAAATTGATTTTGATTAGGCTTATGATAGAATTGATTGGTCCTTTATCTAGGAGACTTTATTTGTTTGGGTTTTGGACCTCGTTTTGTTACCATGGTGTCCACTCTCTTCACTAAAGCCTCAGCCTTTGTTTCAATTAATAATGCTTTGTCTCCACGGGTTTTTTTTCCATCGTTCCATCCATCAGGGGTGTCCATTAGCCCCTTATCTTTATGTTCTGACATCAGATGCTCTGGGTTACTTGTTAGAGGCTGCTCGTGTTGCGGGATGGATTCATGGTATCCTGATTCCAAATGGTTCAAAGATGGTTAATAATCACTTTGCTGATAACTCTCTTTTTTCGGTCAGAGCAAAACAGGAATTCAGTTGATGGTGTACTTGCTTCTTTGGACACATTTTGCTTTGCTTCCGGAGTAGTGATCAGTGATCACAAAATGAATTTCTGGCTTGTTGGAATGGATCCTCCTCCAGACTGGATTCTTGCATCCTGGGCTTATATCCGCCCCGAAGTCATTGTGTGTTACTTGGGTATCCCCTTTGGTGTCGGCTTGTCACCTGTTTGAGTTTCTATGTGGGATTGGTGTCTTCAGAGGCTTTAGAGGAAGTTGCATGTTTGGCACCATAAGGACCTCCCATTTGCAAGCAAGTTGACCATCGTCAGCTGTATTCTCCAATCCTCTCATATATACTATGTCTCTTGTTGGCTTCCCAGTAGGACCCAGTTTTGACAACTTGAGCAGATTTTGAGGACTTATTTATGGTCTAAGTTTGGTGGGGAGCGAGGTTTTCCTTTAGTTCCTTGGGATGTTTGCACCATTCCCAAGGATGAAGGGGAACTGAGGCTGATTGATGTTGTCATCTAGAGTAGCATCCTTTCAGCCAAGTGGGTGGTGCGGTGTCTTGAGGGTACTACGCCTTGGCAGATCTTATTTCAGCACCGGATGTTCACTGCTCAGCATGCTGGTAAAATTCATGGAGCTTTTGGTTTATGTGACATACTTTGGTCGCCTCATCTTGTCCAGGTGTTGGGATCCCTCATCTTTAAGAGTATCTGGTCAGCTTGGAAAGGTGTGGCTGCTTTGATTTGTTGGCATTGGGAGGGTAGTAGAGCAGGATGGGGTTTAGTGTGTCGTCCTATATGGAGCTGGAGGGAATAGGGCTCTTGTGTTTTGGAGCTACCTTGCTATCAGGCTCACAGATTGAGCAGGAAGGGTATCTTTGTCTGGGGTGACTTTTGGAACTTTGTTGCTTGCTCTTGGAAGGAGTGGTGTGCTCTTACGTGGAATTTGGACTCCTTGCTTCTGACTATCCCTCGATCATGGAATTGAGAGAACTTATTCCAGAATCAGAGACCTAATATTGGGATGCTTGGTTTTTTATGGAGGGATTGGATGTGGTGTTTCGGTAATCCGCTTCTCCAATATGACTCCCGTTGGATGTATTCGATATTACATCAGTGAAATACATTATCTCTGGTCCTTAATGCTCGTTGGCTCTCCACAGATACAAAGGATAGATGGATTTGTCGTCTTCATAGTATATGGTCAATTTGGCTTTCCTATAAGCTGAGGGTATATTTTACTTCATCACATACTTCAAACACCTTTCTCCCTTGGTTAATAATATGTTTGATCGGGTGTTATAAAAGTTATGGAAGCTACTCATTTTCTATGTTTTTCGCCATTTGTTTCTCAAGCAAAAACTGACAATTTTTGGGCATCTGGTCCATTTGATCCTACTTTCTGACAAAACCAATCAGAATTTGTCATTTGTAATCCATCTTTATCTGGCTCAAACATATTTGTATTATTTTTCACAAAGGCAAAATTTGGAAAAACCCTGATATGTTTTATGGATATATATCAGCCAATTATCGTTTTCCAATACCCATTAAATAAGAGAGATAATTTCCCTAGAAACCGTCAGCTGTGGGCTTTCCCATCCCTTCCATCTAGTACTGAGCAAGGCGTTTCATGAATATCTGAGTTGTCTGTCTGTCTTTTCATCATTCTTTTTAATCGAAGTTGCAACCATTAATTAGGTGCAAAGGACATTTTACAGGGGAAATCCGAATTGGCATTAACACCATCTGGAAGATGCACCAGCTTGAGGCTTCAAGAAGCTAGTATAGAAGGCACTGAACCTTTAATGCCACAGAATGTCTTTTTGGTACCTTCTCAAAGAATAAAGTAACATAAGTCTCTCAAGTCCAACTGTCCTCCATCTGAATCTGCTTTAGTCAAACATCTTACGGTCCTTACAAGTACTTCTCAAAGAAACTTCTGTTTCAGGTGTTAGACAAAATGCAGACACATTCACTTGCTCAAATAAGCAAAAGGAGATGATGGCTTTTTTGGGTTTCTTGGGTGCACAGAAAATTGAAAATCCTCAACGCCAGCAGCTTTCCAAACCTGGAAAATCAGAGTCTCGTCAAATTACAATGGTAGGTAATATTTTAACTCGGTATTATTTTCATACAACTTCTCTTCCAATTATAAGGAGAAGAATGAAAGGTCAACTGAATCTAAAATCACCTCATTTTCAGCAGGCCATTTCCACTATTTCATCCCCTACTGATTTTTCCTCTTCATCCGAAGGGAGAAATATCCATCTTGAGCATCTATCGATCACTTCAATCCCAGTTTCAACTCCCAGCCACTAACCCTGAAAAAAACTTATACCTCAAGTCATCACTCCCATACCAAACAACACTGCTCAACATCTCCAGTAACAAGGTTATATTCTCCAAAAGTCTCCAGATTTTCCTCAAGCAGTGGCTTTGCAATTCCACATATCTGACTCATCCAAATTAGGCCACAGTATCTCATTACCAACAAGCCAGTGGCCTTGGGTCATAGATGCAGGATCGTCAGCTTCCTAATGGTCAAATCACAGATCTGCTTTTTGGGTTTCTCCACAACATATTCAATAGCAAACATACAGAAAAATTTGTACTATATATGCAGATTTTTAATCGTAACATGGGCATGTACTTCACAAAACTCATTGAAAACAAGACAAATTTATTGTTCCAACAACAATATATTGATAGAGGGCATGGTAGTCCACAAAACACCAGTGTGCTCGGAGACAAAGGGATATGTCCTATAGAAGCAACAAAGACAGCTGAATAATACTGTTCCAGCCTTTAACACAGTTGATATGGATCCCGGTCCTATCAAGCGAGAACAAGTGGATGCTGATGATAGCACAACAAATATGGATGCAGATCATCCTCACAAGGCAGATCCTCTAATCATGACATTTCTTTACTAAGAAGTTATAGTTTTCACCGCCAAATTTGAGTAATGATAATAATTTATAGATTCACATTGTTATGTTTTGGGTTAATCTTAGTCAGTTTATGAGTTACTTTCTGTCTCCAGTTGTGTTGATAACAGTTTAATACATTGTGAAAGATCATAGTAGTTCATAGAGTAGTGAGTTCTTTTTTTACATCTCATGCTTGACCAAAGGTAATAGCAGAGTTTGCTCTCCTTTGTATCTACTCTTATATTAACATATCTTTTTGCCGATCCAAAACAAAGGTATTTTTTGTGCCAAGTATTTCACTGCTGTGGGAAAACTTTGGTTGCTCACTAGACTGCCAACTCCTTCTCATTCAAGATGCAAAAATGGTGCAAACGAGCCTTTATTATTTATTCAAATCCAAGTTTGTTTTTTATTTCCACTCATAAGCTAGGAGCCAAAAATTTAAAACGACCTCTTCCATGGCCATTAATGTTTTCTATAGATTATGACAGGTTTGCCAGTGTTTAATATTGTTTTTCCACTTGGCACTTTAGTCCATCACCCAACCAAATGAGGGAGGAGAGCTTAGTGCATGGTTTTTAAATTATATAGACGTAAACTTGTATAAAAAAAAGCTTGAGGATTAGTTTGTGATCCTTTCATCACAGTTGAAAGTGCTTGTTGAATGTTGTCGATGTGGTGTTAGATGGTTGTGATTGAGGCTATGTCAAAAATGAGGGATCGAAGGTGTAAACAATTCTTAAACCATGTTTTATGTGGTCAAGAGGTGGAGTCATGTATAAGACATTGTTGTCTACAAGAAGACGATGGCAATGAGTTTTATGATGGTTTGGCATTGATCATTTTGAGAAGGGACTCTGTGAGTATTTGGAGCCAGCAGTATCGAATGCCCTTAAAGGTAGATGTCTCCCATAAAATAATGTTTAATGAATATTTAACATTCTCTTGATTCCATTGTGCTCAAGTACATATACATCCGTGTTGACCCTATCATCATTCTTATTGCTGTTTTTATTTTCCAAGTTCAGGCAAGAATTATCTGTAAGAGTTAAGAGTAAACCATGGTCCGTGAAATTTCTACAGATATTCCAGACAGCTCAAGTGTTTCTAGGAGTATAATGGTGGTGATTTATATGAGACTATCATAAAGCCTCTAATTTTCAGGTTCAGAGCATAATTAGTCATACTTTTTCACAAAAAAAAATTTGAACAACCTCCACAACTGGTGATGATGTTTTTGTTAGAATTTCCAACTTAAATAGAGATGCTTGTCACTTTTTGTGTTGAGCATTGTAATGGACTATTCTTATCCATTATATATACAAAATCAAAAGGTCACAAAACCTTTCAGAATACCCCTTAGTTTATCCCTTCATTTATAAAATAGTTCATATCTAAATAATATAATATTAATATATTATCTTAAATATTATAATTGCTATATTCCAACACTTCCTCAGTTTAACATTTTTAGGATATACCATATCGAAAACACACACATGCATATCATTTAATGTGCACGTGTCTTTCTATAAGGGGTTAACCTTACAAAACCTCATAAATCTAATCATGTACACATACCATTCCATGGATTTGCATCATAAAAACCTTCTTGGTAGTCATCCAATCCAAACGATCCAAATCTCAAATTCGATTCTTTTAACACTCCCCTTCAAGCCAAAGACAAGGCTTGAGTGCACCAAGCTACAACCAAGCTTGACCCTTAAGTGTCAATTAAACTTTAACACTCTCCATCAAGTCAAAAGACAAGGCTTGAGTGCACCAGAAATACAAACTTGACCCTTGTGCGTATGTCAAGTTTTAACACTCTCCCTCAAGTAAAAAATATGATAGTGCCAAACCAAATTCAAACTTGACCCGTCATTGTAGGTTTAATCATTCA